>OZ022492.1:2265684-2815171 GCA_963989405.1 Trypoxylon attenuatum | reverse complement strand
CACTCCAATCGTCCGGAACAACCCTTACAATTTTCCCCCCATAAATTGATCAACCAGTAGCCCATGGCTAGCTTGCTAGGTTAGCTCGCTTGCTGTGGTTCGATTCGTTTTTCCACTGGTCTGCTTTTCGTTTCTCTCTCTCTCTCTCTCTCCCTCTCTATTTCGGGTTTCCCTCTCTCTATGCTCCAGCGAGCCACAATGCCAGCCAGTTTGTGTCCCTGTTTGTCGTTAATTGTATAAATTCGCGGACTATTGCTACCTGTGTTCGGTGTATGGGACTGACCAATTAGAACTGCTGCATGAAATGCTTTGTTATTTGTGGCATTTATATGGAAACACTATAAATGCTATTGTGTTTTTATCTTTTTCATTCTTACAGATTGTAAATTGATTTCAAGATTTTTTTCAATTATAAGTATTGTAGAGTGATAATTGTCATTGATATATTTTGTATAATAGGGATATATATTATATAAGTAATGAGAGGAGGGAAATCATCGAGACCGATGACGCGTGTATTCGCTGAAATCGAAGTCCCAATAGACGCTTTGGGCAGTTGCGTTCCGAGGGTTTTATCCTGCGCTGGAAATCGACGGGATAGAGAGAAGGGGGAAAAGAGGGTGAGAGAGAGAGAGAGAGAGAGAGAGAGTCGTGGTTGCGATGAGCCAGGCCAAACAGAAAATAACTCATTATTGGCGTTAATTAATATCCAGGCCACGCGTGCATTCGTTTATTGCTCGCGGCTACCTCGTTTTCTGGCTGCGACATCCCCCAGTCGCGCTTTTGCCACCCCCTGTTGATTTTTGATGATTACGCTGTAAATGACAGTGAGCAGAAACGGTTAAAAGCGGAATCGATCGTTGTGAATTGATGGAAGGTGAACGGCTGATCAATTTCGTAGAAGCTGAGAGCTTATTTTTTAATTTAACATAATTTTCTCTTCTCCTTTCGCCTCATTTCCTCTATATTACCAATATGGAGTTAATTAGATTCGAGTTGGATATTTGAAATGGAAATTGTCCAAATCGAATAAAATATTGTTAAAGGAGTCTTATTCTTTCTTCTTAGAGAATTCTCGATTTCATCAAAAAAGAATCGGCAAAGAATTCTCTTGAAACTAGCTCCATCAGTTTCTGTTGTCGATTCTCCTCACAATCCTCTGTCTTTAATTTCAACTGGCCCCGTTGGCTGGGAACTTCTTCTGGTCACCGTAGAAGACCAATTAAAGGAACACGATCCACTTTATGGTTTTTACAATAGTACGAGTCTTCGATCACTATTCATCCCGGAAGTTCCATTTGCTGGTCAGAAAAATCTCATGGATTCGAAATTGGAAGAATCTCGTCTTCTGAAGTAAACAAGAAGACAAAATTCCTGGAGTCCAAAAATTGGATTGCAAAGGGCTTGCTAGCAGCACGATAATTTTAGGAAACTGTAGCAAACACAAAGCGACCCGGTAGAAGAAGAAGAAGTAGTAGTAGTACAAAGGCGACTGGCGAAAGGAAAATACATATTTCCTATTGCATGCTCAGTGAGAATGAAGTAAAATGCACGATTCTCCGAAACTCGAGAAAATGCACTCGAGTGCATCTGTCGCCCTTTTCTTTGGTCCTCGACAAGAAAAGGAACCAGATTCACTTGAGAGGAAGACGAGACCGAAAACGTGCCCTGAAGCCATGGATTCAAGTTCTTCCCCTTGTGAAGATACGCACGCAAGCGAGATGCTACTGGAAAACGATGTAAGTTAGCTCCAAAGAGGACTGAAACCTTCTTGGAATGCTAATAGGGATGAGAAACCACCATTCAGCCTGTTGCGTCTACCTCGCACGTGTTTTTCTTCATTATCTCACGTTTATTTCCCCAAAGAATCTCTTATTCGAAAAATTGGAAACCAGTTCGATTCTCGAAGAAACTGGCTCGATTGATCGAACCTGTAACGATATAACTTGTCAGTGGGTAAACTAACATTTCCGCTTGTAGACCCAGGCCCAATTAGGCAAACTCAAACATTTAGCCCTTCGTGGTAAACGCTGCTAAAAGGTAGTAAAACAACCAATGCAAACAGAGGGGATAACCAATGATTTTTTCTAACGTTAGTCTACTCTGGACAGACGGATTTTTATTGCTTCCAACTATGATCAGTGAGGGTCTTTTGTCCAGTAGATTTTTCAAGCTGAACAACTGAGATCTAACAATTTGATAAGGGTGGAAATAAGAATCCAAGATTGAAGCCTATCATAATTCATCGTTATATTGTACATTGAGTGTTGTTGTACTTGGTTAACGAGAGACTTTTATATGGTTAGTTTCGAGTCTAGAAACTCCACTTAGACGTAGGTCAGTGATATAAAGTCCATCGACAGGTTTTTACGGGGTTATTCTTGAAGCTTATGAGAAAGGGTTATGATACGTGTTATGAGATAACGAGGCTACAATTTTGTGGGATTCCAGCTGTTTTTCAGGTTCAATAATTGCTAGGATAATAGTTGATTGAAATTTTTTCGTTGTATCAGCTATAATTTCGAATTAATCTCGATTTAAATTTGGATCTGCATTTAATATACTTCTCTGGGCTTTTTGCTACTGAACTTGGAAAATTTGTATTCAATTGGCAAGAGAAGTTCCTCTTGAATTTCTTCGACATTTTCGCAAATCGAAGCTTGCCCTTCCAAGCAGAGTCTCTCGTTACTGGAGAAAGCAAAGTACGGGAGGACAGAGGAATGGGTCAGGCGCCCATTTCCTACGAGCGATTTTCCACGAATTGGCCCCATTATGTCCAATTATCGGCTCGGATGAAGGAGGACACTGGAAAGAAGAAGAGGGTCGTCGAAGGTGGCTTCGAAAGAGGCTGAGGCCGGAAAAGGGTTACTGGACATCTCTTGCAACCATTCTCACCAAATCACCCAACTATCGAATTTATCATCCGATAAATTTAACAATTCTATTCTTCTTTCAAGATTCCCTCGTTTCTCAAAATATTATAAATTCACTTCCAGAATAGAATTTTTCCTTAACCCTTTTTTTAAATATTAAATTAGAAGAAAGTGTTTAATTAACGATACGAAATAAGGGAATAAAATGAAGAGGATTTTTATCCTTGAACTTAGCCAATGAATTTTGAAGATCAGGATAAATATTCACGAGATTGGGATGGATAATTGGAGAAAATCAGGTTGTTAGTGGAATAAGCTGTCGGTCCATCGTGGCAGCGAGTATTGTTGACACGTACTTGAGACCAGACCGATATTAGGCACCGAGGAGGCAAGTGGCAGTTGCCGGGAGAAGGAAGCGAGAAGAGGTCCTTGAATGTGAGTGGATGAACGCCACTTGAACCTACTCCTAGGCACATGGCCATCCGAGAAACATTGCCAATTAAGGCTCCGTTCTTCTTCTCGCGATCAAGTGACACTACTCTTTTCTACATTGATCGTTCGATATTCTTTTCTTCTTCGATACACACAACTTAATATTTCGAATTTTAATTCTCTTTTCTAACCATATAAATAATTCATCCCATTCCATCTAATATTCTTCTTATCTTATCATTTCCATTCGTTGCTCTTTAGTTAAAATTTCGAGATCCAGAGATCTCGAAGGGAATCCCTTAGAAGCTTCGTAATTTGGATTCTATGAACAAGAGTCCTTTACGGTGAAACAGAGAAATTTACTAGAATTACTGGGATAACTTTGAAATATTCTCAAATGGAAATTCTTCCTGATGAAAGGTCCTTTGGGGACGACAGGATAATTTGTATTATTAATATAAAACTTGAGCTCGAGTCTAAACTAGTCAAAGGATCTTTTTATTCAGCTACTTTGATAATTCAACTAGCAGGATAATTCTTCGTTAAATAAGTCTTATTTAAAGTTCGACCTGTCTTTTGATCGAATAATACATGTATCACGAGAGAAAGAGAGAGAACGAAGGATTTTATTCACTTCTCCCTATTCAAAGGATATTTTTACGCGAGTCGACCAGCATTGAAGGTTGCAATAGTGGTTTCAGGGATGAGCAGTAATCCAGGGTTAATCAAGTGCACCGTGCACTCCGAGAGATCCCAGTGAAAACCTTGCTGGAGCTTCGAATCAGACCTGTTGAGCTCTGAAATGGCCCGGGCGAAATGTAGCCTCTCGCGTTTTTCGTCATTGAGTCAGGTAGCATTGTGATGACCATGACAATTGTACTATGAGACAGTCTAACTTCTACCAGGACTTTTGTTCGATTTTAACCATCCAACTTTATGAACAAGATATAAAAATATTCTGTGAGTTTAAAGGATCATTTTATTATCCTTTAACGCGTTAATTGTGAAAAATTGTATTATTGAAATTCTTTTGTGATACAATTGTACTGTAGAACTTTGAAAAGAATTTTTCATGGAATATCCTTTAATCTCACTTCAATACGTTGAATAGAGATTTAATTATACTTTGGAGATGAGAGAATCTAGGAAATTGGAAAAATGTGAACAATATGTTTTATAATGGATAGTAATAATTAATTAATTACAATGAGACCTAAGTGGAAATTATTATTTCCAATAATCCATTTTTTTTGCAAAGGATTTATAAATGATCCAATCAATTTCGTTTTGGGACTGAAATTGGAGCCTTGCAAGGTCTCCTTTTTGTTCTGACAGGAATTCTGATAATTCCCTGGAGCTGAAAGATTCTTTAACACGAAGAAGGCAGCACCGGAAGCGCGGCTCGTTATTCTTTAACGTCGAAGCACTTAGCGCGAGCCTTGAAAGGAGCCTCAGAGGAGAAAGAGGAGAAGAGCCAAGTGATTTTTCAGGGGTGCAACAGCCCCGCTTTTAAAACTATCCTGAAATTTCTATCCCTTTGTCTAGCTTGGAACACTGTGCTCCCAAGAGCGAACTGCAGCTTAAATATCGAGGTTTATTTTATGAGAACTCGATGAGAAAAGGCGCCTGGAAAATTTTCTTTTTACATATTTATCGCTGCCCTCAAACATTATAACTTGAAAGATCTTTTAAAAAACTAATTAGATCACATTAAAAACTAGATTTTGTCAACTAGAATTGTTTCAAGAATTTTATATAAAACTTCAATTCAATGTTTTATTCAGAAAAAGAATTTAGACTCTAATAATCATTTTAATTGAATTAATAAGGTTTCGAGTATTTGACAAGTGATTTTAGGAATATTTTATCATTGACTTTGATTTAGAAAATGAGTTAAAGGGGGTAGAATTCTAGTGGTGTTTTTTAGGAACTCGAAAAAGTTCTTCTAGTTTCTTGGGAACCTGGGTTCGAAGTATCTCGTTTTTCTTATTGCTCTAGCGAGTTATCTCGTCGAACCGATATCTGGAAAGGTGAGCTGTGCCACCTTGAACAGGTGTTCAATAGTGAAAGAGGCCGATTTGGATGACAGCCTTTGGCTTGTAGCCATCCTTTGAAATTAAACCCTCGACTTCTTCTAGTCTCCGAGCAATCTTTCTGCCTCTTAACTCTCGAAGTCCTTCGAAAGCGATAGAAGTAGCAGGATCGAGCAAAGCAGCCTTATTATCCTTATTTCCAACATCAATCTCTATTTTTAATATATCCTCTCTTCTTTCCAATACAAAATTCCCCAAATTTCTAAAATATCCAATAAAAGAGTATCGAATTAAATCAGATAAAAAATCAGAAGAATTTATTCCATTTCTCCGATTCCCCTTAAATTGGAGAAAAATCGAGATAAATTCACGCTGGTTGATTAAACAGAGATTACCAAGCCACAAATCGTTGGCAAACGGATCGAGAGTCTCCAAGGAGTAATCGGATTCTTGTAGAATAAGAAAATCGAGAGATCCAACCACGGAAGATTTAATCAGTACGATATCAATCGACCAACTAGCATTATCCATGGTGGTGGTTATCGATTACTGGCTCTCGAGGAACGAGATACATCCGGGGATTCGTTTAAAGTGCCGCCTGGAGAAAAGGGGATTACCCTCCAGAAATATCCATCTTCCGTAACCCGGTAGGAAACGGATTTTCCGAACGGTTTACTTCGGGTAGAACACTGTCGAAAGTTTGGCTACTATGTTAAAATAACTGGTCTATAAAAAATATCGATTAATAAATACAATAGTTTGTACCTTAAACGGAAGCTGAAAGCTGTTCTCGAACTAGGAATCTTAATATAACAATTATCAAGATAATTATATTTATTTATATTTTTATAATAATATTTTTATTCAAAGATAATTATATTTTTATTCAAAGTAGATTAAATCAATTTCTGCTTTTAAAGAATAATTCACAAAGGATTAAGAGGGGGGTTGAATGGTTCGAAGTACGTTTCAGGATTTTCTTCAAAATAAGAAACAATTGTTCCATCGATTTATATTAATCGAATAATGTTTTTTAAATAATCCAATTAATCTGATTACAGGTGAAGCTCGATAAGACCCACAATGGGAAGCCTTCTCGGGTGATCCACATCAGAAACATTCCTAACGATGTCTCCGAGAGCGAAATCGTCAACCTGGGCTTGCCCTTTGGCCGGGTCACCAACGTCCTCGTCCTCAAAGGGAAGAATCAGGTATGTAAAATTGAAAGAACAATCACTAATATCATTCTCTCAAAATCTCAGTTCTGATAATTCAAATTTCAAGTCTCGAATAATTCTGTTTTCGAATTGGACAATGCGTAGTTCCGCTTCGTTTGCCACTTTGAGAGTTGGCTTTAAGCTTCACTCGCAACAATGACACACTTGTTGCAGGAGATTTACGCGTGCTGCATACATATTCATGTAGCCTCTCCTATCCGGCTAACTCCAATTAAACACGCTCGAATTTTCTCTCCCTCTTTTTCTTTCTTTCTTTTTTTTTCTTTTTCGGTTTCCCCTTCTCTTTGGAATCAGTCGACGAGGAGAGTTCGACTATCGTTAACGTTCTGGGAAACTTGCTTCGTCGAGAGATTTAATTAACATCGTAGTACTGTTCGACTTCGATAGACTATATATAGCCTCCAGGAGGATCTCTCATTTACAATTTGATCCTCATACTGGATATCCTGTTCGCGACGTCCAATTACTAACTCTCTCTCTCTCTCTCTCTCTCTTAATTATCGAAAAATGTTTTGGGGCCTGGCTTTCAACTAGAGATTCAGGGATGGTAACGTTATCTCGTTCTAAGGGAAGTTTCCGTTATTCAACAATTTTACACTCTACCTTCGAACTTGGTACACGTTCATTAGTCTCGTGTAAATGTAACGGTAAATTCATTAGTGCCCTTTATCGATGGAAACTCGAAAAACTTTTAAATAACGATTATCCGAATGTAGGAAACATTTTTATGAATATTCTGGACTGAGAAATAAATTAGTAGAAATTATTCTCGTTCATGTAAATTGGTAATTGTATTTTAAAAATTCCAGAATAGTTCAATGGAATGGTATTTAATGAATAATAATAATGCAAATATTCTATTATTACGTATGTTTAAAAGATCACTGATTTTATCCGATTTTTTCATAAAAATAAGTTCTAGCGTTAAATACGCGTTTATCGGAGCAGATGAATATGTCATTGGGAAATTGTAGACGCAAAATAGTAGGAGAGGGAAGCTTAACGCAAGCCTCCGGCATCGTAGCTGCAACGTTTCATTGCCGAAGGCTCGAATCGAACAATTTCCAGTACGAAACAGAGAGCATCAGTCCGAGGGAAGAAGGCAGCTTCCGGATGGAGGATTTCATGAAAAATGCATTGCATAGCCTGAGGCTGGTGTATATATATATATATATATATATATATATAGCCAGAGAAATGGGCAGGTGAAAATTCACTAGGGGTCAAGCCACAGAGTGCACGCGAATGTTGGGTTCCCAAAGCCGTTGTATTTCTCGCGTTAATGCCTGCGTAATTCGACCGGGCGAAATCTCTTCATCTGACCCTGATCAGGGCATTATTTTAATCCGACGTGCATCATCCCCACGGCAAGGGGAGAGAGGAGAACACTGTGTGTGTGTGTGTGGGTGTTGGTTGAGGCACATAAACAAACCGACTCGCCAGGGTATTATGGTTGCACCATGAAACTACCGCCAGTGGCCTTTGTGCAATTATCCTGTTACCGATTTGTGGAGCTTGCGCTTGCCGCGCATTGTTCACGATTTTGTGGCCTGTCCTCGGACTGGTGAGCTTGGGCCTACGCGAATCCCTAGAATTCTCTCGATAGAGGAAATGGATCAGTTTAGATATTGGGGGTGGGAAGAAAGTTGTATTGGTTTTTTGAGGAAATTTGTTTAAGTGGTTTTCAACTTATCATTTGCGACTAAAGCTTTTTTAATCTTCAAACCATTTTTCAAACTATCTTTGAACCCTACGTACTAATATAATTCTAGATGATCCAAAGAAGAAATACAAATTTTTGGAGCTTTTCTTGATACGTCATCTACTTCTATTTCTCAAAATTTAAGAATTAAAAGACACCTGTAATATTGGAAATCGAAACGTAGAAATCCTTGCTTTCAATTGAAACAACAGAAAAACAATACAACTTTCTTAGCAATTAATTTTTTTTAATCCTTTTAATTTTAATTAATCCTTTTAAGATTAATAGCATTAATCTTTTAAGATTATCTTTTAAGATTATTTAAAGATCTTTTAAGATTAATAGCATTAATCTTAAAAGGATTAATTAAAATCTTTTTCATTCGAAACCTCTTAAAACCAGATTAATCTAATGATTTTGGAATGATCTTCCTATGATAGTTTCGTTTAATGAAATCGAATGAAAATGATAATTAAGAAAGCAAAAGGAAGCCCTTAGCAGTCAGGTAAACAATGGAAACAATACGATGAAGTAGATAGTATCCTAGAAGCGTCATTGAGGAGAGCGTTGCCAAGTTACAGGGAAACATAGGTTCTGGCAGCATAGTTGGCACAGAATTGCCAATGGAATCGCGTTGGTTTGAGAACTGGAAGAGCCGGCGGCAGGCATGCCAATGTATTCTTGGCAATAGTAGTAGTTGTAGTAGTGGTAGTAGTTGTAGGAGTAAATCGAGTTCCGCGATGAACCACCAGCTTGACCCCTGCGGCCACTTTCCCCGCGTTTGCTTTGATTCGAAGTTTCCGGTTAAGTTGGTTACGGGAACGAGCGCACTAGCTCTTTGTCCGATTCTCTGACTCCTCTGTGCTCCTTCTGAACCCTCTACAAACAGGATTCCAACCTTCTTCTTTTTCTTTTTCTTCTTCTTCTTTTTTTCTTTCTCGCAATCATTCGTGAGTCCTAACTCTCTCCCTGAGTTTCATAATTAACTTCACCCTGTTGGAATTGTGCGAGTGCATCATTTTGAGGGATTCATCGTACGATGCACTTGTGGGAATCGATTTTGTTGAGAAATCGAAATCTGGTTAATTAATAAATATTTTATTGAGTTAATAGGTCAATAATTCTTTTAAATATTCATCATCGTTGGATCTTGTAATCGATAATACAATTTTCTTACTGTTACTATATTGAATTTCCATTTAATTCGATTTTTCTCTAAAATCATCATAATTTATATTTTTCAAAAAATGTATTTTCTATTTGTTGTGTTTAGATTTGAAAATCTCTTGCGATAAATTCCAATTTTGAATCAATCAATCAATCAATATCGCAATAATTTTTATTTTTCAAAAAATCTAGTAAAATCTATTTTCTATTTTCCGAGAGAAAAAGATGAAAGAGAGTTGTCGTAGTTTTTAATCCTCCACTCTCGATTGCCCGCTCCAATTAACAGTACTGATCGAGCATCGTGCTCTGTGTCAACGCATCTCGAGCAATTTTGTTGGCCACTATCCTTCCGGAGGATTTATTCCACCACCGAATGCGCCCATTGCACGCCGCAAAACCGTTTAAAGAGTCTTCTAGCCTTTATTTGCGGTATATGCTCGTATTCATCCCACATTTCTCCCTTTTTTCTCTCTCTCTTCTCTTTTCTGCTCCCCGTTCTTTTCGTACGCTTCGCATCTATCGCTCGCAATTATGATTTTCTACTTCGAATCGAAAGCTTCTTTTTCCATTTTCCAGGATTATCAATAGAATTGTTCGAGTAGCTTCTCCCCCTTTTTCTCTTTTAAATCTCCTGATATTTCACAAAGAGATTCCTCTCTTTTTTCAAAATTTCTATTTCGAAATTTCTGCAAATTAGAATTCGCGGAAACTCGCTATTTTTCATTCGGTTGAAATTAATAGTGAACGAAAGTTGAACCCTTTTCGCAATTAATTTACTAGTAAAGAAACTAATTCACGAATCGAATTAGAAAAGACTAATTCCCAAAGACACGTTATTAAGAGATCAAGAAATTAAAAGATACATGTATTTATTTTTTACGAAGGGAAAAGAAAATTTGAGATATTAGTATTTGTCGTCTCTAATTTTGCCTAATTTAATGAAGAAAACTGCAAGGCAACTCGGTCAGTCCCTACGAGACGGAAGCGAGTGCGATTTTCATTTTCCCTTAATTAACTTATATATCTCTCCCTGAACTCAAAGGCGGCTACGGAGCTTGAAAAAGTTTCGCTTTCGCCGGGGACGCAGTTGGTGCGATAAAGTGACGTGAGCACTATTATATCAAACTCTCACAGCTGTATTCATGTTTTAAATCCATTTGAAATTCAATTAAAGTTGCTCTGTCTACTAAAGCTTGGGCGAATTGAGGAAAAAATAGTATTAAAGGATTCTTACCCGATTCCTTAACACTATACATCAATTTTCTCTCTCTCTCAATATTTCCATATTTATCTTATTTCATTTTACCATTTAATTCGACTTTTAATTAAAATAGATGTTCATGAATTATTATTAACTGGACAAATGAAAAGACAATTTTTTTTTCAACTTCTTGAGAAGAGGTTGAAGAGTAAGGGAATTTTTATTGGAATTTCTTCGGGGAAATTGATTCTGGAATTCGAAGGACTCAAAGGATATTACCAGGTAGAAAAATAAGGTGAATGAAGAAAAAAAGGGTTTGGGGGTATTTCTCGCGTTTAATAACTCGAAGGGCAGCGTTTCATTAGCGGAAGTATGATTTCCATCGCGAAGGTCATTTCAATATTATTGTCAGCCATCGAGGATCAGCTTTGAACGAGGCAAGCTTTAATTAATCGAAACCCTTTCGCACTCATTGGTTTTGTACCGTTCTCTTTTAACAGGACTAATTCTTTTCTCTCTCTCTCTCTTTCAACCAAATCTAACAGGTGCCTCGGAAGAAAAAATAAAAGAAATAAATTCATTCTTTCTATTAGACTTAATTAGACTTTCTATTAGATCAATTATTATTAATATTAATATTCGGGTTTAATGCGCGTTGCAGTATAAAAAAATTCTCTCTAAGACATTTATTATATCCAAAGGTATCCGGTGAACTTTTTACTACCTTTTCCTATGCGAACGTTGGGTCACAGTAGTAATAAATTAAGAATTCACTCGTATCACTTGTGTTTGACCCGAAACGTAAGTTTACCGAGCGAAAACCCTCGTCACGCGCCGAGTACAGAATTCTTTACTCGCGAAAAATATAACACTCTGACTTCTTTATTTCTAGCATACACTGCATTTTAAGCAACGCAAACCGAATGATCGAATCATTATAACTATATATTCCACGAGCTCGAAAAATCGATTGGATAAAAATTTAGACTTTGTTTTGTTTACTGTGTTAAAAGGAATCGAACGTGTTAAAAAATAGAAAAAATATTCTGGGATATTTTGGAAGGTTTTAAATAATTCTAGATTTTTTTTTTGAGCTTTTTGCAAACTTAGGGAAAATGTTGGAAAATGAGTTTAGGAAGAATATTTCTGAGTTTTGATTTTGGAAAATTCCTGAGCGTTTTAAAGATCGTGGAAAGAAGAGGCCGAGACTAGTGAAGTTGAAAACATAGTCGATTAGGGATAAAAAGAAGGGCGAAGAAAGGTTAGCGAATGGGGTAGCGAGTCAAAATGTCGTCATTAGCGAAGGGTAGAAAGTTTTAAGCTCCCCCTAGTGGGGAAAGAGGCAAGAATTCGGTGCAGCAGACGCAATGAAAACCACTCGAGACCTCTTCAAGTACGTAGCTTGGTACGTTTAATACCGTTTTCAGTAGCTCCGTGGTCCGCGAATCCTACGAGATTCTCAGAGAAATGAAAAATTTCGGCTGATCTCGTACTGGCCCGATTTCCCTTGGATTTCCATTATTGCGAGGAAAATGCCAATTTCGTTCGTGTCTCGCGAGAAGAACTTTCCCACAGTTTTCACAATCTTCGATGTACGATTCTTAATCTATCAATTCAATTAACACAAATCTTACTGGAAATCGCTGGAAAAGTCATTACATTATTGCTGGAAAAATTGTAACAAGCAATTAAAGTTCTGAAACACATTAGATTCGTTTCTGCAAAAATCCAACTTTTGAAATATCCGCCTCAGTTGATTATTTATAATTTGCCAATTCAATTAACACAAATCTTGCTGGAAATCGCTGGAAAAGTCATTACATTATTGCTGGAAAAATTGTAACAAGCAATTAAAGTTCTGAAACACATTAGATTCGTTTCTGCAAAAATCCAACTTTTGAAATATCCGCCTCAGTTGATTATTTATAATTTATCAATTCAATTAACACAAATCTTGCTGGAAATCGCTGGAAAAGTCATTACATTATTGCTGGAAAAATTGTAACAAGCAATTAAAGTTCCGAAACACATTAGATTCGTTTCTGCAAAAATCCAACTTTTGAAATATCCGCCTCAGTTGATTATTTATAATTTGTCAATTCAATTAACACAAATCTTGCTGGAAATCGCTGGAAAAGTCATTACATTATTGCTGGAAATATTGTAACAAGCAATTAAAGTTCTGAAATACACTAGATTCGTTTCCGCAAAAATCCAACTTTTGAAACTTTTGCAACTTGTGAAATATTCGCATTAAGGTTGCTGGAGATCAGCAGTTGGTTCGAGAAAGCGGTTAACAATTCGCTAATAGCTCCGCGTTCCAGAGAGAACCGAGGATATTGTCGCGAAGTTTGCGACGAAGTGGAAGGAGAGGACGAGACAACGAGAGAAGGCAAACAGTTTGGAGCTAATGCCAAAACTATCGGCAGAGGGAAACAAAGCTATCATTGATTTATAGGTCTCGCATGGAATCGTTGTTGAAGTTTGGAGGTAGCGAAAGCTCTTCCGCATTTAACTCGCGTCAGATTTAACGAGAAGGGTAGCAAGCTCTCGAACTCATTATTTCCATCAGCTGGTTGAATTCTCATCGCTACGATCACTGCGCTAATGAATCGAAATTTTCGATATTATTCCTTGCGAATGTACACCCCTTTTCTGGCCTGGAATTGGGATTATCATCGTCCAGCGACAGCCGCTACCCTTCGCCACCCCTTTACCACCCTTTTGACCAGCTATTGTTTCCCCGGATTTATTCCAACAACGCCACCTGCAAATGTGTTGGGATTCGAGATTTCGTGGTTCAGAATCCGGTTAATCTGTAATCAGTAATCACCCTTGATTGGGATATCGTTTTTTTTTATTTCTTCGATCTTGTTTTTAAGGGATTTTCATGCGAAGAAATTGTTGCATATTTCGGTAGATATTAGGTTACCAAATACTTTATTTCCAATTTTACATTAACTTTCGTTCGTAACCGTTTCAATAAAATTGAATTATTGCGAGTGGGAATATTAATTAAATTGGTTCGATATGGATTTCTCTATAAAACCCAGACTGGAACGTTTTCCCTAAAATTACAAAATCAATTAACGGGCTACATTCAAGGGTTTACATTGATCGGTTTAAATCGTAAATAACTGGATTCTTTGAAACTTGAAGTTAATTAAAATAGATCAAACAGAAGAAAGTCTTTTCTTTAACTTCAATTTTTTGGCATATTGATTCTTTCTCTTCCAATATTAGCATTTATCGAAAATTCTATGATGTCAATTGACCTGAAGAATATAAGAAAAATTAAATAGACGTAGATTAGAAGCTATTGGCAGTAGATTACGACATTGACGTTCAGACAGAAATGAGTTCGTGGCCATTTTCTGCTAATTTACTTGCGACACGAGGTAGCTAAAGCAGAAAAGAAGAACACGTTGCTCGACCAACCTCGCAAATTCCCTGGGACTCTTTTCAAACGAGCTTGAGCCAAGCTCCGGCTGCTTAAAGAATTTTAGATGGCGACAAAATTAGCCCCTGCAAGATTTATACCACGCCACAGGAATTTCCAGCTTATGAGCTTCGCAGTATGCGCTTGCAAGCTGTCCCCAAACGCGCGTGTAACTCTATCCTCCAATTTTCTACCAATTTTTCTCCATGGAAATTCAACAATGTGTAATTCATCTTCTCTAATTAATCAATCGTTGGTTAAAAATTCACTGGAAAAATCTGCCTCTAAAATAATCACTGTTTTATTACTAGAAATATAATTGAAGAAAATTTGATATATATTAATTGGATTTAATAGATATAAATGTAGTTGTGGATTTAATTGAATTTAGAAGTAAATTTCTATCTGGTATCGGATTCACTTGTTTCCAGTTGGTTACTGTAGTATTTTTAACTGGGGGAAAAAGGAAGAAAAAGATATCTCGATCGAAAGTATTCTTTGCGATCGGATCAGTAAGTACACTGTGGTTAGAAGGAAGCTGGTCTTAAGCGAGTTACTTTAATCGAATCTCGAACAGGATGAGATACGATTAACCCTGGTTAGTCGGCTGTTTCCAATGATCCAGTGTCGCACTGGCTTCGATTTCTGCAACATTCTGCAACATTCGCATTTTTTCTAACCGATTTATTCCATTCAATATCAAAAAAATCGCAGATTTATCTCTAAATTACTTTATTTAATTTCTACATTTCACTTTAAAAAATCTAGTTTTGAGCCTCGACAGAAGATTATCACTTTCTTGCGACATAGAATTTTTAAAAAACCCTATTTAAAAGTGAAGAATTCGATAGTCAAAAATGAAATTCAATTAAAAATTTCGAATTGATTAAGAAAAGTTTCAATAACTTTTACAAAATATTCTTCTTACATTCTTAATTGTTTGTCTATAAAAGAAATTCAGGATATAAAGGGTTAGAGAAGAAATCTTGTCCAATGAGTGTCCAGCATCGTAGGATCGATCTAGTCGGTTGCTCTTCGAGCGCAAGGTCGATTAATAAATTGCTTCCGTTCAATTACGTGCTGTGATAAATCGAGATACCTACAGGTAGTCGCCGAGGAAATTGAACATACACCACCGCGAACTCGCGAGGTAAAATTGAAAAGTTAGCGACGAGATTGATTCGGTGTCGATGTTTCTCTTTACCATCTCGCTTCGGAAGATTTGCTTTTCAAACTCTCTCTACCCAATGATCGACCTTCGTTTTTCAAATTTTTTTATTACTTCTAATCTTTCCTAAGACTCGATCAAAAATCTACTTAACATTTAGAAAAATGATTTATCCTTCAAGAAATAAACTCGTTAATAAAAATCAATTTTGCAACTTTTCAATTAATCGTTTGTTTCCAATAGGTGAAACATTTTATATTGATTAATTTAATAGTTTCTCATTACGTGAGTTCATTTGATTAGGTTTATGTATTCGAGTTTTTTTTTTTTTTTTTTTTTTGGTACGAGCAGAGCCAATTGGCCAATCAATTAATTCAATCGAGCAAATTAAACAGTTTCGAGTGTTTCTGAAATTTTATCTTTCATCTGATTCATTAGAAAATTCAATTTACTTATGCAGGAGTCTTCAATAAAATCAGTCTGATGGATGTGTCTTTCCAAATAATTAATTTGTCCCGAGGAGTCGTAGGGTGGTAGCAAGAATCACAGAGAGTCCTTTGGAAAAGGTCCTTTCGAAAAAAGCGGGGGAAAAAGTTTCGCGAAAAGTTTCGTGAGAGTCAAAGAAAAAAGGGTGTCTATCCTAAGGGAAAAGAACAGTGAAATAATGTTGGCTGGAAAAGACTCAATGGGAATCGAAGCCGCAAGAAAACACTTTTCTTTTTTTTTTATCTCAAACTCTTTTCTTCTTTTCTTTCTCTCAAGTTTTCCCAAAAATCAGACTTTAGTTGAATTCAATTCGAATGCCACATGTTTTCTACAAAAAACGAAGCAAACTAAAAGCAGAATATTATTATAATAAATGTTGAAGTTGAAGAGAACTCTTTTGTAGGATTTTAGCAATACGTAGGAAAAAAGTTTTCAGTGATCCAAAGTAAATTGGGCCAGACAAAATTTATAATTCCCTCGTACGAGGCTGCGAGACTTTTTATCCTCGCTTTTCCCGAATTCTTTGAAGATTCGAATTAGCGCTACTTTCCGCCGGATAATTTTCTTCGCCCGTGGATAAAGTTTTTCTCGAGTGGCTCCTGGTTTTTGAGGATTCGACCGCTACTCTTTTGGCAAGAAACCGTCTGTAATTGGCCAAGTTTCTTCGGATAGGCTTCTTTTGTTGGATACTCGAAGAATGTTGATATACTACCTTCACTCATTACAGTAACTTACTCCGAAACACAATTTCATTTTAGCAACTTTTCTCCCAATTTTTTTTCTTCTCTCGTTAACTATTTATTTCTAACTATTATGTCAACCACAAACCTAATAGTTAAAACTGACACAATGCCGAATTTAATTGAACTATTTAAATAGTATTCACAATTTCTAGAAAATTGTATAATAAATTGTATTTTTATTTTTGAAATTTTACAAAATTGTAAGATTTTGATTTTAGAGCGTTGGAATAGTTTGAGACTGGAGTTTAAAGATTCCACTTAAAATTCTTTTCCAGGAGCTCGGGATGTTTTAATGCGAGGCCGATTAGCGCTCGATTAAAGTATTTAAGAATCTTTATGAAATAATTATAGTCAACTTCCGTGGATCTTGAGTTATAATTTCCCAGTTGAGAACTAGATTTCAAGGAGTTGAATCCCAGTGGCCGTGAGACTCAAGGGGGCACGCGGCAGGTTCCATCGTTTCGATTAATTAATTAGCAGCCATTATCGGGTTTCGACATCCTGCTGGAATATCCAGGCCACTACGAGCCTATGGAATATAACTTATAACACATTTTTCTTATCCAACATCACTTTTAACGCTCTTTTACTCCAACTTTTCTCTCACCGAAAATTCCATTAAGATTTTAGTATTGAAATTTTGTTATAATCTCGAATAATAACTTGCTGAAAAAGTAGCTAATTAACAAGTTTCTAGATTAGATTGGAGATCAAATTTAGAGTTAGTCGTAGCGAATTTTGTGTTTCAGTTTGTTTTTGCAATTGAATAATTGGTTCTAAAACGTTGAATTCTAGATTTAAAAAGCTCGTTCACAAAGCAAATTATCAATTACCTTTTAGTCTCAGTTTCATTTTTCGATTCTCTTCCTTTTTCAAAGCTCTCGTCTTGAATCCCGAGTCTTACTCGGGCTTCTCTTTCTCGGAATATTAATCGCGGAAATATGCTAATAACCCAAGTAATTATGGGGCTACGACGTGTCAGCCCTGTGATATTCCACGAGATTTTTATCTATCTGAATTATTTAGCAGTTTTTTCTTTCTCTTTTTCCAAGAGAAAAATAAGCTGGTTGCCGTGAACATTCCGGTTGTAGATTAGCGTCACGTAACCATAAAGACTGCTTGATTTAATGTCGCTTCCGAGAGGCTCGACTTTAACCCGGAATTCGGTGGAAATCAGTGTTTATCGTTGCTTTCATGCTCGTTACAGTGAAATTCTCCAAACTCTCGAGTTCCTCGTACTTTCTACTGTCTCAGAATCTTGATAAAGATTATACTGTAAAACTGTGTTTTTTCTACTTCAATCATAGAAACTTTCCAGCTCACTTTCATTCCATTATTATTATTATTATTATTATTATTATTATTATTCATTTACTTCGATACCCTTTTTCATTCACCACAATAAATATACAACAAGTTATATAATTCCAGATTGTTAAAAAACGATCTATTTTAATTGATTCACTTTTCAAATCGTCTTAATAATTTTTCCAATCTGATCACAGATCAATTATCGGTTTTTAATTGAAAGGAAAAATGGATCTATCAGATATTCACCAAGAATTTCCCAAAGCTGAGCTTTCGTTTGAAAAATTGTCTTATTCCGAGATATATCGATGTTATTCGATAGCTTCTCGAATAGTATTCCTGTCGGATTTATAATCCTAGCTGAGGCAGTGAATATGGATAACAGGGTTTTTCCCCTAATAATTCGTATCGCGAGGATAACATATTCCGTATCCAACGAGGGAAATTCACGGAAAATTGAATTATATCCGGATTCTCCGTCGTTGCGCTCGAGGCAGAAATTCATCAGGAGTAATACGGAGATATCGATATTGTGTATATGTATATATATCGCGATAACGCGTGAGAACAGGACACATCGTGTGTGTACCACCGATCCAGGGGTTCGAGGGTCGAAACAGCGAGGTTTAATTCGAACCTTCGTAATCCGCTTATCCCGCGAGCCTCCTCTGTTGCTTATTAATTTTTAGACGAAATCCGATCTGTGCTCTGGAGCGAAATCGAATTCGCAGAAAAAAAAAAAGAAGGAAGAGAGAGAGAGAGAGAGAGGGATAGAAAAAGAAATAGATTCGCCGCAAGAGGATTTTGAAAATCGCTATTGTAAATACTTCCTGTTTTTTCCTCTTTTTTTCTTTATTACGAACGAACGGCTTCGCCATTTTTCCTCCCCAGAGATATTCCGCTAATCCTCGTATCCCTTGAACCTCAAAAATCCTCTCTCGCAAAAGTCGCGAGCCACAGTAGTTTTTTCCGGCGTGAATTTTCACGGGACTCGATCGATCAATTTTCCCAACATCCGCTTTTTCCCTGGGCCATGGACTTTTTTTTTTTTCAGGGAGATTTTCAAAAAGCCGTCGACGAGATTCCTTTTATTGGCTTGAAAGCTTTTGGAGGAAGCCATTCGTCCATTATCTCTCTTACGTATTATCTTCCGTATCTTTCTAAGGCTGTTCACGATTTTTTATCCCGATCGCCTTTCACCCAGTGACACCGACGGTCCTTCCAAATTCTAAGAAACGTATATTTCCCATTATACAAGATATCATTTTCAAGACCTCGAGCTTCGTCATTCTGGGAAATCTCCAGGGTGGTTCTCTGAATCATCACTCAAATATGATAAAAATTCTTCCCCCCCCCCCCCCCCCCTCATTTTTGCGTCAGATTGTCTTTCTCTTTTTGTTTTAGCTTATAGTAATTTATCATTAACAAAATTGTACGTATAGTAGATACTTATAGTACACTTCGAGTTCCATTCTTCCTCAGTATTGTGCTAGATTCCAGTACATAATACGATGTCGCATCGTCATCCTCGTGAATGCTTTCCTCTGTTTCCAACCGAAGATAAACGCAAATCGCACGCTTCCATGATTATCCTTCCGATGCATCGAGTACTATTCGCTACGTTAGACCTCTCTAGGGTTCCGCTCATCGTTATCCTCCCTTATTAATTAGCATCGACGAACTCACGTTGGTTCTCTCGCATCGTTTGCCACTTCCATTCTCTCTCTCTGTCTTTGAAAGAGAGAGAGAGAGAAATCGTACGTAATCCCCCTGCTCTTGGTAAAAGTCATCGCTCATGGTGAAGGAGAAAAAACGATAATATGTCTGACACAGCGGTTTTCCTAAAATTACTAATATCCACACGAACACTGGGGAAGTTTTTATTTCGAGCGGATTTCTGGATAGTTAATCTCTCCTAGAGGGGTGCAAGCTTTTCTTTCTCTTAACTTCGATTCACATCTCAATTTTCTTCCCTTTCCTTTTACTTAGCACTTAGCACACAGGAACATACGTTTCTCAATGGCTTCAGATGTCTCAAAAACTGAAACCAAATGTATTATTAAATCCCGTCATAAATAATATAATTATTGAAAGAAATGTGGATTTATAGACTTTGCAAATATTACTTGGACGAAATTGAGGCTCTCAGCCAGGAGTAGAAACTCCACTGGCTGCCAAAGTGTTAAATGCAGAGTCTTCTGGCATCGTGAAGAAAAATCTAGATTGCAGTTGTGAGTCGTAAAGAATGGTTAGAGTGTCGGGTGCGCGTAAGTCGCGTCAAATTATCAAGATATATATTCGTAAGATTCTCCGTGGGTTCTTGGGATGGGTAGTAGTGGGCCGGGGAATATCGAAGCTGGAAGCAGCCGACTGGCAGACACACTCCATGGCCCCATTGCTGCACCCTGGGGTCGGCATTAATGATATAATATTTCTTTGATTCACCGAGCCGCTTCTACCTTAACAACTCCTCCCTTCCGCACAAACCCTCCTTTGTAGCTGTTCTCGTTTAAAACGGACTCGCGACCTCCGCGAGAGAGAGCGAGATATGTATCGGTGTAGAAACAGTGTTTCTCAAGCTTCTCTTTTTCGAAGAAATCTCATTACGTCATGCTGCGACAGATATTGTCGCAAAGTCAGATATTTCTTGCTATTTTATCATTATTATTTTTCTTGCTTTATTCAACAACCCACGAATCATCCCATATAACAAGATCATAGAGAAGAAAATAAGTAGAAATAAATAATTGAATCCAATTTGCATTTTAAAATTAGTCTCTTTATATTTCGAATATTTTTTGAATCGTATCGTGAAATTTCTCTTCGCGAAATCAGTAGAAAATTATTTCTGTAGATTGTTGTTTTTTGATAAGAGTCGAGGGGTAAGTTTTGTGGAGAAAGAAAGGATAAGGGAAGAAAGGTTGGTCGTAGGTAACTCGATAGGTCTATCAGCTGCTACTTTGAGAAGCACTGATCCACCAAGGGAGAAAGAGGCAGCAGGGATTTGCTAGGGGTGGCGGTCGAGGAGTTCAAACGTTCAAACGAGGAGTTCTTCTCTAGGAAAGAGAGCCCCGTTCCGCATCCCTTATAGCCCGGATAAATTACATTCATGTTCTTCAACCCCCCCGAGCAACCCCTCAATCTCTCTCTCTCTCTCTCTCTCTCTCTTTCCTTCTTCCATCTTCTACTCGTTCGAATCGTCGACTGGAAGACGGGATCTTCCGAGTTTATTTAAATCAGAAATAACTCTCCAACCTTCCCCCACCTCCTCCAACGACGACGACGACGATCTTGCTAACACCGGCTCTCGGCTGTTAGCATTGGCGTTACACGGTTTCTTTCCTTACGCTGCTTTGACTCGCTTTTCATCAGCTACGAACTCCTCGACGAGTTCGCGACACTTTGTAGATCTTCTTCGAATTAATCCTGTCGATCCTCAGACTTCCGAGACACCTGTATCCTTTTTACCAAAAACCAACGTAACTTCTTTTTATTATCTTTATTCTATTCGATTAAATTACACCTGATCTTGTTAATAAAATACAAAGTCCTTTTTTTGTTACCTTCTTCCAAATTGTATTTAGCCAAATTTCAAAGTAGACAGAATGGTAGAATTGAAATAATAGATATTAATATCTCAGAGAATTCTTCGTATATTAAAATCATGCTTAAGATTCTTATATGGTTCTGGGAATCTTCTAAACGGAATTTAAAGGAAGCTTTATATACTAGAGTCTAGAACGCAATCCCGCGATACGTCTGGAGCTTTGTTCCCCAGAATATCAGGAGCGAATATATCCAAGCGAGGTTGGGGACACAATTTTCTTAGACACAAAATTCTTTTCGCGCAACAACGGCCAAACACTGATATCCTCGGATGTTGGAAGTCGCCAGGACCAAGGTCGACAAAGGCTCCATTAAACTGGAAAAAATTAGTATCGCCAGGGTTCTTGGAAGGAATCTAGAAGGGGATCGGTTGGTGGAAAGCAATTTCTTCCGGTGCAACGAGCACTCCGCGGTGAAGATCCAAGGGGTGAGAGAAAGAAAGAGAGAGAGGGTGTCAGGTCGAGGAAAATCATCTCGAGGACAGTTTTCTGTCAAGCGAAAGTCCGCGAGGAATTTTCACCCACGCGTGAATAGATTTTGATCGAGCGAGTCTCGCTGTGTTTGGTGGCTGTTTCTTCAGGAAGAAAGAGACAAGAGGGGTGGTGGTGGTTGTGTTTGTGGGTGGTCGACAAGATCCCTCGGTTGGTCTTCGCTCGCCGACAGAAGCGGCTTTTCTTCTTGATCCTTTGGGACGACCTGTCCTGCAGGACTTTATCGCCCTTGTATACTCGCGTACAACCTTCCTCAAAAATTCCACCTATCCTTTTCCTCCCTCTTCGCATCTCTTTCACACCCCTATTTATCTTAAAAAATCTCCGTTGGTTTCCTTTGCTCAAATATGCACTAACTCACTTGCAACCTCTGAAAATTCTTTCCAAATAAATAGAAATATTTTATACATTGTATATAATTAATAATTATTCACACTAGTTGCTCAAATTCCGGGAAATAATTACTTCCTCGTTAATTATTAACTATATATACCATTACTATATTCTACTATATTTCTACTACTATACTACTGCTTATATTAAAAAAAAAAAGAAATTCAATTAATTGTCGAGTTGAAATAATTGCATTTATGAGAATAAAATGTATGCGAGCGTTCAAGATGCGAAGGAATTAAGAATCCAGAGTATTCATGAGATGAATCGAATTTTGGGATAGAAATTGCAATATTCTCGCTCGGGAGCGTCTCGTGGAATCGACATAAATTCCCCATAAACGTCGCGTAGTGACAGAGTTAGCAAAAAGCTCAGTAGAGTGAGGGAAATGTCGCAGGTGACGGTACAGTAAGGTTGCGTGTTGTCGTTGTAGAATTGCGATGGTAGGGGTTGTTTATGGCTAGCTAGGAGAATTCAATCCAATAACGTCTTTATGGCCGACATAGGGTGAACACTAGCGAGCTCCAGTCCGCGTCTTGGGACCACAGGGTTAGTCTGGGACTCCTGGTAATCCGGGATCACGATTCGGCTGGGAATACCGTCTGGACTCTATCAGCGGCTTCTACAACCTTATGGGAGATATTACTCGCGATAAGAAAGTTTGAAGATGTACTCCGACGAGCTTTTGTTAACCCTTTGTCACGCAGGGTTACACGTTGATATTGAAGTTTACTTACTATTTACATTCTTAAACTTATCTCTTATCTTCAATTACGATTTTTAATGTATAGAACGTTGAGAAAAATTTGTAGAGTATTCTTAATAATAATTGGATATATGAATTAGGGTTTGTTAAATTAGATTTACGAAGAAGTGGATCTTGTTAAATGATTACTTACAACTAAAGTTACTTTAGAGTCTCGCTGGGAAAAGCCGAAAATCTTCTATGTTCTTTCCAAGTTTCCTCGGGCGTAAGTCCTTTCGCAGGATACTCGGGATACTTTCTAATTGTACTGCTCGGTTCCGTTTGATTCAGCTCTCCTTTTCTTCGAGCAACAAAGCAAACTTCCTTACAGCTATTTCAATCCACTGTTATTAATTACATAAAGTCGAGTCGCTTTTCAAGTAATGGACCACTTATTTTCTTGAGCTCGGATCTCTTTTGACGGAGGAATTAAAAGGAAATTGATTCGCTTTCGCGTTTACCATTCAAGTTCGTGGTGAAGAAATTCCATGTATCATTGACGAAACATTTACACGATTTAACGTATTGCGAATATCTATTAAATTATACTTTTATTATTATTTAAAATAATAGATTTCGTTTAAGAAACACGTAGCAGGAAATTGATGAGAGAAAATGATACATGAATTGCGGATTTTAATATTCACTCGAAAATGTTGCAATTTTGCCAACTTGTACCAGAAATACATCGAGAAATTATTTGAGCACAGGATTGAAAAATATCTAAATGATTCAGTATTGACAATACAGAAGTAATTCCCAGAGATTACAAAAAATAAAAAAGAAGAATCGAGGATCAACGATGAGGATGAAATGGGGAGGTGGGCTTACACGTTCCATTTGATCCGATTTCACTTGTCGATCCAGGATTAATCCCTCCGACTGAATAGATCATTTTCAGGGAAATTGCAGCATGCGTTTAATCGATAAACAATACTCGGCTCGTTCGTCTATTGACACTTTGAACCGAGCCTAAGGACGAGTTCTCTCGTTTGTCCTCTCTCTCTCTATCTCTATCTCTCTCTCAGTTGTATTCGGTCGCACCGCGAGCTAGAATTTCCCCGATTCGCCACCGAAAACCCAATTGCACGCGGCTCTATGCGTCATTAGCGCTGGAAACGGAGTTAGCCACGGGGTGAATTCGTGTGGTCGCAATATTATTGCGTACTATGCTACCCTGTTGGACACCTGGGATGACCTCGGCTCGATCTGCTGCTAGTGGAGAGCTCTGAATCTCCCCCATTCTATTCATACTTTTTTTGCACAATTTTCATCTCGCTCATCTTTTAAATTCACGTGGCGTTATTGAAAATCACTGAATCATTTTCGTTAGATTTTTTCTTATTTTCAATTTTAATCAGATTTTCGCTTCTTAATATTATATTATATCCTTTGAAATCTCTAATTATTCGTATAATTATTTATGAGTAGTGAGTTATTATTGTATCGAATCCTGTATTAAGAAAGATAGAATTTAACCCACGCGACCCTTTGAGACTCAGAGAAGGACAAGAGTAAGGGATATTTAAATCCGCAAAGCAAAGCATAACCATTCGAATATCAATTTAAAAACTGCTATTCTCGGTAGTCGCGTTTCTTCGTTCCCTTCGATTCGAATAATAATAAGCGGTTAAATCCTCGAGGATGGAAAAACTCTTTGCCCCCTTTGGTTCCTTGTGGCAAGCGACAGATCATTCGAGTCGACGTTGCTCTGAGCAATATTGATTCTAACCGGAAGTACATCCGAAAGGACGTAGGACAGAAGGACAAGGGTGAAAGGTTTGCGCGAATAACCACTACCAATGGAAATGGATCTTGTGGAAAAGAGAAGGATTCAAGGTTTATAGCTCGACGAAGCGACCGGTGATCGACTGTAAAACCCTTCTCACGCTATTTTCCTTCCTTCCTTTACTTCTCTTGTTCTCCAGCAGTGCTTCTCTCTATGCTTACAACTCCAGCATGCTTGTAAGCGTGTCTACCGCGAAAACCGTCTGTCACTAGCGGACTGCTCCTTTTGTGGATGGTGAATGGACGTGAATTTGTTTGGTCTCTAGGGTGGGATGTACCGCGGAAGACTAGGCAAATAGATTCAACAGAATTTTAGTGGGAGAAATTCCGAGGAGTTGGTGTGAAGCTTTCAAGTAGCAAGAATTACCTCTGATATTTAATACAAATTTCCTACTTGAACTTCTATCCAATTTTCAAGATACTATATTCTTCGAAATCCAATATAATTCTCTATAAATTTCATTTGAGAAAGTCTCTGATTTATAAACTGTTAAATAGTACAAATTGAGGATTTTTTAAAAAGGAAGAGTTGAATAAATGATTCAATGCGAATCTTAATTATAAAAAACGATTTTCTAACAGCAATATAAAAATATCTTTCTTTCTTTTTCCTAATAATAACATATTCGCAATAATTTTTGTTTCAGGCGTTCTTGGAGATGGCAGATGAGAATTCCGCCACTACGATGGTGACCTACTGCAGTTCGTGTGTCGCTCAGCTACGAGGTCGACCAATCTACGTCCAGTTCAGCAACCATCGTGAACTCAAGACGGACCAGGGCCATACCAACAACGCGGTCAGTAGTACCCCAGCAAATGTCACCAACACCACCTCTGTCGCCAACACCACCTCTGAGGTCTGTGTCTTACTTCTTTGCTTTCTACTTACTCTCATTTCTATCTCAACCCTTTCTATTCCCACTTTTCACATTCCCCTGGTGGCCTCTTAACAATTTTCCCATTTCATCCAACGATAATCCATTTCTTTCTATCTCTTTAACTCTGACTCTTTGCTTAACTCTTTACATCATCTCATACTAACGAACTGCCTCTCCTTTTCTCTCTCTCGCGTCATCATCGTATGCTCAATCATTTCTTTTCTATAATACCTGGTGTTTGGCGTCTCTCATTCGCTTTTCTGTACTTGTGTCGCCGTTGCTTCATCCTCTCTCTCTCTCTCTCTCTCTCTGAACGCACAGACTTTACAGAGGACCTCTCTATACACACAGAACAAAATTCACTCGCGATACACACATATGAATATACCATTCGCAAGCACACATGAACAACAACAACAACCCCCTCCCCTTATAATCAAACCACCCCCTCTGCAAGCCTTTCAGCTGGAATACTGGAAGGATAACGACGTAAAGTTCCATGGGTTAATGTGAAAATGTTTAGTTGTTATTTTTCCAGGGGGCGAATGGAGCTTTTAGCCATCCTGATGTCCCTTCGGAGCAGTTTTCCAGAGATACAGATTCATTGTTCACGAGGAGATTTATTATTCGGATTGAATTAACGAGTTGTATTCAATAAGAATGTGGTGATAATAAGTTTCTATTGTTTAGTTGTCCTGCGAGCTTCCACTGGGTGCCTCATGAACAATGGATACATGGATCACGAATTTTACTTAATCCTTATTAACCCTTGCCAAATTGGCAGTGTATCTATCGTAAATCATTTCCCTTATCCATTTTTAATTGAAATAAGTGAAGGAAAATGGAGAGAGATTTTTTTGGAGATTTAATAATTGTAGGAGAAAAATGATTAAAGATCCAAGGATCCAAAGAGGATAAGAGAAATTGAGTCCTCTTAATTATACGCTGCACAGTGAATTCTTAATGGATTCTGAGCACACGTGACGCAACGATGGCCTCTATAGTCTGGAGGACGTTTTACCAACAACGTCGTCCAGTAGTCGATCTATTATAAGCAGCCTGTCTCGAAATTGTGTTATAATTAACGCGACCATAATTTATGAACGTGCTAGAGTCCATCTCAGCTATAGAGGGGTTCTCGAGACTATGGAGGGCGACGATGCCCGCGTCACATGTGCTACTGGAATGTGTACGCTTGTTGATGTTTGCCTCTGACCATGCTTGTCAACGCCAGCAAACTAGTTAGCTCGCGTTTACCCAATATGCCTTACCTCCCTTTCCTCGAAGCTGCTACGATAAGGACTATATCCTCTGGCCTCAAATTCCTCCGTTCGATTGTTCAAATTTAACTAAAGATTCTTTTGAGGTTGAAATGGAATTTTTCGGAAATTTTAACTCTAAAATTGAACCATTGAGAGATTATAAAATTAAGTGACACATTTTAAACAGCTGAATAGTAATCAATTTATTAGAAGCTAGTATTTTTCAGTTTATTTCTTTCTTAGAAATTAATTATATTTGAACTGATAGCTATTTAGCATCGGATCTTTTATAATCGGTTTTTGTATTCAATGAAATTGATCCTGAAATAATAGTTCGAAGATTATAACATAATAATTGCACAATTTTCTGGGAAAGTAAACACCGATTCCAGAGGGATAGAAGTTTCTCAAGAGGAAAATAATAAATGAAAAAGTAAATAGGTTTGAAGCTTCCACAGTTTTCCAAAAGACGAAGAAAAAGAGAAGTTATCCCACGCACGCGAAGAAAGAGAGAACTTGAGAATTTCAAGGCATCACTCGCCGCTTAGCTCGCGGTAAACTTGGCAATTTTTCCTCCTGCTCGCGTCACTCTCGGCTTCTCGTTGACAGTGATAAAAGTGATAAGTTCCCCGAGGAGAAGGTCGACGCTCCAAGAACTTTTCGATCTCGAACCACTGTTTGCATTCGCTAGAGAACTCCCACGGTACTCAATAACCCTGAAACTCAAAGTGAGCGCGAAGATAAAAAAAAAAAAAAAGAAAGTTCGATATACAAGTTTATCGCGATCCACGAAATTCCAGGGGCAGAGAATTTTTTAGGTGGTAGATAGTGGGGAAAGTGAAACCGAGCAAACGCGAATTTTCTTTTTCTAAGCTTCTTCATCGGCTTGACACTACCACTGGTAGAATAACGATACGATAGGAAAAGGCAATCGCGCTGAAAGCATTGCGGTCTTTCCTACTGCCATTCATCCAAAAAATGTCGCTAAGGAATTCGAGTAATAATCGACCTTTTCCTGACGCTCACCAAGTCTATTGTGCTCGATAAAATTGAATCTTTTGTGAATTTCCCCAACGATGAAAAATTGGGAAGATCCCACGTAGGGATTTTCCAGCATGGGATTAATTAATTTCGCTTGTAAGAGATTTTAATTATTACTAGACTTACAACCGCAGCTTTAGCCATCGATAATTAACTGTTGCAACCCTTAATTCACTCGCGTGATTACTTCACTGATCAAAGGACTATTAAGTTACATTTCGACAATTTCCCAATTAATTTCCCAGAATTTCTCTTAATTAATTCTATCTCTATTTTGACACATTTTCATTGTGCAAGGTTTTCTTTAGAAAAATTCATCCCAAATTGACAATTATATTTCCCCCACTCTTAATTAGATTAATATCGATCGATTTAATCAGCAGGAATAAATTTATAATATTCGAAATATTTAGAAACTATCGTTAAATTGAATCGAAAAGGGAGAAAGCGACTCGATAAAAGCGTCTGAAACAAGAAGATTCAGGAGAAGGGTAATTGCCTTAATCCACAGGTAGTTAAATCTGATTCGCGAAAGGGTATTAGTATTCCCATGTACACGGATACTCGTTGCGAAGACGAAAATCGGAAATTGCGCGGTAAAAGAGTGTGAGGCCACCAGGCTACAGTGCTAATACGTTCCTCGCCACTGGAGGTAATATGTCGGTTAAGTGAAAGGGTATGTATGTGTAAGAGAAGCGGGTTTAATAAAGACGCCGAAGCGCTCAGGCATTGTTTAGTAATTAATTTAGAGCCTGGCTTACGTGCGCTTGTTAGACCCACTCTCTTCTCACCTTCTATCTTTCACCCCTTGCGGCCACCATTTTTTTTTCTTTTTTTTACCCTGTTTTCTTTTTTAACGCTTCGAGGCTGTTTATGTTCGCGCGTTTACCACCAAGTTAGGATTTTTCCTTATTCAGCACACTTTCTATCTGTGGCGTTAGGTTTCACACTCGTTTTACTTCTCGCTGTTAAATGCTAGTTTTCATGGTTCACAGTAAATCGTGTTGATATTAAAATTTCCTCGTGTTTCCTTAAATTTCATCAATTTCTTCTGATATTCGAATCATTAATAATACTTTATTCAGAAATTTATTCATCGTATAATTTTCTTCCAACACTTTTTTCACTTATAAATCGAAATTCACCCTCCAGATCCTCAAATAGAAATTTATTTTTTAATTTCTCAGAGAAATTTCTTCATTTTTTAGTCCGCTTATTTTAGAATTTTAAATCCATTGAACTTTTAAGAATTCTTAATTCTAGTTTGGAATTTTTTAAAAATGCTTCTTTCGAAAAATATATTTGTCAAGTGGAAATTTTGATATATTTCTATCTTCGAAAAATCCTTCGATCGTTTCACTGCCCCTTTTTTTTCATTTTCTCACACCATGACAGGCCCTGGCCTCACCAATACAGATGTGACCCCTCCAGTAGAACGCATCTCTAATTCCGACATTCCTCAAAACCAACGTCATTCCTATTCATCCCGCAATCCCGCGTCGCGCGTGTCCAAATATTTATATGGTGCGTTTTGCTGACGTTTTGTCGAGGAAAAGGTCTGACGGAATTTCCGCGCTGCTGTTCGACGCGCGTTCGCTTTTTTCGCCTGTTCCACAAGAGAACATTGCCCACGACACTTTTTTTTTTCTTTATGGTGGCTTCCTGTGTTGTCGTCACGCTGTTTCCTCCCCATTTTTTTCTTTCTTTTTTTCTTTTTCTTCGTCGCAATCCTGGAGTCTGTTCTCCGGATTAAGATCCACTTTTCGTTGTTTGAGGTCAGAAGTATTCTTATCATGCTCTTTTCCATCCAATTTCTAATTCAGAAGTCATTTGAGAAGCTTCTTTAATTAATAGCTATTTTTGAATTTTTATTCATTTAAGTCTCTTCTTGAATCAGCTATTTTAGTTCCAAATTCCATTAAAGATATTAATCCTGATGAAGAAATTTAAGAGAGAATTTGAATATTGTATTTTGAAAAAGAATAATTGATTTTCTTTAGAATTTAGAATTCATAGATCGGAATCTTCTAACTTAATTCAAAAGTTTAAAGGTTTCTGGATAGTAATTATACAATAATCTGTTTCTGTTTCAAAGTTACATAAGAGAAAGCCTCTTAAAGATCTCCTGCAGAAATGATACTTCTGTCGAAAAATTCAGGAACAAGAGTTTCTTGAAGATACCGAAATGTTTCTAGACTGAGTCGAAACACCTGTTTCTAATGAGAGCGAAGTTACCTCGTGAACCGGCTACTTCAGGGCAGGAAAAGTGTGCCGCTCTCGGCTTTGTACGCGGGCAAGGGTTGAGCTAATGGTTTTCTCCTGGAGGAAAAGTTTCGGCAGCCTTTAGAGGCGGCAGCAGGAAGCCTCGTAAAAAGTATCCTGACTAAAGCCGTGACATAATTCCACTTTGCGCTATGGCATCGTTCGAAATGCTCTTTTCGAGGTCCAGCCCTTTCAAACTCCGCGGACGAAGAAGAAAATAGCACTATTTCAATTTTCCTAAAAAGACTCGGTTTCTCCCCACAACATTAATAATCGTCAATACAGTTTTCTAAATAATTTCATAAATCTTCCAAGATAATAATTATCGTCTTTCTCCAAGAATCCTAGAATTAAAATTTAAATATTAAATTGAATTTAGCCGTTTCCAAAATTCAACATTATCTGGATCGTTCGAAATTAATGATAAGTTAAGGGACATTGAAAGGGATTTCTAATGAAATCGGAGAGTTAAGTTATAGAGTATTTCGCAAAATTGAGGAAAGTTAGAGATCTGCATATGGAAACTGTCATTTTCCTAGGGATTCGAAGTGAGCAGAGTGACTTGCAACAAAATATTCCTCTGTTTCTGAGTAACGCATAATCCAGGTCTGCCAGGGTTGGAAGGAATTGTTGCTACTGCTGTTGGTACTCGCAAGCCAAGAGCACGAGCCATCTCCTCCTACCCCCTTTTTAGGGTGAAAGAGAAGCGGAGCGAGCCTAACGCGACCGCTGTCGCATATACGCTCGGGAAAGTGGCGTAATTTGGGCATTGTTTCTGCCAGGAGCACCGCGAAAGCACCTTCATAACTATTCCCAGGGCATTGAATAATTAATATCTGCACGGAACCAGCTCAGAGCTTGGCTGGTAAGCAGCTATCCACCAGAGAATGTGAAATTTCCATTCTCTGACACACACTAAATCCCTACTTTTTCTTCTATCCATTTTTTTTCTACTCGCTAGAAAAATTGCGAATCTTCCACGAATTCAAAATCAGTTCTAGAGTTCAATTCAACTACCACCGTATGTAACTCCTTAAAAAGAGGGTTTAAAATTCAAATTGAAAGAAGAAGATAGGTTTCCAGTTATAAATGATCTATCGGTAGTTCTTTTGTTTTGTTGAAATTTTAATCGGTGGATTTTTCAATTTTTCGTGTCTCTGAGCACTCGAAATACTGGAGATAGGGGAGAAATGGAAAGAGATGGGTGAGCTCAGGAAAAATAGCCGAGGGGGGTGGAAAAGGAACAATATAGGTGGTATCCTCGCAGAAACAATGCCGCCTGCCGTAGATCACCCAAGACACTCTCCATTAAAAATATTACGGCATCTTCCTTGCAACGAACGGTACCACCAACCCTCGTGCTGCCACTGCTGCTGTTGCTGCTTTTGCTACTGCGACTTTCTCCTATATTTCGGGTAAAACCCCTCGACAATCTCTTCTAGCTTGCTCTCTCACCGGTAACAATGTACCATTGTTGAACTTGTATCCTCCTGCTACGCCTTGAAATATGTCACTCACGAACGTCCTAACGGATACTTCCGAAATTAAATTTTTCTCAATTGTTTCCCTCCAACTGGAGAAAATAGACAGGATTTTCCAAGGGTCGTTTCAAACTTTCGATCTTCCTAAATAATTTCCTACATCTTTCTTGAAATTTCTTTTCTTACCAAAAATTGTTGAATTTAAATTATTATTATCGACATTGTACTTTTTGAATGACATTACAATTAATATTTAACTGGAAGGGAAACTTGGTGGAACGATCCTCTCGTCAGACACAGATTCGCCCGAAGCATTTTCAGATTCTATTAAAAGAAACATTCGACTGGGAGGAAGAGTGGGGGTTGAAAGCTCGATATAAAATTTCCAACTTCACTGTTTTCTCCTTTATCAGAGTTTCAAACAAAGATACAATTGTTTCCTTCTGTCTCGATAATTAAACTAGTCGATCTTTCGATCACATTTTCAATTAGAATCCAATGAGAGCTTTTTTCACGAGGATTTTTCTCAGGTGCATATGTTTTTACAGGATTTATTCTCCTCGCTTCAGAATATCGGAAAGCAAAAAAGCGAGTATAATCCAAAGCAAAATCGAAGTAGAGATCGAGGGATAAAATAAAGCTCGTAGGGTGTTTTTCCAGGGGGATTTTTTTTTTTTTTGCTAGCTCGCACATCGGGAACAATGGGTCATTATACGCGCTTCTGTTGCCACTTTGCTTCCCTCGACAATGGTACCACCCAGTACAAGTGGAACGAACTTAATAAGGTTTTCAGGTGCATCCGCCGAACTCCTGATTCCCTTTTCTGTCCTTCGAATTGTTTGCTAACAGCGTTACACTCTCGTCGCTACGCCAAAAACACGTATTCCAGACTAGGAAATACTCTGACGAACTTGGATTGGAAATTTCGGGGGTTGAAGGAAAGATTGAAGCTTTTATACTACAGGATGAAAAAATGTTTTCTCGTTTCTGTTAGTTCAGAGAGATTATTGTCTCTTTCGAACCAGACAATAGAATCGAATTGAATTGAAAGTTTGCATTTTTTTCGTATATCAAATTATATGTAAAATCGAAAATAGAAAATTGATCATTGAATTTGAAATTTTCTTTTTGACAAAGATAGTAATTGGTTGGAACTCGTGATATGAAATTTTGATTATTATTTTACATAAATATTGCTTTTGGATAAAACTAAAGCTAATGGAATTTAGAAATAGGGTCCCACTTTACTTCCTGTCGCGATTGAAATCGATGGTGGCTTCCAATCGGTTCGAGTAACAAATTGTCCTTTTTCTTGCAAGCTGCAGAAAGCTCACCCATAAATCCCAGCTTTTCTTTGATTCTTTAGATTCCTTCTCTTCTTTTCCTCTTCTTCTCCGCATCAATCTCGAGCCTCTCGCAGTGACTTATGTTCCATCTCACTAGGTTTACTGTTTCAAACTCTCTTATTCAAGATTTTTCCCAATTTTTCGTTCCTTAATTCCATCACTTTTTTTCTTCGCGAATAATTAGAATCTTATCAACGAAAAAACTAGGATTGAAAAATAGAGGATTTTGGAATTCGGTAGTTGAAATTGGCTATTAATTTGCAGTAGTCTCGTCCATAAGACGGGAAGCGAACCAGTGATAAAGAGTAATCATAGAGGGCGATACATGGTATAGGATGAAATCGAGGGAAAGGAGAAATGGGCCAGTCACAGGAGCAAACTACCCCATTCCCTAGGTTCGAACTGGCACATCTGCCGCTTAGATGTACGCGAATGGTGCTGTTCAGTATTAACTATGCATGCCTTAATACAGTTCAGGCCGAGTGGTCGAGAATTCGTGAACCAACCAGTTTGAATAATTCAAACTGATTTTTTTTAGAAGCCTCTAAACGAGTTCCTCTCACCAAATTCTCTTTTTCCTGCTTCTATTGTTAGTTCCACACAACCAATGCAATTTTCCTGCCCAGTTTAATTCTTCATTCTCCTCGTTTCTCTTCGTGATTTTTTTCCCCCCTCCGCCAAACTCTATGCTCATTTTTCTTCATCAATTTTCGAGGAACCTCACCTTTCAACTTTGTTGCCAGGGATCCCTCATTTATCTCGAGCGTTCAGGATCAATTGCACTGATACTAATATTTCATTATCCTCTAACTAAATAATCGAAATATAGTCAACGTTATATCACGAATATATTTATTTTGACAATTACAAGCTTCCGAAACTTAAAATAAAACATTTTTTCAAACATAGTTGTAGAATTATTATAGAATCATTTTTAATCGTAGATGAATATTTTGTAGGTTTAAGTAGAATTCGAGTGAAACTAGATTGTTGCGGAAAGTTTAGAAGCCTCGTAAACTAATGACAGCTAGAATCGATCTAGTTAAAGATGCAACACGCAGTTCTCCCTAGAGGGTGGTGAAGAGGAGGTAGCATAAATAATTATGATAATTGCAGCGGTCAATCGGTGCATTAATTATCAGTAAATGGTGCAGCGGATGATAATTATATATCCTTTGGTAATGGTTCGCCATACCGATCTCCATCAGCGAGATTAAACGCTGCATAAATAGCTCGGCCTGTTTGCACTGTGGAATAATTATTATTGTTGCTTGTCGACAACGATACGTTTGCTCGAGTAAAACCTCTGCTTTTCTGGAATTTTTGAAACTGTGTCCTGAGAACAATTGTAACGAACAATCAAAAGAAATAACAGAATTCAGATAATTAACAATAAAATATAATCGAAACTTCTTTAATATTGCAATTCGGAAATAATCACTAATTTCAAGAATTAAAAAAAGCCTCTTTTTCTTGACCAATTGCAATTGGTTCTGGGTTTGCGAAAAGGACTGAATAACCGCGTGTATTCAGCTACTTATTACCACGAAGTCTAGCTGTCCCTTTTCTCTCTCTCTCTCTCTCTTTCTCCATAACTGAGGAGGCTTCTCTCGACCTCCTTTTCACGGAAAAATCCTCCCATCGCGATGCTCGCACTCTACTACTCTCCACTCGACTATCGTCCTTTCTCTTCCATCTCTACTTGGCTTTTTTCTCTCTGCCTTCCGATGCTCGTATTTTCCCCTTGGACAGACCGCATCCTGCTATTTCTCGCCCTTCAACCCTTTGCTTTTTTAACCGCGTTCCTTTTTCAATGGAATTTCCCCTGAGCATATTTCTAACCTTCTCTAGCTTGTCGATTCCACTGTCAATTCCTCTTCTTTGCAAACTTCCACACATAATCATAGAACCAACTCGAATCTTATTACGAAAATTTTCATAATTTTCAATTAGACACGAATCAAGTTTTTTCAATTATAACCAATTTTATAGTGATTTTTGATCAAAATTATCAACTCTGAAAATCTGAGTGTACCATCGGTGGTACACGCGATCCGAGGATTAAGTTTAACGTGTACCACCGATGGTACACGCGACACGGAACACGTTAAGGGAAAAAATTGAAGTTTGATAGTCGCTAGGAATCTCCACTGGGAGACACGTGTCCAGGGAAAAGAGGCTACCGATATCCTAGAGGAGGAAGGAAAAGAGGCCGAAGGGGGTGGGAGAGGGGTGGGATGGTTGGAAAGTAGGGAGTAGGTATCAGCGGTAACGAGTAATGGAAAGTTATGGTAATGTTCTCAGTGCCGGCACTCACGGTTAGTTCGAGGCCGAGCTATCAAAAGGGGATAGAAACTACCCCTCGGAGCAGTTATTTCGCCGCTTGAAAGCTGCTCCTTCGGGCAAGTGCATAGTCCATAACAATCCTAAAACCAGTCTTTCGCACTAGTAATTTTCTTTCTCGCCTCTGGAAGATTGGAACTAAGACAGAGGATTTGGAAATTTCTTCTCCTTGAATTAATCTAATACTATACTTCATCGAGCATCGAAAATACTTAAACAATGGACCCCTTACGTACAACTTAATTGGAACAATCTATATAATACAATGAACAATACTCTCATGAATAGGATTCACGAGTCTCGAATACTTGTTCAAATCTATTGTTCTCCATTACAATCCATATTAGACGGGCTTATTCAATCAACGAGATAGAAATCAATTTTGTATTAAATTCTATGTACGTACGAATATTCATGAGAACAATGTGTTGTAAACAGATTGCTCCTGGGCTTTCAAACGATTCATAGAATTGGTTTATACGAATCGTAGAAGAGAATTGTACACGGGATATGAAATTATTTCGCGTAAAATCGTCGGGTGGTTTATTTATGTAGAAAGGGGTAGTTCTCTCGCACACGCGAGAGACTAATAGAATATTACACCCTCGTTAGGCGGAAGTTTCCGTGATTTCGTGCTCTGAAAAGACGGGAGGAACGTAGTGGAAAAGGAGAAGGGAAAGATAATGTTATAACTTGGCCTCCGTTCTCCCTTCTCCCCTCTTTATAACATAATGTATCCGGGAGCTTTACAAAACGGTTCGCGCAATCCATCCAAGGGTGAGCAAGCAAGCTCAAGTTTCGCTTGCGCTATACCAAGTTTCAACTGGGATAATAGATGCAAGTGCGCTAGATGAAAGTAGTTGTAGAAGCCAAGTTTCGTAGGCCCCCGTTGGACGTCGTTGGTAGCTAAACAAGCCTCGGTATTTTGTCGTTCGTGCCCCAAGAGATTAAGTATTCAGGAGGTGTGGATTTGTGCTTGGGTTGGTTCGAGCTACCGCTTCTCTCTCTCTCTCTCTCTCTTCCATCAGCGGAAGTTCATCAGGAATTTCATTGGGAATTCAATGTTAGCCCTGGCGAACTCACCTCTCTCTCTCTCTCTCTTGCTCATCTCGTATTAATTCTGTGGGCAAGTCGATTGTTTTAGTGGCAATGTTGCGGGATGCTCGTTAATGTTCCACGGGAAATCTGATGGTAACATGATCCTCCATAGGATCTTTTATTCAAAATAATAGTAACATCGTTTCGGTATATTTTATCAGAGAAATATAATTAAAAAGAAAGCTACAATTTTTATTGGGGGAAATTGTTTAATTAATTTGATTAAGTAGTTATTGTTTAAAAAGGGTTTGGAAGATCTATCGCGAGTTCAGATCGTCATAAGTTCGTTCAAGCGAGGTTTCCCTTTTCCTCGGTGATTCTGAGGGAAGAAGAAAACATCGTAGGAGCACGATGTCCCATAAATCACTTTTGCCCTGTTTCGAACACCCCCCTCTCTCTTCACCCTTCGCACAATAACAGCTTGCAAGATGCCCGCGGCGAGTTTTGTGGCTAATGGAGGCCAGCTTCGCTCGTCCGAAACTCCTCCTATGGTCCAAGTTCCATGGATCATGGGTTTAGGGTCGAGGTACCACCACCGTTTCGAAGGGTTCTATTCTTGCTCATTGTGCGATTAACTGACTCGAGAGACTTTGCAATGATGATAATCGGAATTATGATTTACTTAAAGACCTCAATTCTCCTTCTTTTCCTTTACTTTCTTTATTGATCCTCTCTTAATTAAGGACTCTTCGTCCTTCTAAAACTTAAGCTCCTGAAATAACTCGAATAAAAAAAGATATATTCATGGATTCGCCAAAGAAGATTAACAACTGAAACGTATCATTTCGTGAATTAAAAAGTGAGAATAATGAAACTTTAACAAAACTGTTTCTACTTAAAAAGAAGGTGGTTTTTTAAAATGTAAAATAGAAAATATTTCAAGTATAAGAAAATTTCTTGAAACCTATTTAATAATTATTTTCAAGGAGTTTTGTTTTTGTTTCCAGTGAGAAGTCTCACTTTTTAATGTTTTCTACTTTTCAAAGACAGGATTGAAAGAAAAATAATGATTAAAATACATAAATTGGAAAAAAGCTTCTAGCAACGCGATTTTTCACCTCTGGCAAAACGAGGAAGAAGACGAGATGGAGGAATCTTTCGATTCGAGAACGGAAAGACTTACGATATTCGCGAATCGTGAATTCCAGAAGGGAAAAAATAGCAAAGTGCCAGTCGAATTTATGGGCCGCACGCATGGGAATTTATGGTCCGCTAATTGCAGGAGAACGGTCGAAATGAGAAACTAGGAGAAATGTGTAGAATCTTTCGAAGGAAGTTCGACCATTAATTCAAAAGGGGAGGAATGAAACAGTAGCGAAGGTGAGAATCGTGCTTCGAAGATTCGTCCAGTTAATCGTATTGTTAACTGCAATTAAAAAGGAATTAAATTCACAAAATTGTATGTCCAGTTGGATCTCAAACTATGTAAATCCTTGTTTTATCCAAGCTGATGTAAAATGGAATTTACGATACATTGTCTGACTTTGGTAGGAGTCATTAAAACCATGGAGAAAAGTCATAAAAACTCGAGGATCCTTGCAAGCTTCCTAAACCGCTTCTCTTCGTTTTCACTCTGAGTCTCTCGTAAAATTATTAACGCGAACAACAAACGCCAGGCAGGATAAACCGAAGCTGGAGATTAAAGAAGTTGCTTGTAGATAAAACCAAGGAAGAAATTGGAGAGTGTACACTTCGTACAATATGTACAGCTTAACGACAATGTTCTAGGCGTAAGTCGTTACAGTTTGCAAGTGAGAAGACTTTAAGAAACTTTCTTTAACACTGTGTCTTTTCTCCAAGCATTATCTTTAAGATTCTTAAATCAGACCAAAACAATCTCTCTCTCTCACATTTCTCCACTTTCAACTTAGTAAATCATTCTACATTAAATGTTTAAAAGAAATTTAATTATAACGACAATTATTCATTTTAAAAATAAAAGACAAAATATTAAATTTAAAAGTTACCTTCTTAAATTTCAAGATTCGTCAGTAAATCATCATCCTACACACACACTCACCCAATCACTTACTTTTTTTTATAAATATAGATTTTTCATTGAGCTTTTTCTGAGCTATTGGGAAAAATAGAGAAATCGATGCAGAGAAGTATTTTCGAAGAAGCATTAGCAAAGTGGCCAATTGAATTTGAATATTGATCGAACCGTTCCAGTGACTGGATACCGATCGGCCCATTAAAATTTCACTGGGTTAGAATTGGCCAGTGGCAGGGAAAACAATGGCATTAAATGTCTCGTTTCACCCTCGATTTCCTCGACACGCAAGGGTGCCAGAAACAAAAGCGAGGTGAGGACAGAGTTAGTCGGTAAACGTATGGAAGTAACAACGAGAACGATAGAGAAAGGAATAAAAAAAAAAGGGGGGGGGGGTGAGGGTGAAGAGAGCTGGAATCCATCAGACTTGAATGACCAGGGAAAACGCGGTCGCATATCGGTAATTCAGTTCGAAATCGACATTCCGTTTCCTGTGCACTCGTTTGTTGGTTGATTGACGCACTGTGCCTTGGTGCTCCCGTTATCGTTATTGTCGAGGAATTCGCCTCTGAATGCTTCATAGATAGCTAGATGCAGTCTGGATTAGCTTGTCGCTTTGAAATCGGTCGAATAGTCAGCTATAGAGATAGAGTTCGATCGAATTGGGACAATATAGTTTCTGATTGATTTTCCGATCAAATTTCAAATTCAATCAATTATCAAAATTATAATTATATTTAAAATTGAGAATAATTGATTCAAATCAGCAATTTAAAACTGAACGCTTAAACCCATTTTATTTTCGATTTATCAAAACCTATAAAAGATCTATAAAATAGATTATAATATTGAGTTCTTTAAACTCTTAATTATTGAGGAATAATATATTAAAGACTAAAGATGTTTCGTGATTGAACTTTAATTCCACAAATGTTAATTTAGTGTTAATATAATTGGAATAATGAGAATAAAATCGTGTAATTGTTTGATATAAGAAAAAAGGGAAATTAAATGGTGAAATGGAATCGTCGATGGTAACTCAAGGCTGCTTCTTCCGTCCTTCAGTCGTCAAGTGCAGCTGGACCACCCTCAACAGCTTGCAATCCTAACGCTTCGCGATTAACAAACTAAGTTGCTCGCTTCGAATTTGTGTTGTAGAACGCGAATAACCAAGTTCCACTTCCTGCACAGAACCAAGTGGCGCCGAACCAGCAAGCTGAGACTCAAGGTGGACCCAATACCGTGCTGAGAGTGATCGTTGAGCAGATGGTCTACCCAATTTCCTTGGACGTCCTCCATCAAGTGAGTTACAACATCCACAAATTTATTCTATATTTTATCTCAACCCTTTCGCTCTTATTTCCACTATATCTCAATTACAAATACAATATATTCATGTATTTAACTTAATTATTCACTCAATTTACCTAAATCACTTCTCTCAGATTAATGTTTTTTAATTGCTATCTAAAATTAGTTTCTAAATTTCAATTTGCAAATTTCAAGATTAACGTTTACACGTGAAACGAACAAATATAAAAGTGTCAAATGGATTTTGGTGTTTGAAAGAGCGAAAGGGTTGAGCTTCTTTTTGCGAAATGAGATCGTTCGATGAATTGTGTAATTAATCTAATTAGTCATCGATACTTTGCGGATTCGCTTCGCGAAACTGGAATAATATCATGAATGAGAAATGATTTCCGATTTATCGGATATCTCTCGAAACAACATCTCTCTCGCGATTTATTTCCAGAGGTAACTTCTCTCTACCATGCGTGTTCGATTCTAACGCGATATACCGAGAATATCTCGTATTTATCGTAGGATCATTAGCCATCCTTTTTCCCTCGTGCTAATTTAATTTCCTTTCGATGGAGATCGAATTAACTAGGTTCAGAGGAAAAAAAATTCTACCACGATATACAATATCCGATATTAACTATAAAAGTCCTGTACTTGTTGAGCAACATATTTAATAATAATTAGTAACTTCGCTAGCAACCGCGGAAAAGCGAATCGATCAATATTCGCGAACGTGAATATCGGAGATACGACCATCGTTTCTGCAAATTATTAAATTCACGATATAATCCATCTGATCCGCCGCAGTAGCCAAGCGAGGATATACAATACTCTCTCTGGTACATATAAAATGTACTTGGTTTCTCTCCGCAACGCTACAAACAACCTCATTACCAGTTACAAAAGATTTATCGATCCGCTTCGTGACGCAACTCTGACGCACAATAGTCCGCATTGTGGCTTCCAGAGTATTATTTATCAGTCGCATCCTACTGATCTTTCACCGATTACCGATTTTACAACTTCAGAATTTCCAGAATACAATTTTAAAAAGATTCCCTAAAACATTTTTTTCTTTCTATCCTAGTAAAAGTTTTTTTTGAAAATTTCAATTTAGTTTAAATTTAATTAAATAATTGATTCTTAATGTATTATTTTTTTGTTTTTAATTCAAAAAGCTTAGTTTTTCTTTTGCGATCATTGGAAGATTTTTTATGATAGAAAAAGAAGTGAGACTTTCGGAGAAAATCCTTGGAAACTAATTCACCCTCGTAATACCACCGATTCACCCCGAGTCGTGGATTTCATCGGAGCAGAGGAGATTTGGCGGAGATCTTTGGAATTGTTAATCTTCTTGCGAAATACTCGCTTGCGAATCCTGGCTTTTTCGCGAACACGCATTTCGGCTTCCGGAAGCTCTCGTGTTCTATCTCTCTCGTTCTCTCTCTCTCTCTCTCTTGTGGGGATGTTAAGCCGATAATGGATCGAGCAGAAAACGCGTCCGGGAGGAAGAGGATCGAGCGAGCCTGTGATCGGACGCGTTTCGTCGCGTAAGTAGGCTTACACGCCGATTTTGGCTCGTACTGGCCGCCGCACACATCCGGTAATCAGCTCGAAAGATTAAGCTTGACTACGCTCCGGAAGCTGATAAGTCGACGGATTGCTCGCTGACCGAAAGAACGATCCGTGATCCTCGATTCTCCTTCATATAGATTTCGAGTGATGTATGATACATCCAAAACTAGAATCCTTGTTTTTGCAAACAATACGAAATACTTTATCCAGTAATTTCTTAAACGATCTTTAAAAAATAATTGATAACTTTTATTGTTTGCCAAATATTTGCCAATTTTTCTGCAATTTATTACAATGATCCTGTAATTCTCTAGATTCCTGAAAGCTTTTAGAATAGTTGGAAATTGAATAATGTCGTGTTTAATAGTTTGCGAATTTTGCAAATTTGCCAAATTGATTCAAGACGCTGTCGAATAGCAAGAATGAAAACAGATACAGATTATCTTGTAATCATCGTGAATTACATTAATCTCATTGAGTCAAATAATTTACCTAACCGTTTGATACAATTCGCGGAAACTACCAAATTTGCGCCCGGTGTAAACGACGCACGTTTAATTAAATTAGTTAATTAATAGTAACCAGGGATTTGGCCAGCGGAAATTTGCCAAACCGGAGAGGAACTTTGAAACTTTTCGGGATATACGGTCGCGAGTATTGCTTTGTTTTCGAGCGAATAGAGAGATTGTATCAAAGTGCGAAGGGAATCAGATTCTTTTTATAACTTTACCTCTTGAGACGTTATCAAACTTTTTCCTCTCTTTTATTTATTTAATATATTACTCGACAACACTAACTTCTTCATCCTGACTCATAATTCTTTTAATTCAATTCTTCCTCCATAACTAAACAACACTTTAATTTATATTTCTCTTAAAAAAATATTAATATCGTCAATAATATAATTTCATTAAGAAACGTTAAATCAGAAGCACAATTAATCTCATCAATTTAGATCCACTTTCAATAATCCATAGATTAAGAGACAAATGCTCCCAAATCATAATCCTTTTTTTTTTCCAAAATCCATGGATACTTAACTTCAGAGTTATTCAGTCGTAAAGGAGTTGCTCTTGGGGATGAAAGTTTCTGGTTGGTATCGAGAGGGTGGAGAGGATTGCAGGTGGCATGAAAACTTGGTAATCCATGGATGCTATTAGTCAGTGTCGAGCGATGCCTTAAAATTTCTAATGATCCGTGAAGCTTCCTAAAGGGAAAGGAAGCGAGAAGGATCATCGATCGTAAGGAACTTTTAATGGTAGCTGGTTTTCACTCGTGATCCTTTTTCGTCCTAGCGAAAAAATTCGAGCCTCTCAGGATAATGTATCCTGTGTGTAAAACGTCCTACTATTAAGCTTGCGAGGCATTAAGGGATAATGTTCTCTCTTGGATCTCCAACGATCTTGGAACCTACCGAAAATCTACTCGATCCCCAATTCTCATTTGTCCCTTGTTGTTGAGAATTTTTGGAACCTCTAAGGACACCTAGGGGATTAAATTCTTACAACAAGAAAAATTCTTCATGGAATTAGAGACATTTTTTTCCATCCATTAACCATCTCTCTGTTCTTATTTTCTTGAGTTTCTTTAACCCCTTCCCGTGCTTTAACGAGTCTGGCTCGTGATGAAAATTTTGGCTCAAAAATGAATATGACGAGCCAGGCCCGTGAATAGATAGTCGGCCCAAACATAAACATCACGAGCCAGGCTCGTAAGTAGATAGTCGGCCCAAACGTAAACATTCCTCAAAGCTTAATCTGACCTCAAAGCTTAAGAAGCGTTAACGCATAACACTTGGGCCCGAGTTTCGTCGAGTTAAATGGCACGGGAAGGGGTTAATATAGAATGATTCATTTGCAATCTCTCGAGGGATTTATACTAAATCAGAGAAATTTATTCTGGGGACAGCGATAAAATAAGAATTATATAGATCAATTTAAAAGCTTTACTTTATTAATAATAATAATAAGAAGAATGAAATGTAGAATTTATTAATGATAGAATGTGTACAAATATGCATAGTTCGATTTTAAAAAATGTGTTAACGTTTTTTAAATGTTGTATGTAATAGTTTGTCCATGTGTGTATAAGTTGCACGAGTCAAATAGGTGACAAAGCAGCAGCGTTAGGATCAATGATTGAGGGTGTTAGTGAGGGAAATCGGTTAATTTATCAAGACGAAGTGGGCAATTGGTCGCAAGGATATATCCTTCGTCTTGTTCCTTCAACGAAGGAAGAGAGAGAGGGATAAAAGTAAACGAGAAACCGGGGTGTGGATCAAGTCTCGTAGCATTAATCACTCGAGCTCCTCGGATCTATGATTAATGGTTATCGGTTAGACAAGCTTTTGATGTTCTACTTCGATCGTTTTGCTTCTTCCTTCCATCGTTAGCAATAGTTCTTTTTTCCTCTCCTCTATTTTTTTTCCAAAATTCATATTTACTCCGTTCCTCGAAATTTCACCCTCATCGTGGTTTAATTTTCCACGCGTAAATTGAGATTTGTCGCATTGGAAATATTCCACGAAACGCAATACGCGTTTCCATTTGCAGTTGAGATTCATCTGTAATTACCTTGGATTAAATACAACGTGAAATCGAGGGATCGATTCCCAGTAATTAATCTTCGCGAATAAAAACAATACAATCTATTCTCTATTACATTGACCGAATTAATCTCTAATGAAAAATCTGTAAGAATTTAACAGTAGAACTGACTTTACAATAACATTGCGAAATATGTATATTAATTGTTTATTCGCGTTTAAATAGGGAGGAAATAATAAGATCAATATTAATCTGATTAAAATTCAATCTGTTTATAGAGAAGGGATAAATAAAGATTGTTTTTATGGGAAAAGAGGATTTTGGATTATTTTGGAAAAAGTAGAAAAATAGAATGAAAATTGAATGAATTAAACTGTTATTTATCAGTTTTGGAAGGATGAAGGGAAATTTGAGGAGAGAATATATATCCAAGGACCTTCTCTACATGGACGAAACATAAACATCGATCACAGTGCTCAAATTGCTGGGCACAGAACTCAGCTAATGTCCGGATCGAGACATTGGCACAAGCCATTGTCGTTTCGTACGCTTGATGAATAATGGCTGTGCAGAGGCAACGGTGGCGGGCCGAACGAAATTGCGTTACTATTATTGCACGTTATTGCATTATACGCGCACCCGCGTTTCACAGAGGGAGAGAGCGATAATCGAGAACGCAAATTAATAACTGTTACATCAATCAATACGTCTGCCAACGTTAATACCTCGACGTAAAGCTTGCTCTCGAATGCTTTGTGTGTGTCTTTGTCTCCCTTTTACTCACTCACATTGTTATTAACTATTTCTCTGACATCCACCACGACGCGTTAACAGAATTTCCAAATTTGTTTGTTGATTTCCCTGTGACAGATTTCGTCGAATATTAATACAATTATATTTTATTTCAATAATTTCGATTTTTTTTATCGTTAAATCGTGAATATTGCGAAATATCAATATTCCGATTTATTATAGCAATTTGATTGTTTTGAATTTTATTTTATAAAAGATTGTCTATTTATTATGTCCGATATTAAAAACAATTTGGAATATAGTAGAATTTTATATTATTTGCTTTCAAGATTTATGCGAATAAAAATTCTACTTATTCGCAAATTTGTTACTTTTCGTTGTTCGATTTTAAAATCGATAAGTAGAATTCTTCTTGTTCATGTTTCTTGTGTCGCTGAGTCTTCGAATGGTCTTGCGATTTGTTTCGCGTGTCCCTATTTTATTTCCTTCGCGATTTTTGAAATAAAATATGCCTTGACGCTTTGACCCACGATGCCATTGGAAGCTTTGCTTTCGATTTTCCTTTTGATTTTCTATCCCTGTCGCTTCTTTGAAGTATTTTCCCCATTCCAGTGTTTTTACGTGTTTCGCGCCTCGCGTTAACGGAATAACAGTTCTCACACTCTGGGTCTCGGATATCCAACAGGACTCTTTTCCACTTTTCGCAAAAATTCTGCACTAAAGATAAACGATAGTAGCAAAGAAAAGTCGAGAAATCTCCAATGAATTTGACCAATTGAAACTCAATAGATTTTTGCGAAACTTGCAAATTTACTAATTTCATTAAATTGAGTTCGATGAAATTATCGAATTAAACTCAAGCAATTTTTTGCAAAATTTACTTAATTACTATTTTTTTAAAAAGATAATGGATTATTCTAATGAAACCAGAGAAAAGTGTTGAATTGGTGTTTTTGTAAAATCGCGAATTAATTTGATAGATATAATTTCTAGGGAACTTTTGGAGGAAAGAAATGTTATATTACTACGTTGGCTGAAATAGATCACTAGCCTATTTGGAATCATGGGTAATTTTGTGAGTAATCTATAATGCGAGAACCAAATTAATTTAGAATATCAAAGCTATATATCAAAGCTATTTTATTCAATACCTTACGCAATTATCAAATTTTCCTCGAAATCTACTCGCCCCGGGTTTAATTTCGAAATTCACGTAGTTATCGTCAGGGTAATGTATCCAGCTAAAATTTCGGAGCTTTCAACATGCGAATGAAATGGGCAAATTCGATACAAGCAATGAGACAATTATCGTTCATGCATTTTACAATATTAGATGATAAAATCTACTAAAAATCCTAAAAGAAAAATTTCAACTTCATTTACCATAACTCAAATTCTAACATCTTTTTCTTATTCGCTGAATCTTCTTTTTTATCTCGTTGGAATCGAGGCAAAAAAAGAATTGTTCACTAAGAGATTCATGCGTATAAGAGATTATCTCGCGATTAAGAGGATCATCCGACCCACACTATGATCCATCGCGCGATAAAACCGTGAATTGCAAAAGTTGAGGAAGCTCGAAAATTTGGGTCATGTCCTCCTCTTCAGTTTTTGTCAAGTTTAAGGTCACTTTGTCGCGCGAACTTTTCTCATTTCCGCAGTTGAAAAATATCCGGGAACATCTCGCCGACCGGAATCCACCGTTTCCTGGTGAACTTTAAACCGAGAATTTCAATCCCGATTCTATTCTAATTAACACCAGATTTATCAAACGATCACAATTGTTCATTTCAAGCTGATACACTTTTTCCTAATTCCCGTCATTTTCATTACTAGCTCTATTAAAATCTCTATGAAAAGTCCAATTATTGCAAACGAAGAAAACCATAACTCTTATATTTAATTATTATATATAAAACACTTGAAGTGTTGAGTAATAAATAAAAAAAGCAAAAAGAGGTGTTTCCAAAGCATTAAAAAAATCACACGTGTTATTTAACGATATTCTGATTGCACGAGAGCATTAAAATGTATTTTCGTGCAAACATCCGTCGCTTTGTAATTATTATACCGACTGGAGGTAGAATTTATTAAAAAACCTTATTCGCCTGGATTCCAGTGCATCCGGCTAACGAAGTGGCATTTTAACTCACTCTCTAACAGTCGTTTATTTAATGTCAGATCCGAGGTCGTATTAGTAAACTGAGAAGTACGTTGTGTTGCCCCCTTCGGGCGATAATCATGCAAATTGAATTCGAACGTAATAACAAATCATAAATAGCATAAAACGGTGCAGTAATATCGAAATAATAAATGAACCATGGAGCTAAATGAAAGAATAATAACTCGAGGAATTGCAGGGATTGTATTGAAATAATAGCTGAATAATATAGTTATTTGAAAAATAGTATTGGTCGAACACTTTGTGGAAATTTCTCTAATTAATATATCCTACTGGAAACGAGACGGTTCATTTCATCCAGATTATTATTATTATTCCTATTCTTGCTTAACATTTCTCCAAAATATTGATTGAAATCTTTGATTGAAAAAATATTTGATTGAAATCTATGAATTTTAAGAAGAAAGAAATTTCAACAGAAATAGAGAAATTTAACTGTAATTATTTTCTCTCCTGACAATCTAATAATTTATAGACACGTTCAATAAAATTGAATGACACGAATGATGCATTGTCAATTAAAAATCTAAATACATATCATAGTAGCCAATATTATTCGGGGTTGTTTAGTTCGAATTTTTTTCCCAGATTGGAATAAAGCAACTAGTAGCTTTTTATCAATTATTCGACTTGCCATGAAGCGAAAGTGCATGTAGTACTGTCGAAAATGTCGAAAATGTTTAAGTATCGTCCAGAGAGAAATGCCTCTAGCCGATCTTGATTGGGAAAGTTCGAAAGCATTGTCACTCTCGAGCGCATGACGCACAGCGGTTCTTCTTTGTCCATGCGCGAAGGACGTTGATTTCCCGTGGGATTGCGATGCAAAAAACGCAGAATACATATATACGCGTCGATGGTAACATTACTGGTACTCGATACACATGGTGCTCTTGTGTGTCTGATACTTATCCTCGTTGGTAACTGTGGCTGTTATCGCTCTTTTCTTCTACAACGAGAATCATCTTGAGTGTTGCATTTCCTTTCTTTTCTTGTTCGAAAGGTTTTACACTCTAAACGAGTGTAATTTCGAGGACTTTGGACAAATGGTAACATTAATCATTAATCGAATATCAAACTGAATAATTTCTTATCCAATATTTTTAATTCTGCTTTATCTTTATTTTTATCTTTACATTTGTCTTTACATTTATCTTTACATTTATCTTTACATTTATCTTTACATTTATCTTTATATTTATCTTTACATTTACCTTTACATTTATCTTTACATTTATCTTTATATTTATCTTTATATTTATCTTTACATTTATCTTTACATTTACCTTCATCTTCATCTCTGTTTTTATTCCTTCTGTTTTCACCCAATTTTAATTTCGATCTTTTAAATCCCGATATAATTTATAATTCATTGAGTCTAACGAATGAACACGATCGAGTCTATGAAGCATCCACACTATTAGTCATAAATCGAATTATCCTCTACGCATATTTACGGGATCAATTTCCCCTGGTAAACTTTACCAGTGGTTCCCACTGAACAACAAATTATCGGTTTACCTAGTATAGATCCGGTGAGGGTATATATCTTTACACAACTCTCGTCATATTTGTCCGAATTGCGATCCTCATTACACACCCAGTGACTCGCATTGACGTAGTCACTGCTAAAATTTCGTTGGACGTCTGCAAACAGGAAATTTCGACGGATTTTCAATACACCGAGATATAATCCTGGTTTAATTAAGCATCGCGAATCGCGTGTATCAGTTGGAAAATGATAATTTCTCCAGTGAAAAATTTGAATATTTAGCTAAAGTAAATATCCCTGGATTTTTTTTTTTTTTTTTGTTATCCGCCAACGAAACAACGGAATTCGCGATTTTAATTCGAATAGCGAAAAGTGTTTAAAAATGGTAAAAAAGTGACAGGAAATATAACAGAATTAGAGAGAAGTATTTAAAATGAGAATTGAATGAAATAAACTGAAAATAGTATTCTATTCATATTGGAACTATTTTGCAACAACTCGACGTATTATCCCCACGATTTAATTTCAAAAACATGTTACACCTCTCGTCAAATTCCTCCCTTCAACAATTCCATGAATACACAATAAACCCAGAGGGAGAATTATCGCAAAACACAGTATCAAAGTGTAGCGAAATGAAAATATTCGCGAAAGAGCGGGAGAAAGTTAGCCGGGAAATTCTCGCGCCGAGTCACGAGGAAACTATATGGAGTTTTTGGGAATGGAAAGGAGAGGGGTACGCAAGAGAAAAAGCCCTGGGCGGTTGGCAAAAAAGAGGCCCTCGAATTTCGCGTATGTGGAGAAATAATTGGCGCGAAATATGCGCGTACAATATACTCTGTGTCCCAGTTAACTTTATTCAAATTTATTCAAATTTTATTTGTTACAAAGCAAAATCATTCCAAAAATCCCAATAAAATTCACGATTTTCTTATCACAGTGACTGATACCACTGAATTCAATTTAGTAATTTCTAAAATCAATTTTCCTTTAACTTAACAACTTCTTTATTAACTAAATTTCATTTGAGAATAATTATAATATGTTTCTGATATTCTAAATATTCTTCTTATAATATTTATAATGTTAAACTCAAGATTTTCTATTTTGTGATGTTCACGTTGAAAAAAAGAATTCGAGTTAGAACAACTTGTATAACGATAACAAAAAATATCACTGTCACTCGTTGTATGTATTTCGAACCGGACATTTTTCTCCAGGACAAATTGACAAACCGATAGGACCAACGTAAACGCACTTCCGTTCCATTCGATATCCTGTTTGACGAGCGGTGCGTGTGTGTTTATGTTTGCCAGGCGCGGTTCATCGAAAAACACATCGTCGACCTCGTGTTTCATGGGAAAATAATGTGAGGATAAAATGATCGTGTGACGTTGATAATAATCTATCTGGGAGGGAGGGAAATAAATCAAAGAGTAAAAGTTTGTTGTATCATTGTAAATAAACTGTCTACAACATCCTGTATAACAGTTTGTATCTGAAATTTCTCGGTCGACGAGTTATCAAGGGAATACACGCATCAATAGATTCGTGTTCCAAAGGATACGATGAATAACGAGCAATAATCTTAATGGCCAGTTTGTATTTACTCAAACCACAGGATAAATAAAAAAGAAAATATTCGAACGATCTATCGTTAACGTTACCTCGCTAAGTGGTCGTCGACTCTTTGCGATTTCTAGTGGAAATACGCTCGCGTATATGCCGATTCAACTCACTTGGAATCGAGTTCGGTTAATGGGCCAATGTAATGGAACGATAATTAGGATCCATTGCGACCTACTTTTACCGTTATTCCTGAATGTTACTTTAAATGAAGCATTTTACAGTAAACATGAAATTTACATAAATCTCGAGACACTTTTCCCAGATCAATTAAAGAGGTAAATAACAGTTAGAAGCTGTCTAGCAACTTTTCCCAAAGTGGATTTTAATTAACTCTTAGTCTCTCGAGATCCAATTAATCAAGACTTGATAACACTAGATAACTTGTTTAACAGAGTCACTTTAAAATTCCTATTCCATGTGAATAGTTTCTTTTCCGCAATTATGTAATCAGTAAAATTATAATAGAATGAATTTGATTTGTGTTGCAAAAATTGAATAATACACCAATGCAATACTATTTAATCGCTAAATATAAAAATAATTTATTTTAATAGTTTCTATTTCAGTATTAAATCCAAAATAGTGGAATTTACATAGTTTCGCATGCTTTGAAGCAAATGTAGCGTTTTGAGGGAAAAACGCGTAGAAAGTAGCATGCCAAAATGATAATTGCTCGGAGCTTTTCGAGTCTTTGGCACAAATAAGCAAAGGGTGCATGCTCCACGCTCATTTTCCGTGCAATTTCCCAAAAGATGCTAACGAGTCGTTTTATCCCAACTCTCTTTCTTTCTCTCTCCATTTGTGAGAGTATCTCGTTTTAATAAACCTAATTGTCAGTAGTTAGGATTTAAATCCCGATTCTTGTGGGAAACCGAAATTCACGACACTCTACGGATTACATTCTCGAGTATGTAATCTAATAAGCTCAAGAGAATTGAATTTCATTCGGTTCCTTTCCCACCGAAATTTACTCAACCGAGTAAAGTTTTTCCAGTTGGAAGGAAACCGTTGATAATCTCGGGGAACATTAGTCGCTTACGAGAGGGGGGATATAATTACCGCGTGGTTTCGCAGCAACGACAGCTCTACATTGTTAACGTTAATGCGAGTTTATGAGACTCGGTTCACGCGCACGCATGCAAGTACTCTCACTGTATCAGTTATATCCTACTAATGCTGCTTTTCCCTTTGGAAGATAGCTTCGAACGATTCCATACTATAATTACGGATAAATTCTCTCGAATTGCTTCCCTCTTTACTAGCTATTCACTAGTAGGTCATAATCTTCTTCAAACAACAATTTAATTTACTCTTTTCTACTCCAATTTCACTTACAACTTTCTTACAAGAAATATTTCAAACTTCTCTAACTTCTTTCTCCAACTTAAATATAATAATTATAATAAATATATTTTCTTTAATTGGAAACTTAAAGTGAAATAATATTGCAATTCATTTTCATGAGTTATATTTCAATTTACAGTTTAATTATTCTCGTAATAATTATGTTGAATGACTTTGTATCATATTTAGTAGCTGAGTAATATTCAATAATTACTGTACTTAATCAATGAGTACATATTAAGTTCTAGTGTTTACCTCGGGAATTTCCATTTCTCCACTGTTTCCAAGAGATAACGACTTGCGTTTCATTTTGATTACGCATTCGAATCATCCAGGTATTAATGCGAGGCCAATGGATAAAGAGAAAAGTTGTTTCGAGAGACACATTGATTCATCGATATTCCGAGGGATTCTTCGTTCTCAACGGTGAACGTGGCAGCCGCGAAAATCGATAATTAATCCCATCGAAATCGGCGATTAAAAGTGCTGAATAAAAAAAAGAAAAAAAAGAGGAAAGAACTGAGAGAGAGAGAGGGAAACGTGGAATATTTGAGCAGGTGAATAAAATCGGCCGGGGGGATGGCCCACGGGGACCACTAATGCAAGCAGTGTCACGCGTTTTAACTTCCGGCGAATATTGAATATTTCGCAGAGAGGGAGAGCGACTGGCCGATTTTATTTTCGCTCGACAAATTCGGAAAATAAAACACCGCTGACACATTCTCTTTCTCTCTCTCTCTCTGTCTATATCTCTATCTTCCTACGAGCTCTTTTTTTTTAGCTCTCTATCGTTATTCGCAATGTCGTCATAATGGAATGCTATGGTAAACGAAAGGCGAGCGAATTGTATCCGATACTTCGACAAATGGATACGATTCGCCTGGTAATTCGATTCTCAGAGTTAAAATAAAGTGAAGATCAAATATCTTTAGATTTCAACGTTTCTTCTTTTAAATCACCCAGAAAATATATATTGTCGATATTATCCCAATTATCGAATTATTCCAATTATTCCATTCAATAGTTACCTAATAAAAACATTGTTTCATTCAAGATTAGTTTAATTGTTTCTATAAAACTGAAGTATAATTGTGAAATATATTTCGCGATTCATCGTCGATTTGTTACAACAATTTCTCCTGTAATTAATATTGTGCGAATTTCGGTCTTGTTAACAACCCTTTTAAAGAGATTGCGAAATAAAATGTTTCGCATATTGAGGGATAATATCGCGAAATTTTGCCAATGAGTGGACGCTGCCTGGTGTGACGCGATATTGATTGGTCGCGAGTTAATCAAATTTGGGATTTTTCTCGGAGGGTTCATGCGAATTACTCCAGCGTCCCTAGTGAGTGCCGATACTCATAACTCATACTCTCGTGGCTATTTTGCCTGAATGCTTGCCATTGCTCGGATCGGAATTTGCGAATTCTTTCCACCAGACAAAGGCAATTGCGTCGAGTTGAGTAACGTTAGCACTGTTTACTTCCAGTTTCCTGTTCCATGCTGTTCAATGGGAACGCGTTAATTAATCTTGCATCTGATCGAGAAACGTCCAGAATTTGTTTCTCAAAATTATTTCACGAATTATTAGTCGATTGAAGATGAGTTCTAATTTTTTCCCTACGAAGAAGATGATCACCTTTGTAACGCGACTTCCTCGTCACGCGACTTGCGAAAAAAATTAGGTCGGATTAGGGAGGATGCAATTTCGCGAACACAATTTCAATGGTCGCTTAAACTCGAGTGGAATATTTAGAATAAGGTGAAAGTATTATAGAGATCCTTTGTAGCTATTTTTCGCTCTCTCTCTCTCTCTCCACGCTCAAAATCACCGTGGATATTAGTCCTGTCGGATGCATAAAGAGCGCGCGCGCGCGCGCAACGCCAGTGAGTTTCGACTTTGTCGGTAATTCAATCAAAAGCCTCCACCTTTTGCCTGGATGCATTGTAATTATGGCCTTTTACTCTTTTGTGCAAACCATTCGCTACTACCCAGTGCACGCAACCAATCGGACCACTCTTTGTATCTCTGTTTATATCGGCTACAAAGCGGATTAAATTAACCCCCGACTTTCGTTCGTTTCTCTCGACTCTAAGGTACCTGTTTATCAGCTATACGAGCATGTTCCATGCGCGAGCGTGCGCGGCACTTTGTACTGAAAGAGGGAAAAAAATTTTCTCGTTACTAACACGTTGTTGGATCTGTCGGAGAGTCTGTTCTCCTGGCTTGACTAATTGTTTGTGAGCCTTGCAATTTTCCAAGCGAAGCCTTTTTTACCGACAAACACTGCTGCAACAGTTGCAACAGTTCGCTGAACAACGAAATATAATTACTACTTTATAATTAGATATCTGCTGCTACTGCTTTTAACTGCTACATCCCAATACAATTATGCCAATTAATTACTCTGCTTTGTGACTCATAAAGTCATCTTTATAAAAATTGTTATATTCATCGATTAAATATTAATCCATTAATATATTCGTTTTAACCATTTCCTCATTTTTAATTTACATAATTTAATTTAAATATGATTGAATAAATCTTGAAATAAGAATATTTGTTTTTAAGTTCCGGATGAAAGATACGAATGAATCGGAGGAATGATCCATATTGAACAAGATTAAGTTAACCTTTGGAATGAGAATTGTTTTCAATTGTCGGTCGAGTCCCAAGACAAGATTCGATTAATTAAGTAAGCATCCTTAAACGAGATAATTTGATTCGCGAGAATTCAACCTTACCAGGATTTTCCCGCGAATTTCAGCGGCTTCCTGATTACACGGGTAATGCGGGCTAATTAATTAAGAACGACGCGCGCACGCCAGAGGTTCCAAGCACAGTCAAGGAAGATTTCAGGGATTTAAGAAAACCAACCGGTGACTTTGAAAAATTGGAGCTTTAGGTGGCTAATTGTGATTTACGCCTAGCTTCGTATAATGGAAGCTAAACGTTTCTGTCAGAATGTATACGAATTGCAGAGAGATATATGTATATCTTAACACATAGGTCAACTTAACGTAGTTGAATATTAATAAGACACTTCAGTAAGAATGACGTAGGTAAATGTCTATAAAAATGTCTCTTGGGGCATTAAAACTTCCGCTGCGTCTGAAAAAAGCTCGAAACATAAATTCTTGATACATTAAATATATTACTACATTTTTTTATTACACATATTTTCATCTGTTTTTTTATTTATTGATTTATTTATTTAATCGAAGAGTAGTTTATAAGAAAATTGTAAAAAAAGGATCTTAGGAATAAATTGAAATTTAATTGGTGTATTTTTACTTTGTTTCAGATCTTCACACGATTCGGCAAAGTTCTCAAGATCGTCACCTTTACCAAGAACAGTAAGTGCAGTTTTTTCTTATTTTATCGAGTAACTTGGTTTGCTCGCCAGTCGCTAGAACCTCTGAGAGAATGTGCACATCGTAAAAGGGACATGATAGCAGGATATGATAGCAGATATTGTAGAGATAGAGACACAAAGAAGATAAAGCAGCATTCTAGAGGTATTTTCCTACCTTGAAAGACACATCAGAGCACTTTGCTACTTGCGAAGTGCTTCGAGTGCATCTTTGCAACAGCCTTGGTATCTTCAGTTGCTTCTTGTCTCTCTTTTCTTCGTCACTTTTCATCTCGTAACTTGCCAACTTCCCAATCACTTATAATTCACTTATAATTCACTTATAATTCACTTATAATTCACTTGTAATTCATTCACAGAATTACGTTAAAGAAAGAAAAGAGAATTTCTATTATATTAATTCGTTTAACTTGACTTCTGGTTGGAATTTGGAAAAGATTCTTTTATCAAAATGCAATTCTCAGATATTTATTAGCAGATATATTCGCGAGATAGGAGTTTTGTGTTGAGGGTGATGAAAAAAAGACTCAGCTTCAATTTGGCTAGCGGCTTGAATTTCCAATTAAAAGCGTACGAAACTGTAGTTTGAGCTGTTTCCACGAAGCAGGAAGCTTTGTCCGCGAAAAGCGTAGCCGCAGGCCACCAACCGTTGCTGCTGCGAATGAAATGAGGAGCGCACGCTCTCCTCCGGCGTTACTCTCTCGCGTGGACCATACAGTGTGTATGTATGTAGAGGAAATAGCCGCTATCGCTCTTACTCTTCGTGTTTTTTATTCAGGAATAAAATAACGTTGCTCCTGGCTCGACGTTTCTTTCGTATCGTGAGTCCTCTGCTAATGGAATAACACCAATTTCCATACTTTTCTGTGTTCCTTGGTCTCTAATCTTTCTCTCTCCCCCTCTCAAGAAATAGGCTTAAACATAATTCAATAATTCTCCAAAATAAAAATTAATTTCCCTCTTCTCTTTGCCTTAATGTCATTTTTAATATTATTTTCAGTTTAAACAACAATTTCCATCTGTTACGATAAAAAGAAAAATATTGCAAATTTTAAAGGGTTAATATTTATTCTGGTTTTTGGTAATGGAGTTAAGATTGAAAGAATGAAATATGTATAATCTGTTTTTAGTTTGCAATTTTTCTTTAGAAACAAGTTGAATTATCGTTATTTCAAAATTGATTAACATCCTGGGTTAAGTCTTTTTAGAGTAAGTAAGTTAAGCAAAATTGTAACACGATGGGCCCACTTGCTTCCACGACAGTATACCGCATTAACTCGGCAGAGTGCACCTGTGCGCTGGCAAATAAATATCCAGAGCTTTTATTAGCGAATTTTTTTACTTGGAGCCCATTGAAAAATGGACCCACTGGCAAATTCCAGCTAAGTGGAACCTAGAGAATTCCACCTGGGAACCACCTGAGATTTTTACGATGTCCTCGAGATTCCGTTTCGCGATGCATGTACCTCTCGTACAGAGAAAAATTATAAGTTATATCTATTTTTTTTCTAAATTATATTCAGTGAAATATTTCTTTCTGTTTCAGGCACCTTCCAAGCTCTGATCCAGTATGCGGATGTGGTTTCAGCTCAGACAGCTAAATTCGTAAGTATTTTTATCATTTAAATTAACTCTTTCCCTATTTTTAAATTTTTTCTCCTTATCTTTAATTCCCAATTCTTCTGCACTTAATTTCAATAAAATTCGCAAACTTTTTATACTCCTCTCGAGAAACCCACAGAAAATGATGGATATTTTGAAAAAAATATTGTTCAGATCGTGAAAGAAACTTTATTGAGTACAAGTTAATATATACATTGCATATGCGAACATCAGGGTTTCGCATTAGAGCAGTATATCAAGCAATTCGTTGCTCACAGAGCTCGTGCTTCGCCAGTTTTACATGAAAGCCAATTAATACCAGCGACAGGATTTTAACCATGCTCGAAAGCTGCCAGGAGCAAAACTGTGCCGGAATCAAAATGTCCGTCTCGTAAATACTGGATCCGTGGGGCAGTTTCCATACGAGCGTTTTGCAAGTTTATCACGTCAGCGACATAAATGGCCCGTCCAGCGAGGCGAAAAGGTCGTCGTCTCTCTACACAGTATCGCATTATATCTCGCTTTAAAACAGAGGACAGGACGAGGGGACGAAACAGTGAGAAAGAAGGACTTCCAGTAGAACAGAGAATGCGAGACACCTGTTAGCTAATTAAAGCTTTTTAGTTTCCCACTTTGCTAGCGCGTTACCTAGATCTTTCTCTCTTTATCTTTCTTTCTATGATATGTAAAACAGCTCGAGACGTGTCAGTGAGCTACGAGGATTAATTTTAACCGCTTGACACCCCCTTCGAAAAGTGATTATAATTCCTCCTTTAAATAATACCAAAATTTACAATTTTCCTCTTCCTTTGTCTAATCAATTTAATTAAACAAAACACTGTAAATTTTTTTAATAAATTCGAGCTTGTAAGCTGCTGTTGGATAACGAATTCCACGCGGGAAATTGTTTCGCAACTTTGATTGAATGATCGAGGGAAAACTGAGGAGACAGAGAGAGATAATGGGGATATGTAGAAGTTAATTAAAGGCGACGACCACCGAAACGAATATCAATAACCGCGATTTCGTGGTGTTAAGCTTTCAAAATTAATTGTTGAACGCACTGTTCCGATTGGAAGTTTCTCCCGGGGTTATTAGCAAGGGACACCTGGTTGGAGACGAAGCCAAGGCTTCAGGTATTATAAATAAGCTTGGTTAGACACAACAACAATTCAGTTCATCCAAAAACACCTTAGGACACTATGGATGCAAGCTAAACAAACCGACACAAAACGATCCTAATTTAACAACAACAGACTCGGGCGAACTCTCTCTGCTGTTGGATGAAAATCTCTCAGGAATACTAAACCCATTAGTACATCGCTTCAGGTATCCTCACTGGAGCTCAAGGAAGAGAGAGAGAGAGAGAGATAAAATTAATTTGCAATACATTACAAATTAACGATTCGAATCACTCTTCAACAAAATTTGCTAAAATACTAAAATTTCTTTCCGAAAATAATAATTATGCAAAACATATAAATTCGAGAGTAAAATTGAATTTGATAAATTGGAATTTAGTTGAAACTTCAACTGGAAACGTCAAGAGTTCTAACAATAGAAAGAAATATTCGAGAATACAGGAAGATGATGTTCCAAGAGAATAATTGATCGGTACATCTGTAATAATTTTCCAGTGGAGAATCTAATTTAAGCTAGAGCCAACAGCAACCGAAGAAGCTAGCCCGAAGCGTAACAGTAATTACATACTAAATTCATTACACCCCTCAAGCCTCCATGTATACACACATATTCCAATGTATACACATTCATACCTTGGGGGGGTTTGTCCCATCGTGCGCAGAGTACAACAATGTCAGCGTCCACGCAAGCAAGTCAAACAAATGCTCGAGTTGCGATGCGTGTACGAGGCATATGCAATTAGACCTTGTCTTTCCATTATTAATGGCAATCAAATTTAACTGAACACTGGTGGAGCGCAGAGCACGAGAGGGTGTACGTTAAAGATAATTTGCCTGTTTAGTTTAATCACGAGTTATCTAGAAATTAGGAATTTACCAGAATGCAATCTAAACATAATAATAATTAAAACTTCCCTTGATAAACGAGCAATGTCTTCGTTTCCGTAACGAATTATTCTCATAATTCGTGGTTTTACTGTATATTGTATATTTCAAAATCTTTTATTTATACTCTAATGATTTATTATTTATTCAAGCATTGTTGTAAGAGAAAATTGTTGTCTGTTTGTAATAGTCATTGGAAGGTCAAAACATCTACAACTCATGTTGTACTCTACGCATCGACTACAGCAAGATGCAGAACCTGAACGTCAAGTACAACAATGACAAGTCTCGTGATTACACCAATCCAAATCTCCCAACTGGCGATGCGAATCTCGACGCGGCGTCCTTGGGACTCGGTGGTGATATTCTGCCACAATTGTTGATGGGTTCTGGCAACACTCAACCTCGTGCTAGGCTGCCTGGTAAGTAACAATTAATACAAAGCGACCATCGTGATAATTTATCTACAAAAGTGACTTTTTCAAGGAATCTTAACTCTCAAATCCGATTACCTAGAAGATTTCAAAACACTAATACAATAGTCCTTAAATCACCTCTACTTCGCAGCATAGAATTATAAGCATCTTGCTTTACTTTTAATTAAAGCATATTTGTCTTACGTTTTCCCCTAGTGGCTTTCGCTATATCTGTTATTCTTGATGTCTCGCGATTGCGCGCGCCACTCTATCCGAGAATGAGTATTTGCCTTTGATTATAGTACCGAGCTAATGCAAAGAAGGTGTGCATAATTCGCGGTATGCTTGATGGTTGTTGCGCACCGTTCTCTCTGACTTCCCTCCCAAGTTGGATTTATTATTTCATGGCAATCTCTTGTCAAGGGAAAAAGACATACATTTTCCATTAGGCGGAGATTATATTTCTGGGATAACGTCGCTCTCGATGTTTCACTTCTCTGCTACTCGATTAAATAGACCTAGCTCGAATATACATATACATATGTATTTCCAAAGGATTTGCATATTTCAGTATTGCAGAAACCTTCCAATATACCATTGAAATAATATTTAAACATTTGCCTTATTTTAATTGATTTTAATAGAAATTTAAACATAGTGATACTTTGGTAATGAAACCCTTTGTATATGCTTGAGTTTTGTTTATACTTTCTTCTATTGTACCGAGTATCTCGAGTAGCTTACAATCAAAATTGTTTTGTTTTCATTTTGCAAGAATTCGCAATCGGGGAACCATGACTCGTGTTCAACTCTTTTTTTTTTCACGTCTTACCGAGAAGCTTTTATATCAACACCCAGTCTTCAGTCTCGCGTGTACTGTGTGTGCGAGCGGAGGTCGGGGGCTCGCTTTTGCTCCGTTCCGACTAGCTGGAAGTTTTAATATCGCCATGCTTCGTTACCATTGAACGGGGCTAAGGCCCGGTAACGTCGTTAAGGCAGAATTTAATTAACTCGCGCGTACTCGCGACTCGGCAATAATAGCGCACCCGCCTCCTCCCCGCGCGCGCGCGCGCGGAATACAATAATGAAGGAGCAACTGTCTTAACGGGTAGTAAAGTATCTATGGAATTAAATTTCCGACAACTTTGTAACCAAGAGCAACGGGTGTAGCGAAGGATAGGGACGTTAGGTAATAGTAGTGGGAGAAAAAAGGTCCAGAAGAGGTAAAGAGAAAGAGAAAATTTTCCCAAGAGCAAGACACGCCTGTTTTTTCATTATGAAAATTGGATTCCCGTGGATTTCGCTTTTGCGAGCTCTTCTATTCGCACTGTGCTACCACCCTCTGACGACTCTGTCCTCTCGCTCATTTTCCAGTATTTTTCCTGTAAGTCTCTTCTCTCTACCTCTCGGCTTAATCGACTTTTCCTGTTTGTCGCTGGAATTCGCGAGGATCTTGTATTCGCCACAGTTTTACCAATTCCCTCTCGTAAAGGCGATTCAGGATCTAATAGAAATTAGGCATGCAATGCAATTCTCTTCGATTAAATTCAGACTAGAATTCAATTGTTCCAAAAGTTACCATATATCTCCTTCCACTATCTTTTTAATTACTAGCACAACAGGAAACAGTTATTCGATCCAGTTTCATGAAACTAGAGATCAACATAGAGTATCAGAGACTTATATATATATGTTTAATTAGATGAAACCCTATATCGGGAAGATCTAACCACTTCTGCTTCTCAAGTATCATCCCATCCTATCCCAAAGTTAAGAATCGAGAAACCGTAGCTAATGCAGTCGTCTCTCTGAATCTCTTCAAGTAGAGTCCATTGCAGGAGCACCAGGAGTTTTGCCGACACCGTTCGCAGCGATGCATGGTCTCCCATCGCCTCTCGCTGGTCCATACAATGGAGTACCACCAGCTGGAGGTTTGGCAGCTGGACTGGGAGGATTTCCCTTAGGAACAGCAGGTCTTGGTGTCAGAGTTCCAGCAAATGCTAACACATCGGCTGTTCTACTCGTCAGCAATCTCAACGAGGAGGTGAGTTATCGTTACCAATTTCTCGACAGGTCACAGGAAACAGCAGAAAGAGTGAACGGAATTAGCGAATGAGGCATGAAAATGAAGGATTCGGATACCTAGGAAACTTTTTAAAGTGCCACTTTCATCCAGAACCGAGAGAATAAGTTCTAAGGGTGCTTGAATATTGAAATGTCGGCTAATGGACTGTACTTAAGTACCTTCGACACTTCCTTTCAACCTGACAATCGTATAATTCTTACTGGCTTAAGATTTATAACGCGTGCATACGATTTTCGGAAAGTTCTTATTCTTCCTTGACTGATGTTCGATTTTACTCGGGGAATAATGAAGCATTGTTTGGGAGGGATGGGGAGGTATTACAACTCCATTTAGACGTTTGGGAGGGTTGGAGGGGGGGGGGGGGGGTTGCTTCACGTTATAATACAGTGATTAAGCATGCAAATTAAATCGACGGTCTGTTGTATATCTGATGAGAAGTTCGCGAACCGCGCCGATTAAGTATGGTAATATACCTTCCAGGATACCGTAAATATTACTTTGCAATTATTTCAGGATTACCGATGAAACAAAGAACCCTTTGGAATTTTAATATTTCATCCATTTCCATTTGTCTCTATCGAAAGGATTCTCTCTATCAAAAGAACCCTTCTCTCTTCGTGCCTCATCTCGCCACTCGAAAAAAAGCACAATGTTGCGAGAATCTTGAAAAAATCGCAATTTTGCTTATTTTTGATTATAAAGAAAATTAATCATGATACTGAGAGAAATGGAACTATTACGTCCTTCTACTTCATCCCTTAATCTAAAATATTAATCTTCAATCGATCTCAGGCTCTCTTTACCGTAAGTCTCGGCATCCAAAATATACCCAGCATGTTTCTATTTCTCTCTTTCTCTGGTTTCTCGACGGCAGTGCGAGGCGAAAAAGCCATTTCTCTCAGTATACAAGGTGTCTCATTTACCCTGACACAACGATATACGTACTTCACAGACCTTTTAATCACAATAAAGCAAATCTTCTACTGTTTTTAATCTCAAGGTCAAATCATTTATCAAAAAATAAAGTAAAGAAAGAATATCTTGAAACTTATAAAAGTCTTGAATTCATTTTATATCGTTAGGTCAGTCTAACTGGGCCACCCTGTATGCATATTAGTAATTGACCTTTGGGTACGTACGTATGCATAGCAAATCACACGCATACGCGCCGAGGAGAGTAGGAACGTAGTGCTACGTAGGCAATCCCTGCAGTTTTCTTTCTCCTAGGACACGAGTTTCCATGTAAAACAACCTCTACATTAATAAAATACATGACTCGATGATCGGATTTCTCTTTCCAAAGGTAGATATTTATAATGAGAATCGTATAGATATGAAAGTTTTACCTGGAGATTCGTGTCCTTGGTGCGTATGTGTCCTGTTGCGTCACATGATCTTTATATCTGACCCGTTCATTTTCAATACACACATATATACAGATCACTTGCGGATCGCACCCTCTTCTACCCACCCACACCCCTTTATCAGTCGCTGCTTCAAGTCTGCGACTGTAACTTTTTCTCGAGTGCTCTTTGCTTCTATTGAGATTTCTTTGATATTCTTATTTAGATGATCTTATTTAGATGATAGATCTGATATATAAATATGACATAAAGAAGTGGTTGAATAGAAGCAGGGTGCACTTAGCAATGATACTGTGTGTCAACGTCACACTTCGCAGCTGCAACTTGTCACTACTGTACTATAACTATGTGTACTACTATCGTTGGACCGCGCACAAGCTTCCAGCGGTCCGCGAGAGGAAGAGAGAGAAAAGGTACTATATGTATGATGTATATATATATATATATATGTATATATATGTAGTACCAGTCGCGAGAAGGGATTCGCATTGACAAGAATGCCGCTCTTGGCTACCTACATGCTTTCCCCTTTCGACTCTATTCTTTTTTCTCTTATTTCCAACGCCTGTTCTTTGCTCTCTCTCTTTCTCTGTCTGCTCGATCAAACGGATTCCTCTGCCCTTGGACTGGGCTTTTCATTTTTGAAAACAAGACTCTAATACAATTCAATAAAATATTAATCCTCATTTATCTAAATTAATTATTATCGGACATTAAATCTTCTCTTGAATCAAATCAACTTAAAAATGAGATCTTTAGTGTCTTTGATTTTTAATATTCACGTTGTATCGAGTTTAAATTAATTGAAATTATTTTTAAGATCGAAGTAGGATTTTTTTTTAACACTGCCACCCAGTCCAAGATGACACATGGCAAAGACACGATTTTAGATTTGCATCGCGAGACTTGTGCGCGCGTGCCAACACTATACATTGAATCCTATTATACTCGCTGACTACTGACTGGACTCTGTCTGTTCTCTGTGTAGATGGTCACGCCTGACGCTCTCTTTACCCTGTTTGGTACGTCTCCACATTTATATTATTAATTATATTACATTATTAATTATTATATTTACACGCGGGGCAACACATGCGAGCGCGACAAATACACACACAAAGATACACACAGAATGTAACTATATTGAGAGGAGGTATACACACGTTAAAATGAGAAACACAGAGACACGTAAACGTGAGAACCGGTGAAAAGTATCTCTTGGGAAGAGAGGACTCGGAAAAAAAAGTTCGAACTTTGAGAATCGCGAGTCATCGTAATCGGGAACACACTTACACAGCCGACAGATAGTTGTAAACGATATTTCATGAGCCGAGTTTTAAATGTTGTCATCGCTAATCTACTATTTTCTGTTTTAAAAAACCCTCTCGTCTCACTGTTGTTTTTTTTTTAATTTTTTGGCCCACTACCAAGTCTCTCTTTAAGACCACTTTCGTGTTCTCTCATTGTTCAAACATTCAATCTTCACTTTTCGTTTCCGTGATTTCAACTTATTTTATTATTAATCATATACCGCTGTTCCATTTCGCAATTCATCATTCACTACGATCATTCATAATGTTCATCATTCGGCCACCAACGACACGTTTTTTCACGTTCTCTATATTTCCAAGCATCTCTTCCGAATTGTTTCATTAATATTTTATTAATATCAGTTCCAGACACCTTAATATTACATAAGCTTTCGCTTAATTTACGTAATTCCATAGGAACCCACTTTTTCGCGGGGTAATGCGATTCGGATCGAGTTACATCTTTCAAAAAGAAAAAGATTCTTAATTAAGAATTTATGATGATTTATAAAAAAATGTATTTTTGAATCGATGAAAACTAATCGAATCGCTTTGCCTCTTGCATGTCCCAGATTTTAGACCGATCGTATTCCCCGATCTAAGCGGATATAACTTTATTACCCCTTGCCCCATCTTCGACGATCCTTAGATGCCATTACAGTAAAATTAAAACAGACCGCCTCTTACGACGAGTGTTGTATTATCCCGCTTACTAAAGTGATATTTGCGTGTTGTGCATGTAGGCGTTTATGGGGATGTACAGCGTGTGAAGATCCTCTACAACAAGAAAGATTCGGCGCTGATTCAGATGGCTGAGCCTCAGCAAGCACACTTAGGTAATTAGTAATTACATTGAGTTAATAATGAAATCTCTGTAAAGGTCCAAGTGTAAACATTGTGGACTTTAATAAACTTGGAGGAACAGGATAATTTACGCTTACGTTTTTCTGTCCTATGTAGCGTTGACCCATATGGACAAACTGCGTGTATTTGGCAAGCAGATTCGAGTGATGCTTAGCCGTCATCAAAGTGTACAGTTGCCTAAAGAAGGTCAGCCAGACGCAGGCCTCACTAAGGACTACACCAACAGTACTCTTCATCGCTTTAAGAAACCAGGCTCCAAGAACTATCAGAATATATACCCACCGAGCCCAACTTTGCACTTGTCCAATATTCCGTAAGTTGAACACCACGAGTCTAGAAATAGAGTTCGCCTTAACTTGTCAAGAATTTGGACAGCGATGATTACGAAGATTTCGTCTCTAGTGTTACAGTATCCGAGGAGGAGATCAAGGAAGCTTTCACCAAGAATGGTTTCACTGTAAAAGCCTTTAAATTCTTCCCGAAAGATCGGAAGATGGCTCTCATCCAGATGCCGTGTATAGACGACGCCGTTGCTGCTTTGATCGTGAGTATTTGTTCGAATAACATTAAAGAATGATCATTCTCTCTACAGGACCTCAATATAATTTTATTAACAAAATTGTTTCTCTTTTTTTTTGTTTCTAAATTACAGAAGATGCATAACTATCAGCTAAGCGAATCAAATCATCTGCGAGTGTCATTTTCGAAGAGTAACATCTAACATGAGTCGTCCGAGACCGCTCGAAACTGGTACCAGCCCTATACCCTAGTCCCCGTTTGGTCGCCCTGCTCTTCAGTGTACGAATGACAGACAGGTCGATGGCTGCAATGGGTTACTTGTCCGATCCCGTGACCCTGTTAAAGCGGCCATTGGCCATCCACGTATTTCGGCTACACGAACCAGCAGCAGCAGAAACAGATCAGAAGATTAAATAAAGAAGAGGGGCGGGTGGCAAGCGCGCATCATGCTCTCTCTCCAGTCAAGCTGACGACGTCCTCACGAGAAGCCAAGAATAAAAATAACATCGATGAGGATGTCATCAAAGAGGAGGACACGTGGGACCTTTTCCGATGATTATCATCCGAATGTGCTGAGTGCGGCGTCTCAGAAGTCTGGAGTGTGTTGCTTCGCGATAATCGTATCAAAGATCCTTCCAATTGGTTGGATCGCGGAATGCTAGGGTTTTAGGAGCACTGAATTCACGGTACTAGTTAGGGTGGCAAACTCGAGAACTCGAATAGGAGAGAGAAGGGCGTGTGTGAAGAGGGTGAAAAAAATTGCACTCTGTTAAAAAATAGAGTCCGATGCTGGCTTTCGGCCGAGCAAATGGCAGAAACAGTTCAAAGCGAATGAAAAGAAGATAATTAACCGCGGGATTTTTAAACGTAAGACGAGAGTGATCGATTTGTTAGGAAAAGCTGCATGATGAAAAACAAAAATAGAGTCGGATTGTAACTGACGTTTGCACGAAAGCCAGGATCGTTATGAGAGAAAGAGAGAGACGAGGGAATTGCGAAAGGTCGCGGCCTCCCGCAGACGAGTTGGGGCCGTGTTTAAACAAGAGAAAAAAAAATGGAGTATTAGAGAGGGAGGAGGGAGAGACGTAGGCTTACAAAAAATGGGTACGAAGCAAAAGGCCCGCGATAAAAACGGGCCTAACGCTCTTGTACAGAGTTAATCTTTAAAAAGTAAGGTATATTATGTGGAATAATTATATATAAATATATATATACGGATATATATATATATATTTTACAAGCGTGACGATAGCCGGCCGCGAACGGAGTGACGAACCGCGCGCGACTAAGCCGGCGACTGCACCGACGATCTTTATGGAAACTGAGAGTATATTGGCTAAAAGTGGATTTTTTCAAATTTGCGTCTCTGATTTCAGCAGACGACGGCCCGTTGCTCTCGCGCGACGTGAACAGTTTGACCTGGGAGGGGTCGAGAGAAGTAGACAAGAAACAACCCCCCCTCTTTTTAATTCCTAATATTCCGAATTCGAAAGTCAGACCGTTGCGTCGCGATTTGCGAGATGAGCAACAGAGAAAATCGAAAACTCTTCTTTCGGGAAGCGCGAGCAGAGCCTAACAAAGTATACTTGCGATCTCGTGGAACCTCGGGTACTAAAGACACAAAGAACCTTATTTAAGCGTTAAGTGAATAAAGGCCAATATTGTCACGGGACCCTTTACAGCTTTCGCGAGGGTGCTACTCGCAATTTTTCTCCGTCGCGGAACTTCCCTCGTCCAATGTACATCATCATCCCGAATCTTGCTTCGGGCTTTCACAATGTCAATTGGTCGATGGAAATTTCCACGCGAGACGAGGGGCGACAAGTTTTTTCTCAAGTTTTTTCCGCTACGTGCTGCAGCATGGCAGAGAATTCCATCGAGAAACGAGAGATATCATCGCTGGATTCCGATTGGCCATCCACCTTGTTTGCTTCTACTTCTTTTTTAAGTGAGAGTACGTGTACCTTCAGTATTTTCGAACGCATCATCCTTTGCGTCGATGCTCCTCTCTGGTCAAAACGGAACCCAGTGAGCGAGTATCTCTATTCTCGAGGCTGCCGATGATATGATAGGGTCGCACACACATACACACACACACAACAAACAAACACATATATACACTGTCGTACGTCGTTGCAGGTGGTATTTTTATAATTTGTATGTTCGACGATAAGTATTACCACGATCGCACACACATATACACACCTATTTCACGGGGTTCGACGTATATAACAGGAATTCTAGGACACAGATATATAATATACACGCACAGAAAGAGGACAGACGGTCGGAATGAAGAATGCAAAAGGTTTATACATCCACTTACACAAAATACATACATACATCCAACAAAAATAACATTAACAAACAACAGGAGTTTCTTAGTTGATAGATGCTTAGGAATGTGTAGAATCTTAATCGTATAGTTAAGGGTCAAAAAATCAAGTATATTGAGACGAAAGGAGAAGGAGGTGAACCGTTGAACATATCGCTAATTAAAGAAGAAGCAACAAAAAAATAAGAAAAAAGAGAGAGAGAAAAGAAAGAATACAATCGTTGGTTTTACCGTGGTATATATATATATATATAATAATAATATACTGAGTGCCACGCGCGCAAGACAAGTTTTTTGGGACAGATCGACGGGCAATTCTGGAACGCCTGAAAGACGATTGGGGGTCCCGCGTAAATGCGGCCGCGACACCTGGGACACTTAAAATCATAAATCGAAGCTCCCGGTTGTTGATGACACGATTAGTTCCTGATCTCTGAGCATTCCTTTGACGCGAATCTGACGCCCCTCGGTAACCCAGGAGGCTAATAAGTTGTAGAAGAGAGAGAGAGAGAGAGAGAGAGGTCCATTGTGATGAGGGATTATAATCTCAGCTCGATTAGGAAGTTATACATAGTGAATGGAGATTATAGGTTGTTCATCTAGTGAAGTTTCTCGGAACTTTCCAAAGCTGAGGTCCCGATTACCACAAGATTTTTTGCTTTTGAAAGTATAATACATGGATCTCTGAATATAATCGACCTGGCAACTGTCGCGGCGCACGACAGAATTTCGCTGATTTTTTCTCGAAACCGACGTCCTGTCGGAGTCAATTAAACAACTAATTAATACGCATATTGACTGTAGGACACTGATAAAGAGGGAGGCTCGAGTGTTTGTGTGTGTGTGTGTGTCTGTCTGTGTGTGCGCACGTGTTTATATATGTGCGTGTGTGTGTGTGAGGGATGACTGGCTGCGCAGCTGCGTTCAGTGATAAAGGAAGCGCGAAAAAGGAGGAAGGAGGAAACCTAGAACCTGAGGCAAAGTTAAGAAACAAAGTTAAGAAAAATGACAAAAAAAAGAATATATAAAAAAGCGAGTGCCGGCCAGGGCAGTGTTGTTTGTGCCAAAGTAGGCTAGCGTTAACTCTAGGATGGGAATTTACTGATGAGGTGAGCTAAAATGGGATTATTTCGATTCCGCGAATTAATCTTTCGAGGATGAAAGATCGGTCGATGAATCGAGGGGGATCTCTCTTGATTTTAGCTGGGGATTGAGTAGTAGCGAGTAGCCGGCATGAGCGAAGGGGCCAGTCTTTGCATCTACGATCTGTCTTTCGAATCTCTGATATTACATTATTTACTGTGACGACTGCACAATCTTGTAATCTTCTATCGAAACGCTCGTTTTACGGTACACGCAGACAGACACCGCGTACACTTGGCCACGAAGCGCGAACGAGACTCTTGCGCACTTTGGACTTTTATCTTTCACCGGTATCATCATCATCATCATCGTCATCATCATCTTCATCACTATTTTTTCGCATATCGTTGATCCGTGACTTTGCGATCGACGCGTGTCTGAAGGTTAACGAGGACCAGAATCTTCCAAGGATAGAATTCTAATAGTTAAAAAAGGATCAGAGTCGGAATTATCGATCGCGAGCTGCATCATCTTCTTCTCATCGCTTTGACAACATCTCACACCTTCCTATGACAAGTAAGCTTTACGTTTCTCGAGTATTACTAGGGTAGTCGAGGATCATTCGCACAATTCTATTTCCGGCACAATATTCTCGCAAATGTACCTGAAGGGTTTTTCCTAGCTCGCTTATTTCGGCGGCAGGACCCCAGTGTCTCATTTCTTTCTTTAACAGCGTTTGTCGAGCCACGTTCGCACACATTCCCGGTTTGAACCACACTTCATGCACACGCAAACAAACATACAAACAGAGAAACAAGAACAGAAATCTACGTATCCCCGACACCCGCGATTTCTCCGATTTAATTGTACTTATCATATAAAGTTTTTTCAAGACAGTTCGAGAGTTCAGTTCGCGTTCTAGCGATTTTCCAGGGTTAAATTCTCAATAGAGAGTTTTTCCGCTTTTGCCAAACCTCTTGAACTTCCATTTTTGGAGACAGTAGTAAAAGCTTTAAATCTATTCGGTTATAGACAGTGGCTCTGACGAGGATGTTTCCTTGGCATCCTTTTCACTTCTATCACTAGCTGGGTTGAGGGGGGCCGAGGTGAGAGTTGGGATAGCCAGCACTCGCTACAAGGTGACACACAGATCATATCAGGCTCCGAAATTTCTCCAGACCAAGTAAAATCCTGCAAGATCAAATCCTCAAACATAGAGACAAGCGTGTATTTTTCTATGATCTACGCTGGCCAACGTACAAAGTTGCGTAAACTCACGTTAAAGGAGAGTGTTTCAGTTGGCAAAAGAGACCGAACCGTGAAAAAAGCGCGAACAGGATAAAAGATACAAATTTGGGGATAATAATGGACCAAGGAAATTCGGGGTCTGGTTCGAGCCACGCAGTAGACGAAGCTTAGCCTACAGAGGTTTATAATAAAAGATGAAAAAAAAAGTATATAACGAACGTGTACGCAACACAGAAATGAAGACAGACAGACACACACACATATATATATACACACTCGACACTCACGATATTATGCCACATATTGTAACCCCGCCCCCAAAACACAAGGTTGGCGAACACATTACACAAGCGCAGGATGTTTATCTCCTATATATATATTTGATATATATTGCATTGCAACAGGTGTGTCCAAAAGTGCGCAGCGGCTGCATCCCAATAATCTATATTTTATTAATAACGGATAAGTCTAGGGTTACGAAAATTACGGTCTACGTAATGAGTTAGAGAGAACAATTTAATCTATATGGAATATATTGTCTATTGCCGTAACAAGGAAAGCGATCGAGAAGTCGCACGAGGAGGGGAGAAAAGTCCGCCGCACGCGAGAGAGGCTAGAATGAAGCATAAATAGATTGGTGTGATTGAAGGAGGATGATAATAGAGTGTCAGCGAGAGAATCTGAAGTGACTTGGGATAATTTGAATGTGATTCGATGATTACAAATTCGCTTGCCTAACGATGCTTAAAGAAGCTTATTCCAACTGGACAAATTTAAATCAGCCCACTCTTACTCTTAATTTATATGAATTCTTTAAGATTCCTCTAAATTCTACCATTTTATTACCAGCTTTTTGATATACGTTTGTATATCGCCATTAGCAAAACGATTGATTACGACGCGATTGATTATTCAACATCATCAAAGGCAAGCGATCGTGAAATAGAGTTCAGATTCCACTGGCTAGAAAGTGTGACACGTATCTAGGACCAGTATTAATTACATTGATCCTAGAATTGGAAACTGGTGTGTGCCTGTGAACCGAGTGCATCCATTCTTGCCTGTTTTTCTCTTCCAAAAAAGTAAAAAAAAGAAACTTTGGTATCTTGAGACGCCTCGAAACTCTCGTCCAAAGGGGATCTTTCCTCCAGAACCGCTAGTTGCCGAGGTTCTCCCGGGTGGAGCAGGATTTCTTCGGTGCTCGTCTTCATTCAGATTAGCGTTTGTCTGTCGTCGTACTCGCGATCCCGAACCGTTAAATCGCAGGAAGAGAAAAAATCAGATATTACATAAGAGACTAAGTGTTCGCCTAGTGAAGCTCGGTGAATTTTTTTCGAGACGTAAAAGAGAGAGCCGCGCACACAGAGAGCCCTTTAGGATAACTTTTAGAACCCCGGATGATGATTCAGAGAAGAAGAAGATAAAACATGTTTGTGTAGCCGTGAGGCTGACACCTTCGCTTAGGCGTTTCCTCATTTGATGGAAGCATTATTAAAGTAACACGGCCGTAAAGAGAGAGACTTAGAGTTTAACTAAGGACGTAGCACACACACACACACACAGACACATATACATACGCATTCATACACATACAGAGGACAAAAAGGGGGAAGAAAAAACCCAGTGTAGGAGAATTAAGCGGTTATAAGCGGAAAAAAAAATCTGTAGACATTTAGCGTCGTGTAGTAGAAAGACCCTTTCTAATTAAGACTCCAAGATGAATAATGTGTATAGGTAAATCGACAATCACTTCGACTCTCTGTATCGACTATCGCAAGGAATCTAATGCGAATAACCCTTATTACCGTCGGAAAGCTGCCACGCACCGAATCAACACACAAATCCCCATTTCCGGTCTCCTTGCCTTGTCGTTATGTTCTCCCCTTCATTTTACTCTCACCTTGAAAAAAAGAAAAACTTAAAACGGAAATCGGGCAAAGTCGCCGTAGTTTCCTTTGCGAGACCCGTTCAGATTTCTTTTGCCAGGACCACAATGCCGTTATGTGTATATATAGATTTCGTCGGATGATTATAATCTTGTGTAATCAGTCAGGGAAGTGATTTATTTCCATTTTCTTCTTCTTCTTTCGTTGTCTCCCTCTCTCTTCGTTGTTCGAAGTTGTACTTTTCCGAAATGGTGATAACTCTAGAAATTAATAGAGATAGGTTTGATCGAGGTGTGTTTTTCTTTTTTTATCATTCGAAAAAAATAATCTTGCCAGTATATCTTGGTCTCTTTCGATAAGATTCCTCGATTATCTACATTTTCTCCTTTCTTTTTTTTCTTTTCTTTTTTGTTTTTTACCCTTCTCTTCCAGTCGGCCAACGATCCACTCTATATCGAGTCCCAAATATGAACTTGATCCTTATGTCCCGAGTGTTGTGTCTCGCGTCGAGACTCTTTCTCTTTTTTTTTTTAAGGATCAAGTTTGGGGATTGTACGGGAGGGATCGTTGGAAGCGAAAGAAACAATCGAGTAATCGTACAAAATATAAGAAACCCCCACCCCACCCCCCTCCGGAAACAAGACGATGGGAGAAGAAACCAATAATGGGCCAGGAATTGCGTTGCAAGTCACAATCAGCTCGCCTCCGGCAAGACAAATCAGTTTCTGTTTTGCGCGAGGGAAAAGGATCGCACAATTGTCAGAGCGGGCGTTTTACGGTTAAGCTCTTCCTTGTAAGTTTGCTGTTAGAGATTAGTTGCGCCCAGAGCACCGTGAGAGAACCGTGAGAACGCGGGGAACCGAAATAATAAAGAAAAGAAGAAGAAAAGGGTGCGCGTTGAGAGCACATACGATAATGACAGAGAGAAATAAGAGAATAAGAACTGTCTCTCGTAGCGCAATCAAAAGCGCGAATCTCATGGTATTTCCCCCCCTCTCCAGGAACCTAACAATTGTGATGTTAAGCAGAGTTTTTTTTTCCGAGAAACGTAGGGAAGAAGGATAATTCGATCAGATTTGTCGGAGACTTTTTTTCTTTTCCTTAATCGAGGGCAATACACCCCCGCAGTGATTCATAATTTTTCTGAGGCATTTACAACACTTTTCACGCGCATTGCATTTATTATTGCACACAGGAATACAGACATTTTTACTCTAAAGACACACACACTCACACACAGACACATATACATACAATATCACGCATTACTGAGACTGACGACTTTTGTACCTCAGTAGTCGGGCCCTTGCTCGACTGAAAGTATTTTCTGGACTAGTGCGAGCCGAACCGCCGCGCGACAGATCCGGAAGTGTGTATATTCTTTCTTTCGTAATTTCGTTTTCCTCCTCCTTCTCCATCTTTGTCCCGCGCGATTTCGTTTCAATTTCTCTCCCTTGGTGCTCGACTCTCGGCGCGTTGACAGCTTCGAGTGAGAATCGTCTCTCGCGGGGCGAAATTAACGATCGAAGAAAAACAACCGACCTTTCCAAAAGTTTTAAGGGAGAGGAATTGTCTTTTGGTTCCTATCTCAACTTTTTCGGGCGATTCTTTTTCTTATTTTACTCAATGGGAAACTCTCTCCTTCCGGTTGAAAACAGTACTCTCAAAAACACGAACTCGAGTCAGTCACGTTGGAATGAGAATTGATTTCGAAAAGAAATCTATAAGAAATTGGTTTTCTTTATTTTCATTTTTGAGGGTATTGAAACTTTGAAGGAGAAATGGTAATCGATACAATACAACAATTACTTCGGGATCTGTCTTCGTCTTTCACGTGTCTTATCGAGTGCCCCTAATTTCCCTTCTTCAAAAATCAACGTCTGTCATCGATATTCATCACTGTTCACATACCTTCTGCAAAATCTATCGTCGCGTTTATTTCTCGTCGAGTTCTCCCCCCTGTCCACCCCCCCTTTTTATTTTTTATACATTTAATCATCATCGATTAATTTTTTTGCGCTCACCACTGACTATTCGCTATTTACCACCCGCACTTACTACTACTATTACTACTACTGCTACTACTACTATTACTACTACTACTGCTACTATACTATTACTATACTACTACTACTATACTACTACTATACTACTACTACTACTACTACTACTACTATTACTATTACTATTACTACTACTACTACCACTACTAATACTATTACTACTACTCTACTAATACTACTACTATTACTACTATTACTATGATTATTAATTTTACCTATCACATATAATTATTTGCGTCTAATTGTAACTCGACTCGTCTATTATTATTTTTTTTTTTCCATCCAAAAGAAAAAGGAACAATCCTTTTGCGGCGTTTTTGTTTTTCTTGCGCGCGTCCCCCCTCTCCCTTCTTGCCCCCCGCCCCTTTCTTCTACGTTCTACTTACTTTCTGTCGTTATTTTTGTATTTTATTTTACTTTTTTTTTTTCTTCATCTTATTATTTTAATCTTAACTTTAACCCTCTAAATCTAGAACTTAGCGCATCCGATGCGACGAACCTAGTTTTTAAAAAGTTTCTGTAATTCGTGTGTAAGTCTTAGTTTAGTCATTCTTTAATCCCTTCTCATGAATTATTTTATTTTCATACTCCACTCGGCGCTACTACTGTCACTAACATCTATTATTCCGGCCTGATTCTTTCTCTCTAGCTAATGCTTCTTACGTTCATCGATTGTATTCTCTGCTTGATACTTTTCCGACTCTTATCTTCATCTGCCTTTATTTTAAGAATATTTTCCGCTGATTTAGATATTTCTAACTCTCGTCTATCTCTCTCTCTCTCTTTCTCTCTTTATTCTCTATTTTTCTACCCTCGCTATCTCTTTTTCTCTCTATCTCTTTCTCTTATTTCTGCTATAAACAACTCTCTCTCTCTTTCTCTCTCTTTCTCTCTCACTCTCACTCTAAATCTATTTCTATTTGTGAAAACGCGTAGCGAACATTCTGTACTCTACTCTCTACTCTCGTCATTTACTCTTACTCTACGTGTGTCTTACTTATCCGTATTACTACTACTACTCTGTCACGCTATTACTATTCTACTACTATTACTATTCTACTACCGTGTTAGCACTAGTAGCGCTACTACTTACTTCCGCTTGTCTTGTACTCTCTGATACTATGCTACTATCTATTATAATGACCATTTAATGTAACCGTTCATGACTCACATCGACTCCGTATTCTCTTCATCATGCTCGCCTACGATCATGATCGCCGTTTGTTCTGCCCCCCCATCTCCTTTTTCTCCTTTTCCTATTGGTACCTTTATCAATCCGAAATAATCGAGCGATCCTCGATCCAATCTGCGAGTGAAATCCTGACCCGTTAATTTTCTTCCGAAAAAATCACACCGACACCTTTTTCCCTGACTGAGGGACATCATATCCCATAAAGACACCCCCCCCCCCCCTTCTTGCAAGCGAGCGGCTCGCGAACATGAGAGAACGTATACTACTAATCACACTCTCATACCACGTGTATGTCGAAAGTTTTGTCAAACGTATGAATGAATGGAAATAAACCTGTCCGTTTTTTGTGTTTCTTTGTCTGTGTGTACAATCAGGACACCTTAATCCTCTTTGGTTTACCCCAACGGTGCGAGAGAGAGAGAGAGAGAGAGCGAGAGATCTTGGAACTTTTCTGTCGTATCTTATACAGTAGACTTCAAATCGAGATACAGTCGATCGTTGACTGATTTGTAGTAACCGTAAATCCATGAGTTAGATCAAGGTAGCAAGGCAAAAACAAAATCTCGTAAAAAAGAACCCAGGAACTTATCGAACCATGCTACATTGGTAACGATTCAAGACAATCGTTAGAGAGTTACGATAGAAGAGTTATAATTGAGAATCACTCACTCGCACCGTTCAAAGCTTTGTTCAACTTTCCCTCTCATTCGATTCATCAAAACCTACACTTTTCATTTTGTTATTTCTATCTGAACTTTACTACTCTGAGCATGTCAATGGATCAGGGACATCCGTCAGCAAGCTCGCAAGTATCATTCTCCCTAATGGAGTCTTCATCTACCAAGTGACTGTAAGATGAAGACTGGTCAAGCGGGAAAAAGACCTCTGTGGATCCTGCTAATTGTACGGTCTTTTTTTTTTTATTATTATTATTATTTCTCGTCAGCTTCGTAATATCGCTCTGTCTCTCTCGACTATCTTTCCACTTTTGTTTTTTAAAAAAAGCTGTTTCCTGGTTCAAGCTTCTCCTGTGCTCGCGTTCCTTTTTTTTCTCTTCTTCAACGAATGGCAATATTTTTCGGAAAAAGTGTGCGAAAATTCATGGAAAATCTATTTCTCGAGAAAGAGACAGGGCGATGTTGTTATAGTTTTATTTTGCAGAGGATAGCGAATCGCGCGCAAAGGGGACAGGATCTCTCGAGCACAGGATCAAAGGAGAGAAGGACGAAGCCAGAGAGTTTTCTTGCGCACAAACTCACGGAAAAAACAATCGTTAGGAGTCGTGCCTAGATGTTTAAAAACACGTATTCTATGGGATCAACGTCACTAACTTTTTTAGAGATTGACGAAAGCTAAAGTGATTTAAGGAAACGCACGCGCGCGCGCGAGAGAGAGAGAGAGAGAGAAAGATAAAAAAAGAGCGAACGTGAGAGGAATGAAGAGATAAAGTGAGAGTGGAATCAAAGATTGCGGATCCGAGGAAAAAGATTATTTAGAATATTTATTGCTGACGATGGTTTTAGTCCTTATTAAGGACCAAATCTTTCGTCTACTCAAAAGCCACTGTTCGGTCCTTTTTCTTCATTTACTTCATACCAAATTTTAAACCAACTTTAACTCATTTTCTCTTTTTCTTTTCTCTCGAAGGACGAAAGAGTATCGTCGATAGACTTTCGAAATTTACAATATGCGAAGGAGGTTGAGCAGTGGCCAAAAGACGGAAATTTCCGCGGCGCCAGGGATTAAAAAAAAAACCAAAATAAGGTCTACGAATTCAAAGTGGCGATTTAAATCGAACTTTCCAAATGGCTTCTCGTTCGTTGCACGAATACAATGTCCAGCCAAAATTTTCACCTCCCCGTTAGCTTTAAGGCGAGGAAACCGAGAAACGAGGAGATGGACGCGTCAATTACGTTACTGCGACTAGTAAGTTTCAGCTAAGGAAATGTGGAGAAGAGAGTCCCGCGAGACGAGGTAAAAAAAAGAAATCTCTTCGCGGGAGCGAAATAAAAGGAGAGAAATATTATTTGCTAAAGTAAGTTTAATCGCATATTTTCTAGAGGAACCTCTTACATACCGATACTTTAGTTATTTAAGATCGTGACACATCACTGAGCTACGCGTATTTCAAAAGCGAGTGATTTGTTTGATAAACACACACACACTGTACCTTTTGCTCGATGAAGAAATTCCTTAAGAGGAATGGCGATAACCCGAGTTGACGAATCAATCAATATCAATTAATCGATCGGTGAATATACAATATCGCGAGCTTTAAGAGAAGAAGAAGAAATAAAAAATGAAAAAAAGCGTGTCCGTCGATCACAGACTTACACGAGGACAATCAATTCTTTTTGTCGCTTCGAGGCCTCTCACAAAATACGATGAACTGGAAGTTTCTTACTAAAGACACTACTTTTAGCATTGTTAGAAATTCAACTCTATTTAGAATGTCCTTTTCGAAAATTGGGCATACAAAAAAAAGGTCTTTGTCCCTGGCGAGAGCTTTTTTTCGACCACTCAAAAAAACGTACACACTGTCGAAATTTTATATTGTCAAAGCATAGTTTTGAGCATAAACTACGTGTCTAACCCGTTAATCGCACTCTTATAATTTTTCGTATTCCATGTACTATCACGTTCTACATGTGTACAACTGTTTAGTGATCCGTATATCTCTATATGTAGCTCTACATCTATCTGTATTCTATATACATGCTATATATATATACACACTTATCTCAATGTATATACATGTAACTGTACCCTGCTCCTCTATTTTTTTTCCTTTCTTTCTTTCTCTACCTTCTCTGCTAGTCTCTTTCGCTACAAAATACTCAAGGATGGGAAGCGAGTATAATTTTGAGCTTCGAATTGAGAAATTACTTTGCAGTTTGATTCGTTGATATCATGATATGTTATAATAGATATATGTATATGTCCAGGTTGGATGTAAGATTTCAATCTGGATGTTGAATCAATCGAGAGACGTTTCTTTTGAGATTGCAACTATTTCTCTTGATCTATTCTGATCGTTTTCTGTTCTGAGCATCTTTTTTTCCAGCTGACTACTAGACATCATCGAGACATTTCACTCTTCTACTACTGCATATCGTCGTCTTCCTCTTCAACGACTACTTGCGAATGGCCTACTACTACTACTACTACTACTACTACTACTACTATTACTATTACTATTATTATCACTATTGCTACTACTACTATACTACTATTACTACCGCTAATACCACTATACTATCTACTTATTTATTACTGCCTATCTACTATTGCTGTTGCTACCATTCGAAGCTTCGACCTTCTCAGCACGTCGACATTCTACGGGGTGCACTATTCTTCTCATGAGTTTCATTATTGCCATCAAGTGCTCGTCATTGAAATCTGTAATTCAAGATTCTCATTTTCGCTCTCTATTAACTATAATCTTTGGTTACAGTGAAAAAGTAAGAAAGCGATTCTTGATGAGCAACGATGAAACCGTGCGCTCTTTTTAAATCTCGTTTTCCAATTAATTATTGTACCGAAGAGAGAAATCTCTTCTCCTGCATGCTGCTATCCTCTTGTGCATCATTCTTTCACGATATAGAGAATGTACTGACCGATACATCTCATTGCTTGAAAGTAGACAGGATTCCTGAAATTTGAGGAAAAAAGTCTCCTATATACTTTGCTCGAAAAATCAATGTTTTTCAAGTTGGAACATAGTTCTTCATTTCCACAGAAATCCCGTTTTAAACTTTTAGGTAAATCTTCAAATTTTCTTATTAAAAGAAAAGAAGATGATAAAAATTGTTTTGAAGCTTCAAAAGCATAGATTTTTCATTAGGAATTTTTTTAACTTTGTTTCAGGAATAGGATTCATTTTACAAATTGTCGAACTTGTTTATCATTTTTGAAATTAGAATCGTAATCATATTTACACGTTTCTCGTTTACATACCGTCCCCCGTGATTCACTGATTCTCCCCGGTGCAATTGAACTTATAATTCCATATTATAAAGTAGGAGGCCTCCCGAATTCATTCGCAAACGACTGCGTTAGGATAATGGTACTAGGTCAGATGGAAGATAGAGAATGGGGAGGGATCGAAGTTAGAAGAGGAAACGGAGAATGAGAAAAAAAATAAAACAAAAAAGAAGGATCGTTTAGTACATAAGATATTATTATTAATAAGGCTGACATATCCTGGGCTCATATTCCATGAACCCGACACTCGATAACGGTGCTTCGTCAGGAATATACTATATCTCTGACTGTGATAAGAGTATGAAAGAACGCGTGCATTGTAAACAGTGCTCGCAAGGAAGGATCCTAGAATGTTGTACTCCTTAAAATATCATTCAGCTTGTGTGCGCTGGGTAAACGAGTCTCTGACGATGGGAAAGTTTCCCGCGAGACAAAGATTTTAAGCGACAGTGGACTCCTTAATTGTCCAAATACGTAAGATTTAGGATAATGAATTTTAGTGTAATAAATCTAAGATGATAAACCGTTTTAAGAAGTCAATCCGTATACTATCGTATTATTAAACTTTTAGGATAAATTGTACACACACATACACATACATATATATATATATGTGTACTATCGTCAGAGACTTGGAAACAGAGCCGGCCAAAACTCCGAGACGCGTCACAACAATCAACCGAATTTGGACTGAAGATTTACTCCTGACATTCTTTCCGTTCTAATTTTGCTATCGGGAAACTTTGCCGGATCGACAATCGCTTTTTGAGGAAGCCTTGACACTTTTACCTGACAGGAAAGTTTCGCTTTGGATTTCAACCCTCAGAGTAACTTATATCTATTATTATTTGTCAACTAAAACTTACCTATCAATTCTGTAGAAAACTGCAAAAAGAAGAAAAGGATTAAACTAATAAATTAGCTTACAATTAACTTCATTAAAGAAGATGAAAGAAATTTCGAGTTAAATATCTGATAATTATATCTGATTTAATTTATTCAATTCAGATTTAATTTTTGAATGAAAACTCTGAGGTTTCCCGTGCGAGAGAGTGGTGCTGCGGTTCAAGAAACCCTGTGGAATCGATGCTGAGAGTGTTGTAATAGAAGAAGGGGGTGGCTGCCTAGCTAGATATTTTAATGTATCTGCGCGTATCTCGCGTCCCAAAGCGAAAGGACTATGTATGTGTATCTTACTTAGTCCAAGGCAGCATTTAAGTCAATTGTGAGCGTAATTAGTAGTAGTAGCGATCGTGTAAAACAAAAAGTCATGTGACGACTCTTTAGATAAGTATTAGCTACGATTGTCAATCCATATAGATGGATCGATAATCACAAAGCGTGTAAATGTAAACACAGGTTTAAGGTAAACTATCCCTGATAAACACATTGGCTCGGCGAGCTTTACGAAGCTCGGCGCAACTGTTCGAAGATTTTTTTTTTTCTCCCAGTTGATTTGTGCCCTGTTTCGAGGTAAGTCGGCACAATTCATAAATGGGTTTAAGAGTTACGGAGCGACCTAAGAAAGTGTCTTGAAGGTTCGCAATTGAATTCTGCAAGTTTCAAACTCAAAAGAAGATCATAACGCTTTCAGAATTATCGCGACCTCGAGAGACTGATCCTCCAATGGATCACCTTTCATTAACGTTTAATGAGGATGCCGCCCACGTTAAGAAAAAAAAGAAGGGGGAGGAGAGAGAGAGAGACAGAGAGAAAGAGAGAGAAAGAGAGAGAGAGAGAGAGATGAGCTCAGCGAAGAAGTTGTCGAAGCATCATTATATCAAACTATCGAGTACACAATAGTGAAATCTAGTGAAGAAATATAAGGGTGAACAGCCGAATGCCGGACGAGGGTAATTACACTCGAGTCCTGATGCTATTTCATCAGGTATAACAGTGTATTTCTTCCTCTTTCATTTCCTTAGCTTTCAATCTTCTCGCCCAAACAATTCATTCGACCAATTGATACGTGAAAGAAACCTTTTAAAAGAGAAATCCTGAGATTTTATCTGACAAAATTCATCATCATATTTTGGCATCAGTGAGATAGTGATTTGGGTTTAAAGAAGTAGGCAAATGAAATGAAAGGGTGAAGCGTACAATCGAGCCGATTTCGCGTGAGTAAAAGATTGTTTTAAGGAATTATCAGATTTTGAGTCGCGGTTCACCCGTTGGTGCCAGCGTTTAGGATGAATATGTTATGTATAAATAGATATATGAAAAATATGAACACTACAAATGCATATATATATATAAATACATATATATAAACACACAAAGAAACAAACAAACAAACACACACACATACACATACAATATATATATATATATATATATATATGTACAATAAGGGAATGTTGATGTGTATCGTCGCGGCTGTGGAACGTTGTAGAGAAGAGGGAAAATCGAGTCACTATAGTTTATCAACTTTAACATCAGTTTTGCATTCTACGTTGTTCATTCTCATTCGCGTGATTTCACTGTTCACCACGGTTTTACTCGTTACTATTATTAAGATCGTCGGGATTGATTAGAGTTACAGAAGAGAAAAAGAAAACACTCGGATTCTCGAAATTGTTTCGTTCAAGTGACTCATCGGTATTAATGGTAAAGCGATGAAACGTGAGAGAATCGAAACGGTCGAGAAGAAATGATCAACGCTTCGTGGTCTTTGAAATTGTTTGAATAAATTTGGAATATATAGATCCCTAGTCAGGTGAAATTTAATTTTTAATTTTTAATCAATTGTTCGAATAGATTTGAATTTGTTTCAAACGCTTTTTAATATTTTTGGCATTATGTTTAATTGATGTAGGGGATTAAATTAATTGGACCATGAAGGGTTGAATGAGATCTCGGATTGAACAGTTTCCCATTCCATATATCGCATGCGTTCATTATAATACATGCATACACTTCCATTGGAAGAAGCTTCCATTCCAGGGAACACGGTATTCCTTCTCTCAAGCGGACAGTACACAAAGCGAGCTGGCGATTTGTCTCTGTGTCAATTGTTAAAGCGTAACCCGTAGATCGTAAGGAAGCATTTAAAACAATTCGGATCCAATTCGTTATCGTTTCCTTAATATTTTCTCCTTTTTTTTTTTTTTTTTTTATTTACGATCGTCGGCTTTAATCCACGGTCTATATTGATTTGGAGTTTCGATCAGCGATGCTGTTGTTAAGTTCGTCTGATTCTTTCTTTCTTTCTTCTTCTTCATCTTCTTCTTCTTCTTCTTCTTCTTTTCATTCGTCCTCGACGCAAAATTGTCGTCTAGGAAGAATTCTCTTGCGCTCTCACCCTTCGTGGCGAACGAGACAATGGCACTGACGATTACGTTTTATTCTTAAGGCTACATTGTCGCTCGCGCAATTATTATAGCGCCGAGTAATTCTCACTATATATACTTTATTGTCCAACGGCATCCAGCATTGTTTTGTAAAGAAGAATAAAAACGTCTCGAGAAACGTATGTTTCGAATTCTCCTTGGATTGTGGGTAAGAAAAGGATCAAAATCATAAATACAATAAGAATTCTTCATTTCTATTGTAATTGAACTTTATTCGTTACGAGAGAAGTACATTACAATTATTGACCGATAGATAAAGAAATGGAAATGAAAATCTTTTGGAGTCACGTGTGATTTATAAGACACCATAAGTCACGTAATGGAGAGCTGGAGCGTATTGAAAGAAGCTTGAGTAAGAGCTACTCAGTGGAATAATATTGATTGGGTTGACAATGTTCTCCAGATTCTCCTTTTCCTGATTCTTCGATTCCACAGCTACTTTCGCAAGCGGTGATCCATTCTTATCCTCGTCCTTCGGCGCCGTTCCAGCAGGTGTGATCGTTCCTGTTTCAAGCAAAGAAAAACGAATGCTTTTTCTACCGATTCCAAAGCCTCTCGAAGATAATCTCCACTTTAAACGTTTTTCCTCGACTTCGTGTGTGAGATCAATTAGTCGAGGTAGGTTTCGCTCAGTACATAACACTTTTTCCTAACAGGTAAAATGTTCCAAACGACTGCTCACCGCAGAAGATATATAATTATTCTATATCGTAAATTATTTAAATAACGTGATTCAATTTAAAAATAAAAATAATAATATCCAGGAGTTATAATTTCGAAATTGTTGGAATCAGTACGATCTTGAAAGGATATTCGCCCCGGAAATATATTGTCCTTGAAGCTACCACGATATCCAGACGCAAAAGACTCACTATATTCTTCGCGATTCTCTTATTGCAGCTGCGTAAAGTCTGCAGCTCTTTGCGACAATCTCTCAAATTTGCCAGTGGAAATTTATATTCCGCACAGTGGGTGAGTTTCATATATACCAGCCGTTCACTAACCTTGACTCTCCAATGTCACATCGACGTTGGATGGCTCGATGCTCTGGCTTCCTTGAGCAATGCGGAACACAGGCACCAGTGACTGACTGAATATCTGAGGCAGCACTACGTGGCTAGGAATCACAGGAACAATTTGTGCTGACCTGCCAATCACCTCGGATGATTTTTCTCCCACAGCCTATTAATTAAATTCATTAAAAATTACCCAAACCGTTTAACCAACTTATTTTTGAGCACAATTTTTCTATGTGATAATTCTTTTCAGCAGTATATTTACAACATTAATAATATCAATATTTCTTTATATTATTTTTTTATTTCTACCTCAGGTATTTTCTTCTCCTGTTTTTCTTCCTCGTTAGAGCTGCTCTTGACAGCAATATTTTCTTCGCTGTTCGATTGAGCTTGAGCTACCAAGATTTCTTTACTTTCCATTTTATTTTCATCGTCCTTTATCAGATTAGCACTTTTGCTTTCAATATTCACCGCTTCCTGAGGCTTAGCTTCTTGACTCGGTTGGGAAACACCTGCTTCAGCCTGTTTCTGAGCGACTTCCAAAGCCTGAAGATGAGCTACTCGAGCTGCAGCTACTTCCGGAGTCTCTTGAACTGGGATCGGAGCTTCCGGTAGGTTTGTAGCGACAACTCGGAATCCATGCTGCCCATCGGCGACGTACTGTGCACTTTGCACTGCTCCATCACCGTCGACGTAACTGTAAGCTCCTCTTGTAGCACCGTCTAACGTTCGGATTTCTGATCTCGCTGATCCTGGGACACTGTAGCCGAAACTGTACTGACCGAGACTGTCTTGGTAGCCGAGAAAGACTGTAGCTGGCTTGGCGAAGCTGTAGCCAAGGAGGCAGCTAAGAAACAGGCAACTCTGGAATCCCAGGATTAAAATATCAATAATAATGTCAATTAAGAAACCAGAATGGAATTTATTCTTGTTTCTAAATAAATCTAACGATATTTATAAGATATTTGAACTTTATCCTTCAACAACAATAACAAATACACTTAATACACAGATTCTACAATAGTTCGTCGAGTTTCGTTGTAGAAGACGATTCTATGTAGAGTATATTTCAGAGATACGCCCAGGTAGTTTGTAGAATAAGAATCCAAGAGTATAAAGTTCCTCTGATCGAATCCACCCACGAACCAGATAGTAGGAAGGTACTTTATCAGCTTGGTATTGTCCGAGAAAGCACTTTATACCGAACACTATAGGTATCGCGAGAAAAGCACAAATTCGTTGAACGTCCACCTACGCCAAGAATATCAGCCGGATGCTTACGTATGAGATCTTCATGGCGAATTGTCCAGTACGAGAAGTAAGAGGCATCTTCGAATCTCACCATGGATGAGAGTACTGTTTATATAGAGATGCCAATGAGCACCACGCCCTGGTTCGTCTTTATCGCAAAGGGACCCTCCGTTCCCGGGGAAACTGGTCATGCCTGTCTTGAAGGACACCATCCGCATGGAATCCGGCTTCGAAATATTTTCACAGAGCTTTTTTTACCCCTTACGAAGCTACTATGCCCTAATATGTCGACCGTTCAGGGTTATCCTCTGGTAGATCCGTGTCGGTTGCACGATCCATGCCATTTGCCGAAGAGGATCATCCCAAAGGGAATATCCCAATCAATGCGCTTACTTCGTTTCATTTGCCAATTGATCGTCGTCGGGTGCGGTTTGAATTCTCTTTGCGGTAAATTCTTATTTTACTTTTTCCCCCTCTGACAGCGCGGTACCTTTATCGCTACGAGTTCCCGAGGTCTTTGGAATCCCCTCAGTGGATATATTTCGCTTCTGGATATATTTAGAATGGAAATGCCTCAGGCATATTTTGCAACGAGTCTCACACGTGAATTCTACCGTCATACGAATTTCGCGTTTCGGCAGTGCACGCGGTATTGATTTGAATAATCAAGGTGGAAAAAATGGATCTCCTTGCTGATAAATATTACGATTTAGTTTCATGCCGGATCTTAGTGCGATAGTGAAATTACGTCGATTAGTGTCAACAAGATGGTAGTTTTGAAAATTATACAGTTGAGAATTCGTAAGTATTGATTACTCCCTCGAATATCGTATAAATTAGAATCTTTCTTTTTATATCAGGGATTAAGTGAAAAGGGGATAAGGATAATAATAAAGAGTCTTTGTGTGTCAAGCTTAATCCTTTATTCAGTATTTCAGCGATAAATCCTTTGGCGTATTACGATCTATTATAATCATAAATCAGGAAAGAGGAACATATTAAAGTCCCTCGACTACGCGAAACCCTTTTCAGTAAACGAGTCTCCCATAAGCAAGCGCAGGCCCAGCGACAGCAAGAACATTAGCCGACTTAACAGCCTCATTCGCCAGATTAATCTTCTCATTGAAATGAGCAGCAGCATGAGCAGCTTTAGCTACAGCTACTTCCGGAGTATCCTGCACCCTGCCATCGTTTCCAATGGGTGCTCCAGATATCACGGACGTAACCAGACGATTCCCAGCGACCAATGGAACAACAGTCTGCCCAGCAGTAGCTACAACACTCCCAGATCTAACAGCCTCATTCGCCAAGTTGATCCTCTCGTTGACCTGAGCAGCAGCATGCGCAGCCTTAGCCACTGTCACTTCCGGAGTATCTACTACTCTTCCATCAGATCCCACTGGAGCGCCACCACCCAAGGCGGAAGAAGTCACCACTGGCAAGATTCCTTGTCCAGGAAGAGAAATCACTGCACCAGAGGACTTGGCAGCTTCGTTCGCAAGATTGATCCTTTCGTTGACTTGAGCAGCAGCGTGTTCAGCTTTAGCTACCGCGACTTCCGGAGTGTCGACGACTCTTCCATCAGGACCCACTGGTGCTCTTGGGACTAGGACAGTTCCAGTAAGGACACGACCGAGTAGCGTTGGCTGGCCAATCACAGTTTGCACTTGAACCGTCCTGACAGCTTCGTTAGCAAGACGGACTCTCTCGTTGATGTGAGCTGCTGCGTGCTCAGCTTTGGCGATTGCGACTTCCGGAGTGTCGAGTACTCTACCGTCGGCGCCTACTTGGACTCCTTGGTGCAGGGTAGTCAGTGTCAATGGGGCTGATAGGAACCCTGGTTGACCTAAGGCCATTGCCGTTAAGCAGATGAACACTAGGACTTGAGGCTTCATCTTGTTCCTCTTGACGATGCTCCGGTTTAAATCCTCTTCTGTAACCACCTCCTTGGCTAACTTTATTTCTGATCTTCTAGATCGAGCTAGTCTAACTCTGACTTCCTCTACGATCCGGCAGCTTATATAGGCCGGGATCGACCTCAGTTGATCTCGTAACGGGCTAAGAGGGAAGAGAGTAAAAAAAGAGAAAAAGAGAACTTGGAGAAGATTGAGTTGGTGATAGATCTCCTAGCTAGAGGGCAGATCTCTTTGGCGTCCATTTCCGCTCTTAGGACGCTTCGGGACAAGGCAAGCTTGTTGTAAAACGAGCTGATATACATGGTCTTGCGGGTACGATCGAACGGGAACCGCGGTGAGTAGAATAGGGGAGAAGTTTTCGTTTTCGTCTCTTTCTTACGAGGTCGGGATGATACACGATCCAGTTGTCATTTCTCCATTAGCTCGGCCATGATAGGCAAGGACAACTCGTCGCGTAACTTACCATTTGATACAGGGAGCAATTGAGGCTAAGGAGAAGTCGACCAACTACCCGTGACTATAACACCCTAGTATGATCCAATTTGTTAACGTATGCTATTGCAATCTTATTATGTAGCTCCTGTATATATGTTACTTTTTATATGTTTAACTTATCTCGTATTTCAATTATTGTCATATGTGAGTTACGGTCAATTATAATTGACCTATTAAATTCCAGATCGAAGGGAAAGATAATTTTAGATATTTAGTATAACGGAAATCATGCCTCTCTTTTTGCAACACTTTTTCAGCAAACGACCTCACCATAAATATTCAATTTCCCCAAAAAAATCCCAGTTCGCAAGAAAAAGTTCAATCGCAGCCTGTTTCTAATCGCATTCGATATTCATCGATTAAACGAATTCGATTAGTCGAGCCACGCGGAAGCTACGAACTCCTAAGCTCGCTGTCATTGATAGAGACATATCAAAACAAACAGTGAACACCTTAGGCTCATTTGTCATTGTGCCTCTGTCACTAACCAGTTTTGAGACTCCCAAGACTATCTTCGCACGCAAAAATTCTGGGCAAGGACGTGTTGCAAGAAAAATGGGTCGGTCTCGGTGCTCACGTAACCAATAAGAAAGTGATCTGAGAAGCGGAAAAAAAGGAAGCTTGTCGAGGTAAATCGTCGGCTAATAGACTGCCGAGTGTCACCGCAAGTTTATTAGAATCTTGAACATCTAACAAACAATTTTATTCAACAGCAATTTCTTCGACTCGTCTATCGAGAAAACCATAAATTAAATAAAAATGTACTAATTCGTTATTTAACTAATTTACCCTTATTTTTTTCTATTCTCACCCTAAGGTTCCTGCCCTAACTATGCTTAATGAATAAAGTAATAAATAATTTGTTTTCAAAATGTATCAGAAAGGAAAATCGAATGAAAGTGTAATCGATTCATCTATTTTTAAAGGGGATAATTTCTCCATTTTCAAAGTCGAAATCCTTGTTACCATTTTAGGAGGCTACCGAGTTCCAGGACATCAGAGATCGAAGGCTAAACTGTCGATAGCCCAATTCGATTGTCCAATCTCGTAAGGAGGAGAAAAAAAAGGCCAGGGACGAAGAGTATGAGAGTAGGTAGTCGCCTATTCTAGGTGTCAATGTCAGGTGTATCGAGTTTTATTGGGCAGGGCGTAACCCACTGGGCACGTGCCCCATGGCCCGTAGAGCGCGAAAGCTTTTTTCTCAGGTGCTATATAAAGGCTGCCGCGAAGGTGGATGCCACGACACTGAGCCAACGCACCTTGGCGAGTACTGATCTCCAGCAGCGCTTCAAGGAGCTATTTCTCACTTCGACATGAAAGCCTTTGTAAGTTATACAGTATCTTATTCCAATGTGCCAATTACTCTTGTATACGAATCTAGAGAATCAATAGAAAAGATCTTGTATCGTTTCTATCATTTGTATCAAAGCTATTAATAGCTAATTATTGTGCCAATCTATTAATCATCGATAAACTGATTACCGATACATTGTCATTCTAAATTTACCCTTTTTATTTATACGTATTGCTATTGAAATTACTATTGTATTGTATGAGTTACTTTTGAAATAAGTTTATTGATGGTGATTGAATTATTTTGAAAGAATATTCTTTATATTGTAATTGGTTTAAGAGAATCGTCTATGACAGTTAAATAACAAGTTTACTAATATTAAAATTATTTTCAGATTGTCTTCTCTGCCTTGATGGCACTCGCAGCAGCCCGTCCAGGATTATTATACGGAAATAATCATTTGGTAGGACCCGTGGCGTATGCCAGATTGGTACCAGGAGCACCAATTGGCGTCGATGGTCGTGTTGTCGACACCCCTGAAGTAGCAGTGGCGAAAGCAGAACACGCAGCAGCACATATCAACGAGAGAATCACCCTTGCCAACGAAGCTGTTAATTCCGCTGATCATCTTGTGGCTTATACATCTCCAGTAGTTGCCAGTGGTGCTCATTTGGTTCAATCTTATGTCCAACCCTTGGCAGTAGCTAAGATCGTACCTGGAGCACCTATCGGATTGGATGGAAGAGTTGTAGACACCCCTGAAGTATCTTACGCTAAAGCTGAACACGCTGCGGCTCATATCAATGAGAAAATCACTCTTGCACAAGAAGCTGTTAGGTCTGGTGAACATGTTCTTGTATCTGGGCCTCTTGGAGTTCAGAAATATGTGATTTAAGGATTTCGATATCGACGACACTGGAAACGATGTACATACATACATACATACATAATAAAGATGAATCTTCGGTGCACCGATCACCATTGACCTTTGCGCTAGAGGTGGTTCGAATATCATGTATTCAGCACACATCGGATATTTGCCTCTGTAAATAAATGGGGATGCACTTGGAATTGGCTTGTTTGGATTTATTTTGGTTTATTTGATTTATTTCAGGGATTTCAGCGTTTTGGATTTTACTGGGAAAAAGGAATTTTGGTCTTATCTTTTCTCAATTCGAACTTTGTTTTCTAACTTCCGTTTAATTGAGGAACGTGGCTAATAATATATTTTATATAAAATGATACGTGTAAATTGTAGGAGTTTATCTACAATTATGTATCATGTGAGAATGTTTGCTTGTTTATGTACGTCTGTTTATTTATTCACTTATTTCTCTATTTGAATTTTGAGGTAGCGGCCATCTTGGGATTATTTTAGAATTATTTCGAAATAATTTCGGGACCATTTTAGGATCAACATTCCAAAATAATATAATTCACAGTCAAATAAAACTTCCAAATAATAAAAGAAAATCCTTAGCTTTTTACTACCACATTCCACAATGACTATAACTAACACTAACTGTTATCCTTATCTATTTACTGTTATTGTTCCAGCTTAGTATCCGACAACCAACAATCGTTCTCCAATTTCCAGGAATAAATTAAAACTCTAATAATCCTATTATTACAATTTTTCATACTATTTTTTTTATAGACAATCCTGTTTGTCCTGAATATTATCCTTTAACGATTACATCACGATGCAGCCCTGTTTTTCGAGCGGCAACCGCGACACGTGACAAAGTGGTCCCATTAAAAATCGCTCGGTTAAACTGTCCAACAATAGACTTTAGCTCCCGCATCATTAATAAGACGTCAGGACAACTCATTTCACGTGTTCAGTTATTCAGAAGTGACACGGGCACGTTCTAAGCTACGAAGGTCGTGGCAACAGTCGCGAATCGCTATCACTACTATCTGCAACACACACCGACTCAAACCGTGTCACTATCGATCTGCAAAACTTTATATTATTCGAAATATTCGTTAATGAAATAATTCCACGGTTTTTTATTCATATACATAAAGTTTCCAGTAGATTTTGATTGATTTCGAAAAATCGAGTGAGGTTTGTCAGAGTGGCAAATTAGTCTGTTGCAATCGTGTGACTTTTTCTCGATCGATTCATGAAAAAGTCAATCGCTTTCTAGACCTACTAGTGTGCGATTACCAAACTCACTAAACTATTACTACTCCTCCCATTGATTGTCGGCTTCGATTCGTGACGCAAACCGCGAGCAACTTCCTAAATTGCAACACTTACACTACAAACGCGAAACCTTGAAATCGAATTCTCCGAACAACAGTCTTCTATTTCTAAATTGTATAACAGTTATTTATAAGACAATACAGTAGAGTGATTACCAGAGAACGCAGAAAAGTAAGTTTGAGTCTGTCAGAATTTATTTCTCGATCACTTGTCGATCGGACGATCTTGATTAAAATTGATTATTACTCGCGGTTCCTTTCAATTCGCGAAACAAACGTGTGCCGACCGGACTCGCGATAAGCGACTGTCACTGTAATGAGTTAACAACTGTTCTTAAGAAGCAATTTCTACCTCTGCAGCAAGCTCCGCCTTCGACATATATTTCTCTTCTATATCCTGCTGTGATCATTATATCGATTTTACCTTCGAGTTTCAAGAATTAATCGGTGATTTATTCTTCGATCGGTTTCAAAATCAACATCCCACGCTTTTTACCATTTTTGCCATTTTTACATTTCACCCCTGTGGTTTTGATAATTATCCCAATAATTATCTCCAATTAGAAACTTGATCAAAAGTTGTTCCTTATCGATCTAAAATTTCGATTTTGATTCGTGTCTAAATTAGAATCAACTAATTCGTAAAGTTAATTTGAAACAGGTCGATTGGCTCAAGATTAATCGATTAAATGGCAAAGTCGTGGATAGTACGGTTCCGTTTTGTCGAAGAGAGAAAGAGAAGGAGAGATAGAAAGAGAGTAAAGAGAGAGCAATGCAACTTGCGAACTCTTTTGTTAAACAAGGTCCAGGGATTGGGCCCCACGCACTGCAGAATTATTATGGGAATGTGTTCGCAATGTGCGGACTGTCCTTCGACTTCGAGTCCTTCGATCGTTCAGGGCTGTTGACTCGTTCTCCTGTACACGCTGTTCCTTTACAATAAGATTCAAGCAAATTCCGAATCTCTCGTGAAATCCAAGCTATTCAAACTGAATTTCCAATCTGTGAAATAATTCCCTTCTGACAGATTGTGAGAGTAGAGCACCGATACCATCGAATGTTACATTTAAATCCAAATCTAAGTCACTTCTCACAAGACTAACGATGATTCCCAAGATGAAATCATGAAACTAACATTGCAATCTGTTGCCACGTGCAATATCCTGCGAATTCTGCAAGAACTTTCTCACGAGATATCCTTGGTAAGAATACTTTCCCAACAGCGAACTTTAGCTCCACCGAATCCCTTGATTTTTATTAATCCTGTTTAACTCTTTGACGAATAAAAGTCATTTTCCAGGATTGGAGATCAAGTGTGTTTAGAAACGATCAAATGAATCAGTAGCTTGATGAAGTATAGTTCGAGAAGTTTCGAGTCTTTATCGTGAAGTTTCCGGTGTCCCCGAGGAAATGTCAAGGTCGCTATAGAGTCCAGAAAGAATCGAAGGAAGAAGGATGCCCAGGCCCTGCAGTATACATACAGTGCACTTCCAGCGAGCGCAGCTCGCTATAAGCTCCCTCCAGAGTCACGAATGTAACCTCGTGGGAGGTGGGGCGGGTGGTATCGCTATAAATGCTACCAGCCGCCCGCTCTCCAGGAACACAAAACCGCGGACCGACCACCAGTCCGGATAGTCTAACCGGAAGCGAGCGAGTACTGGAACTCCAGCAGCGTGTCGCTGACCATATATACCTCATATCCTGATAAAAGGGAACCTCCGGAATCGCCGATCACCATGAAAACCTTGGTAAGTTGATCCTTTAAGGAAAAATCATAGTTTCCACTTGCTCAACCCCTTCTTTTACTTCTCCATCATATAAATGATGTACATCATCCCAGGAACTGAACTTTGTTCATCAAACTTTATAGTAATAATTCGAGTAACATCAGGAAGAAGTATTTTTATTCTTAGGAAACGTATAGCAAGAAATTCGAATTTAAAGGGTTAATTGGGATTGATCGATTATGGTACAGGTGATAATTGATCAGCAAGTTTCTTGATCCTGGGAATGAGAGATTAGAATATATCCTATTTGCGTTGATATCCGTAGCTAATCTACCCTCGATCGGATTAAGTCAAACGGTTTATATTCTATATGTACTCGTCGACATCACGGAACAAAGGAAAGTGAAAGGTTATGAAGAAACTTGAGGGGGAGAAGGGGGGAGAAGGAGGGTCAATCGGCCAGGTCGTTAGAAGCCCACGCGATCCTTTCAGGATGCCCTCGTAGGACTTGAGACGATCTCAAAGATTCTAATAAAGAATTTTAGAAAGAATTCTTCGATATAATTAACGAAAGGGTTGAAAAAGTGTCTTCTTAATTTCAGATCTTTCTCCTGGCCACAGCGGTGACCTGCAGAGCTGGTTACGTCGGCCAACATTCCTTCGATCCCCAAGTACACGCGCAACCCGTCCAACAAAAATTCGCACCCCCAGCACCTGTGGGTCAGGATGGTAACGTGATAGACACCCCGGAAGTGGCGCAAGCCAAAGCAGCTCATTTTGCAGAATTCGCTCGAGCAGCGGCACGCGCGGTTGAAGAGAGGAAGAATCAACCACAAAATGAGAATTATCGGCCTCAGATCTCTGCGCAAAATTATAACTACAATCCGGCACCAGTTACTGCATCACCCTTCTTAGCACAACCTTTCAGGTCGCAAGCTCCCGTTTATCAATCTGCACCAGGTACAGTAATATATTGCAATTTTTTATTTATATTTTTCTTATACGTATCTAGAGACTAAAATGTTCAATTGAATTAAGATCAGAAAAGACCCAACATCATCCGGGTCTTAAAATATCCTTTTCACCCCATAGAAAGGATCAACCTATCAAATGTCATTTGAAAATCTACCTAAAGCGGAAATTGAATTAAAATTCATATCAGACACTTGGGAAACCTGATCTTTCTTATAAATCTAATAAAATGACATTTGGTTTGGTATTCTGTCGAAAGGTCTAAAGGAAAATACTTGATATGATTCGAAAGGGTTTGAATTCGATGTATGTTGATGATGATGGTGTTTTTTATTTAGAATTTAGAAAGTAGTATGGAACGGTGATTAATGACTGTGATTTTGTTAACAGTTGGACACGTACCACCCCCACCAGTATTCAGAAATCCAGCTCCAGCGCCAGCGTACCATCAACAATACGACCCAAGTGCTAATTATGTCTCTCAACCAAATTATGGCGGCGGCCCTAAACCCACTCCCTTCGTACCTGCACCCCTCGCGGAAGACGGCACGGTCATTGACACCCCGGAAGTCGCGGCTCTTAAAGCCGCCAGACTCGCCGAACTCGCTGAAGCCGAGGCCAGGGCGTATAAACTCGCTACTCAAGAACTGAGCCACGAGAACCAAGGTCAAGGTACGATAAAAATCAATTCTAATATAATTAATAATACAATTATCCTTAACAATTATATCCCAATCTGCTAAAATCAATTAACAACCATTTTTAAACATTTCTTTTATTTCTAATAAATTTCCCAAATGATAAATAATTAATTAAATAATTAGTTCAGAATTATAATAGGAAATTGTAAGTATTCCTGCATACGAATGTCTTTCCACGATTGTAGTCAATTTCCATTGTCTCCTAGCATTGTCTAACAATGGAAAGTTAAATGGATGATGTGATATTAATCGGATACCTCTTACCGAAGAGTTACACAAGAAGCGAGACAACTCAATCATCATCGAACAACATCATCTCCCATTAACAATTCTCCCACGAACTATGTAATCGAGGATAGAAAATCAGTACTCATGCTTCAGTGGATTTTACGACCTCCTTTCCTAGCAAAACTACAAGCCACATTATTTAGGAATGCCCCTCTTGCTCAATACAGCAATTGTTTCGCGAGAATGGTAACGTAACGTATGTATGTCGGTGCATTGTCGATCTGGAGCAAGAGTCGAACAGAGTCGAAGTGTCGTAGGTCACGAACGGGTTTCACTATCGGATGGTACCACGCTCACGGTGAGATGCAGATTTGTCCGGGAGAATGGAGTTACTTTGAAAACCGGTTCCTTTCGTTCCGCGTTTACTCACTGGTGCCACTCCCAAAACTGCTCCAATTAACTTGACAGTCTTCTCGCAACCGGAAATCACTTATCCTTTCTACCAATCAATTCGGCTATCGAGAAAATTCCTTCAAAATCATTCCAATGATCATTGAATTTCTGGAAAAAGGTCTCGAAAAATTCAACCGCACCCTTTAGATTCATTCTCCAGTACCTCTGTCAGGTTGTAACTTTGATTTAACGATAGAGTTAAAGGGTAAATGGTAATAGCAGTGTGATTCAAGTTCCTGCAACGATCTCATACCGATCAGTGAAGTTTCCAGCACATAAATTAATGTTATTACGGTCAAGATCAATTGCGCACAGTAACAACCTCGAGAGAGAGTAGTTGCCATTATGACATAATACTTAGGATTGATTATCTATAAAACCTGAGAACAGTTTACCGATACAATAGTGAACAGGGTGCAAACGAGTCTAGACGTGTATTCTCGAATGAGATAAATCTGAGATTTTCTGTTACAGCTTATGGTCAACAAACTTCAGCTCCAGTTCATTTTAATTCTGGACAATATGGTGCTTCGACGTCTGTGTCGAGAGTGTATCCTGCCCCAGGATCAGGACCTTCTTATCAAGGCGCTCAAGCTTATCCCTCGCAGCCTGGACCTTATGGAAAACAATTCCAGTCGGCTTATCAGCCGCACAGTTATCAGTCGCAGCAATTAGTCGGAGCTTACTAATTATCAACTAATCTATTAAACGATAACTCGAAATTTGTATATAATCTAGATCAATAAATTCCTCTTCTTTTCTACGAACCACACTCTCCTCTTCGTCCTCTTCAATTTCAAGTGTTATAAACAGTAAGTTTAATTAATCAGTTAATGATTTATCTTGAAAATAAACTTTTCATTTAAGGGCGAAAAGAAATCAATGATGTATCAGTTATCATTTTTTGAATTCCTGATTGATGCTAACGACGTACCTGGATGATAGTAAGAATATGATGATCAGTGGAAAGGCGTAGAACATGGATCATGATCAAGTTCTATTCGTCGAGAGACCACAAGTTAGCCTACATTCGATTTCGTCGAGGATTGTGGCTAACGTAATTCAAGAGTTCGAATGAAGTTCTCAGATTGATCGAGTTAGTGAGAACACTGCTTCATGGCCACTATGCTACTAACTGTACATCTCTCTACGATTATTATGCAACTTTGTTCCCGATCGGGGAGAGAAAAAGGTGAAACCAGTTGCCAGTGATCGATGGCAAAAAAGTGAACGGGAATTCTGTCAAAAATGTGAGCAAGATCGAAGCGAGTCTTCGAGGAAAAAAAGGGGTAAGAAAGGAAAGAGTTTGTATCGTTAACAAGGTTAAAAACTTTAGTTTACTAACTGGCATGAGTATAGTTAATATAGTAGCTCTTGCTAGAAAGTAGCAAAAAATTCATCGACTAACCACTAATTTCTTCGTTTTACTAGAGTCTCTCAAACGAAAAGAGATTTTCTCTATTGGCGAAAAATGAAGCGAACCATAAATTTGCGAAGCAAAAGATACAGCGTTTGGCCAAGGCAGAGATTAGTTCGTCATGTCGTAAATATATTGCAACATAGGTCACTAGCATCAAAGACGTGAGAAGAACCACGTTGGAGAAGGGAATATCCAGAGATTCGTAGCTGCAGCAGTCGAATCATGGTTCACTGCTCTCGCGAGTGGGAAAGGTTAACAATTGTAACTTATCCAATCGAGTATCCGCGAGTTTCGTATGAAATTATCGTGATGGAACAATGTCTAGCACTCTGCGATCAACGCCCATGTTAATTTTCTCTCAACGGGTTGGAACAATGTGCAATTTCACTTCCAACTTCATGGCCGATCGAAGAGTCGATGCTAAACTCACGAAAAGCAACAGCAAGTAGCCAGAAAATAGTCATCGATGATTTCGTTACCTCGGTATTCCGAATATCTGCCAGTGTAGTATATTATTATTTCGAGTGAACTTTTATGCATAAGTGCGACCTATTGCGACCTATTGCGACTTGCGAATTTATAAGCGTTTTATACCAATGCACTTTTAAAACTTGCGTCCTACTTATAAGAATAGCGTTACCCACGTTACATACGGAGAATTATGTAAGATTTGATGTATCACTGTACACTACTTTTTACGTACAATAAACTATTAATTACCAGTGGAACAATGATCTTGTTATTTATCATAATCATCCACTTACCAATCCTTAAACCCTCCCTCAACATTCTCCAAGTAGCTTTAAGAATCGCGAAACTTGAAAGATAGAAAAATTCGGAGAAATTCATATTTTTCGCGCTTTATGACGTCATAGTGACGTCATGATGATGTCATAATCGGAGCTCCGTGCCACCTCTTCATGAGTCATGTGATCCGGTTACCAAAAGTTGAAAATTAGGGAAAAATTGTCCAAACTTAGCAAATTATTCGCTTAAAATTTTCAAATTTCCCGCGCTTTATGACGTCATGATGACGTCATACTCGGGGCTCCGTGCCACCTCTTCATGAGTCATGTGATCCGGCTACCAAAAGTCGAAAATTAGGGAAAACTTGTCCAAACCTGGCAAATTTTTCGTTTAAAATTTTCAAATTTCCCGCGCTTTATGACGTCATGATGACGTCATACCCGGGGCTCCGTGCCACCTCTTCATGAGTCATGTGATCCGGCTACCAAAAGTCGAAAATTAGGGAAAACTTGTCCAAACCTCGCAAATTTTTCGCTTAAGAATTTTAAATTTCCCGCGCCTTGTGACGTCATGATGACGTCATACCCGGGGCTCCGTGCCACCTCTTCATGAGTCATGTGATCCGGTTACCAAAAGTCGAAACTTAAGGAAAAATTGTCCAAACCAGACAAATTTTTCGCTTAAGAATTTCAAATTTCCCGCGCTTTGTGACGTCATGATGACGTCATACCCGGGGCTCCGTGCCACCTCTTCATGAGTCATGTGATCCGGTTACCAAAAGTCGAAAATTAAGGAAAAATTGTCCAAACCAGACAAATTTTTCGCTTAAGAATTTCAAATTTCCCGCTTTTTGTGACGTCATTATTTTTTGCCTGTGACGTCATAAGGTCACAGGTCATCATAGAACTCGAATTTTCTGTATTTTTCCCTTTTTTTTCGATCCCTATCTTAACTTAATGTGAGACTCCCCCATGGAAGGGATTGTGGAAAATGTAGGGTATGGAAAAAGTATAAAACTATATTCACTTAATAATTGCTTTATTTATCATTGAACTTAGTATAAATAATGGTTATACATTACATACATCTTTACATTACATACATCTCATACATTTTACAATAAATCTCTAGTATCTAACATACGCATACTTAAATACTGTATTTTACATTGCATTCTTATAACTAGCGCAATTAATACAATTCGTACTATACTAACTAATTTAATTTGAGGGAAAGAGCCATGGGAATAATTTATTTGAGATTCGAATAATTGCACTTATACACTATCATGTGGAGTTTATGATGGATAATCCGTAATTTACATATCATTGGAAGTATTGAAATTGCGGTATAAACCGATGTTTGAAATCGATGATTTCTATGCGACTGGAAGAGGACTGCCTTGAAGGATCTAGCAAGCGATCCAGGCTAGTTGTCCGTGAATCGGTCCGTGTTTACAGACCGCAGAAAAATTTCGGCCGCCTTCTATTACGGTGGATTGAGGCGAAAAATCGTTCAGAAGGATCGAGGCGAAACGTCAAGGCCTCTTTCATCTAATACCGTGGATTTGGTTCTCGACCCAGTTGATTCTGAAACCACAAATTCTCCATGATCGTTCTACCCCCAAATAAATCTCTTAATTCTACACCAAATCGATTACTTACTGTTTCAGTATGAAAAATGACGCTCTTGAAATTCTTGAAGAATCCTTCTTCCCACGAAGAAGCTCCATTATGCAAATTACAGAGAGAACTGCAAAACTACCCTAAGTAAAATATTTTTCCATGTGACACTAAAATTCCTATGAAACAAGCTATGTAATACGATAGTCCTCGATACTCGCGTCAAACTTGATAAAAATTCAATGATTTTACCTTGACAAGATCGCGAGAAACCAAGGGTCGCATCGGATGATCTCTGAGCGGGACGTCTTGAAAGACGAGCCCTCTAACAGTGGTTCTAGATGGAAACCGCGTAGGATGCTACAATGTTGGATAATTAAGAAGAGTTTTTCACGTCACCTGTGGTCGTCATAAAACGGATACTTTTCTGGGGTGGCTGCGGTGTAGTATAAAAGCGTGATCCGCGGATCGGCTTGGCGCACTCGTAATCAAGACGTCAGTTTCGTGACCGGTGGTGTCTCAGCAATATGAGACTACTCGTAAGTGTGTAGATCGTACGACGAAAAACGCGAAATCGGAAGTGGGCCATTAATTATTCCAAATCGAATTCAAGGAATTACTCCAACTGTGACAATTCTGTGCAGTGATATCGAAAATTTACCCTTCTACAATTTTCCATATTCAAAATCAATATAATTCAATTAGAGAATTTTCTGAGATAGAAAATTTAGAGAAGATTTACCTAAATTTCAGATAGTGGTGACAGTGTCGGTTGCTCTGGCAACCGCAGAGATGTTCGAGAGAACCCAAATCTACCAGTATCATGGACCCCCAGCACCTTTGTCCAGTGATGGGATGGTGATGGACACGCCGGAAGTGGCGAAAGCTCGAGCTGCTCACCTGGCTATGCACGCTGAAGCGATGGAACGACTGAGACGAGCTCAAAACAATTACGAAGTTCGGGAAACCGAGAACGTAGATATGATGCCAGCGATGGAAGCTCCAATGATGAGACCCATGCCTAAGAGAGAACGTCAGAGATCCTCAGCACCCCTTGGATCCGATGGTCGAGTGGTGGACACCCCCGAAGTACCAAACTTTTCAAACTCTTCAAAAAATCTGACATTTATTATCTTACAATTATTTTCAAATTCTCATGAATAATCATTTTACAATTGTCACTTTGACCTGTTTATAGGTTGCAGAAGCTAAAGCAGCACATTTGGAAGCTCACGCCAGGGCGACTTCAAGATCTTTTTATCTATACGAGGCGCCTCGTAGGAATCTCGTCTACCTGACACCCTTTCGACTGACGTATACTCGAGTGGCACCATTGGGTTACAGTGGGCCCCCAGCTCCCTTAGGTCCCGATGGCCGAGTGGTGGACACCCCGGAAGTGGTGAAAGCTCGCGAGGCTCATTTGAAGGCGCACGCTCGAGCTATGGCTCTCGTTACGAACGATGAGAATTATGTTTAACTCTGTGCCTTTTTTGTTTTAATCTAGAGAATCTTTTTTGTCTCTAACTTTGGTATTCTTAGGGATAGAATGGACGATTGGGTTTGACTGTGGTTTTATAAAGCTTCTGAGAGATATCTTCTTGGGGCTAAAAGTGATCCTGCGTGTTTGTAAATAACTGTAATTAGATGTTGCGGTAGGTTGTTATGTGTGTTTTTGGTAGAAAGTAGATCACTCGTAATTTCGTATGGGCTAGGAGAATTACACTCTTATATAGTATTTGTAGATACGAAGTAACACGATAGAGTAAGCTTAATCGACAGGATTTAATTACACGCTGCCACCGAATTGTCTTCTGTATCTTTCGTAATATTTACTGTTTAACTATTTGGATATATTGAAATATAGTTGTCCTAGTATTCTTATCCGATCTTTCATTATTATACACTCCAAGTTTCTTTTCCCAATGATATTATAAGTCTCAACAAATTACAATTAATATTATCAACAACAGAATTTTAAATTATTCACAGTAAATAAAATTCAACAAAATAGATTACACGTTTTAAAAACAGGATACAATAAATTGTTTGATGACGTTGACATCTGAAATTGTAATACTTTACCCTCGATTCGTCGAACGAAACAGGATCCGACGGTGCATACTCGGCTTGCCACCTCCGATGTGTTTCGAGTAAACCGCGCGTGACACCCCCATCGTGTCTCGCGTGTCCTGGCACACAAATTACACGCGCGTTCAGTGTCCTTGCGATCTAAGCCACCTGCGGAAACGAATAGGTATCGTGTGTTCTCTCGAATCCCACTCGACAAGCACCCGGCACGATCAAAGACACCGGTACTGGCCGCGTGTGAGAGGACAATCTGTCGGTTTTCTGCGAGTTAATAGACTCGAGGATAATCGTCAAGCAGCAACACTACCGTGTGGGTTTTCTCGCGGTTTGCTCTGTCATCCCACACTCACGTCAGTCATATTGCATCGGACTGATCACGTTTCTTGTAAACTAGGTTGAGATGGGCGGTGTCCAATGAGAAACTGAAAGGAAGAGAGTACTCCTAGAACTTTGATTCCCTCGTAAAAATTTACTCACAGTAATTGGAATCCATGGTAACGATTAGACAGAGTCTCGAAAGAGTTAAATGATCCTGTGAACTCGTTTCATGATTTCTATTCACCTCATTTTTACTCACGTATCATCCTATTTATTGATTTATTTATTTAATTGTGAAAACAAATAAAGAAGTAGTATGAAATAAATGAAATAAATGAAATAAATAAAACCTTCTTCCCTGGTTTTTATATATTGATCTATTGATTTATCGATTTATTGATCTATTGAAAGTAAAAAGGTAGCTCATCGATAAAGTTTAAATCACTGGAATGATCGATTCGAACAAAATTGCTGTGATCTGATAAGTAGAACAAATAACAGGGCAAATGTGGTAGAATAAGTTACCGATCGAAGTAGATAAAGATCGTAATGGTCGGATCGAAAATCGCCCAAGCGGTTCGCCGTCGACAGAGTAAATGATCCGTGAGTAGTTCGATGTGTCTGGCACCGATATAGGGCCTTACACTTATCTGTCTCGAACCGCGGTACTCACAATCGGAAAACCGGTTTCAATCGTGACTCGGGCTACTGAAACGTCGCGTAGCCTGCTGTACAATTCTAAACGGCAGCTCGTGCAGCACGCAAGGACGTGACTGCCGATGCTTGACGAGGAATTCCAAAGGGGGGTTGTTCCTTACTCCGATTCACGTCCCATTCAGGAAACTTTAAACCCTTAAAAGCCGATTTATTGTATTCGAATAAATTCATCAAACTTTCGTTCTTTTGCTTACCATTATAATTCTATCGATCGAGAGTCCACTTTCGATATTCAAACAGGGTAACGCGATAGAAATATTCTCCTTAGATCCTGATATCGCGGAGACAATGCATGCTCGACTTCCTACGTCTCGTGCCAATCTCGTATTGCACTTTCGTCGAGCGTAAATTCTAGGAAATTGAGACTTCGACAGAGAGAACCTTGTTCCTCTTATAACGAATTCCTGTGTTAGAAAATTAAAGGTACATAAGGGTTCGAACAATTAGATATTCAACTTGCAAAATGCCTGTTTATTGCACAATAAATAATTCTGGAGTGGTGCTTTCAGTTAAAACGGCGCGTAGAATTTGCGGGTGAAATAACGCAAGTCGTTGCTGACTGTTTGTATGAATATATGTATATGTGTGTATGTGTGTGTGTGTACGTGTGTGGCAGGTTAATGCTAGCAGCATTGCTATCCGATAGCATCGGAAGACAAAAGGCAAAGTGCGGGGTGGTGCTGCCAACGCTAAGCTGTTGACTTTCATTTATTGAGGCACGCGAGCGAACAAAGAGATCACCTTGGAAAAGAATCTGTTAAGAAGGAGCTAGGCTGCATTTTTAACCACTTCCTACGCGATACGATCGAATAACAGTCACATTGTCGTTTTGTACCGTTAGCATTTAACACCTTGGTGAAAATTGCTGACTTCCTCACCTTTTTCTAATAAACGATCGGCAAACGACTATGTTTTGCACCGGAGGAAGAACTGAAGCATAGAGAGAGAGAGAGGATTCGCGACTCGTTGGATGAGTTCAGAGTGTCTAGAGGTAGTTTGACGAACGCGATCGCGAAAAGTCTCGAGCTAATCCACTAGCAATAAGGAAAATAGATAAATGTAACGTGAGTATAAAAAAAATTCGTTGGAAATAATATCGCGAGGATTCTACTTTCTAAGTAGATTGTACCTCGACTTATAGTCTTGGAGAATAGAGGTAGATGAGCATGGAGCTCACGATCCAACGATCCATAAGAATCATATTTGAATACTTGGATTCTAATGAATTGTTCGATGAGAGCGAATCGCCAGAAATCTCGAGTCGTCTACAGCTGGTAGCATTGGTTCCTCCTTTTTCGGGGTGTTTCTCAATTAATAGTAATTCGGGGCACCGTTCCAGCCGGGATTGTATGCGGGACCATGGTTCCAGGATGGACTGTAAGTCCCTGCGTGACCTGGGTCAGCTGGTCCAGCTGGAACACGTTGCCTTTCCGCGTTGTATAGGGAGAAGTGAACTGCTTTCGCTTGCTGCACTTCCGGGGTGTCCACTACGCGGCCATCGGGTCCCAATGGCGCTGGGGGTCCACTGAAAACAAACAATATTACTGTAATATCTGTAAACATCTTCTTCATTTGCTTTGTTTAAAACTACTTTTGGATTTGCTTAGAAATATCGTGAAACATTCGTTTAGAATAATATTTAAAATAAAATTCACTTGAAACATTCTAATCATATTTCTCATTGACTACTAATTAATTTTTCAACTACTCAACTGATAAATATTGGGCAACTTTGTCTATTCTTCACCTAAAACTGAGAATTGTTCTCCAATAATTGAATTATTATAAAATACTAAATTGAATCAAGGTATTTCTAAGCTACTAAAAAATGTTAAACACGATCCAGTGTTAAACAAACTGCTACTTAAGAATTTCATCAATTTGGTTAAATAATCCAATCTACCAATTCAAGTAAGAAATTAGTCAGTACACAGAAAATAATACAAATAATAAATCTACCATTCGAAACTACTCAAAGAGCTAAAAGAAATCAATAATCAAAAACAAAGAACAACAAGCTACAACAGTAAATGAATTATTGAAACCGAATTATTGTTACGAAAGATCTACGAGTCCTCATATCCGATGTCCATAAGAGACAGTCCAATCCGAAAGAGTAAAAGATATCGCAGGAAAACTGTGCGATGTGTTAACACTAACTAATTCTATTGTTAAGAAGAAGAGAAGAAAATACTTTGCGTGCGACTGTTGTGGTTGAAACCTGTATTGCGGAGTGTAGCTTCCGTGAGCGTAGGAGGCATCAACACCAGGATAGGGTGCAGCACCACCAGGTCCTTTCGGTGCTCTGGCATTTGCTTCAGCCAACGCTGACAAGTGTGCTGCTTTCAATTGAGCTACTTCCGGTGTGTCCACTACTCTACCATCTGGACCTAATGGCGCGGGGGCTGCGTGACCATATCCACCTGGGTGACCACCTCCATACCATTGTGGAACTCCCAACGCCAACCCCGACATGCCCAATAAAACGAGCTGCAATGAATCAGTGGTAAAAGTTATTCGGGAAATAATCACCTCATTAAACTAATTCTTAATATTAATCATCAATCTTAAGCCGTTCAAAAATAAATTTTAATCCTCTAGACGAATTTATTAAAATATAGACGAAGGATTTGCGAAAAGAAAATTTGGAGCATCGGATAGTGAGATCTTAAAGTGACAACGAATAAAACTAAAGAAATAAATTATAGAATAATATTTGAAATTAACAGAGAAAAATATTTGAAGATAGGATCTAAGTTGTTTAATTGAATTTCTAGAGAAAAGTACAAGTGATTTATTAATACAAGATAGAAGCAGGAAATAAATTAAATGCAATATAAAACGGACTATAAATTGAAATATAATAAATTAGATTATAAATGTAGAGGAAGAAATAAGTACAAGTTGAGGTAAACGTGAATTAAGAAATAGGAAAATCTTACTTACAAGACACTGAATCATGTTGCCAGAACAAGAGATCTCAGGGTGAATGGTTATGCTGGGTGACAATCGATCGAGGCTTAGATCCGCATTACGAGTTGTAGCAACGTGGATCGTCCAATTTATAGGGGTACACTGAGTGTGAGTTTCTATGCTGCCCCACCCCACGTGCGTGGTAGAGACACGAACGGCGACACAACGGGGTATAGTATAACCACACCCAAGAAAATGCTCTCTTTAAGGCTGCCCTGCCCCGTAACATTTACCAAGCATTAGGAGTGTGACACCACCGTGTCCCGTAACCTCGTCGGGAATAAAACTCCAGGCCAACTATGCGACACACACTCTCGCCTTCGGCACGCGGGACGCGGTTCAGGTGCCGTAGTTTTATGATGCGTTACGTCTGACCGGACTTATTCTACTTAAAGAGAATCTACTGAAAACAATCTACGATAGAACATACGCCATTGCCAATTAATTCATTTCACTGTTCAAATATCGTTTAAGCAACAATAAAGTGAAATTAAAAATGTAGAATTATTATTCAAATAAATTGCAATAAGAATATATATTGTTTCTTGAGTTTATTTTTTCCAAATGCAATTCCTGTATCCTTTCTATCTTTTTAATATTATACACACGAATTTGTATATGTTACGAAAAAGAGCTGTTTTTATTCAATGATTATAATTAAATGCAGTCAAATTGAATTTGTTGACTTGGTACTAATTCCACTGAAATTCACAAGTAGCTTTACCGAGTATCGGAAAAAATCGAAGAATGGTTAAGGCTAATTGGAAATCTGTAAAATTCGAAGATATCGCAAGCGTAGAAACCAATTAACGTGATACCAAGTACAAGATATTGTCTTGGATAAATTCACCCGATAAATCTATCATTCCAATGTTTCGAACAGGTGACCAATCTAATCCTCAACGATCAATTCCCTATCGAGCGAGAGTTTTACAGACCCCTCTCGCTAAACACTAAATAAACTACCTCCATATCCTGAAACACATTTCACCAGTACGACATTTACTACTAATCTAAGATACTTCACGCCGATATAAATACTGTAGAGTGATATTTTTTTTTTTCTATCAACCACCTAGTGTGTTCACCGTGTTGCGACATTCGTCCTGGTTCAAAGACCACTCGGTTGTGCGCATTGTTCGCGAGCTGAAAGCCGCGGCATGATTGTCGCCAACGCAATGATAACAGGCTAATGCCAACTGAAAGAGTCAGGCTTACAAATATCTATGAGGCTCGGAGACTCGCCGATAAAATTAAGCAATGATTAATAGGCCGATCAATATTTCCGTGGGTTTTTCCTCTCCCATTAATAAATAATGATATAGTACGCATATTGGAATCTATTAACAGGTGGGACAAAAGGGTACTTGTCTCTTAAGATTAGTAACATAAAATTAGACGCAAAGGAGAAATAAATATTTAAGGAATAATAAAAATGATAAGAAGAATCAAATCAGGGTATAGAAATCTTTAATATATCATAACAGCCCATTTATGAGGTCAGTCGTCGACAGCACGTTTAGTGCGAGCATTTCTTTACAATTGTATCCTTCGATCCTCCTTCGATCTACTCCGAAATCGACCAACTCTAATTCACGCCACAAAATGATAAGGTTTCAATTCCACTGGGTTTCTTATTCGAAAAAGGGTGAAAGAGGAATATTCAATTTTAAGGGAAATGCGATATTATGAGAGTCAGGATATTAATCTGAGAGGATCTTGGATCGAGTTCACCAATGAGCTTGAGAATAAGGATCATGATAAGTCAATTGCGAGAGTTTAGAAATCTGTTCAGCGTGAGCAGCGAGGTGTGCAGCCTTCGCGTGCGCTACTTCCGGTGTGTCGATCACCCTGCCGTCGTGTGCGAGGGGTGCAGGTGGTCCGTGATAGGCGACAGGTGCCACTTGATTAGCATAGTAGCCGTGATCCTCGGTATAATACTTGTCGGAATAATCCGGGTAGCTGTATTTAGCTGTTTTCGCTGCTTCCTCCGCGTGAGCTGCGAGATGCGCTGCTTTAGCGTGAGCTACTTCCGGGGTGTCGATCACTCTGCCATCGTGAGCTAAGGGTGCTGGTGGGCCATGGTACGCTGGATATGGTGCATAGCCTGGCGAGGCTGCCGATAGCGCCACGAAAGAAAGGATAATCTGGAAATCAAGTGATTTCGCTCGTAATCGAAATAAAATCCTCGATCTTCCTAAATAATTATTATTGAATATCCAGGATAGTTTATAGAATTCTTAAGTGTGCAGATTTGGCGAAATGAGTTGGGTAACGGACTGTAAGGACAATGGACATATATGAACACGTGTTCAAGTCCCATCGGCAATCAAAAATCCATTCTTCGTTTATAATGTTGTTATATGAAATAAAACATAAAAATGTATTTGATTTAATTTGATTACTAAACTGATTCTTCCTTCTTTCCATTCAGCGAAGAATTTCCTGACAATAATGATAAATAATTAGGCAAATGTTGTGTTTCTAGCTTGATAAGAGCATTTTTAAAAATTGCAAATGAATTTAGAAAGAAATTTATAAATGAAATTGGAAGAATTTATAACTGAATGATTAAATAGAAATAAATGGTAAGATATATTATCCACGACCTGGTCCCTAGAAAGATTCTGATACTCACAAGAAACTTCATGTTCGCCACGAGCGGATTGCGGATGGTTCTCTGTCGTTGGGCTGGTGCCTACTAGACCTTATATAGTCGTCGAACAATACGAGAGCGCCCACTTCGACTGTGTTCTATGCGAACAGAGACCGCGCACGCGAGCGCGCTTGATTTTCACATAATGTACCACGTGCACGGGAGGGAGGCACTTCTATTTGGCAATGAGCGAGGTGAAAGAGGCCCCCGTGCAAAAGGACTGCTTAGAAAAAGGAGACCAACAGTAAAATGATCGTGTTGCGCCAACTATGCGAACACCAGTATTATGGTACATGCGGTATTCAACCCTAATCTACTTTGAGATGCAAACAAACTTAACATTACAACTCCAATACCTGTCAAACTCACTGATTTTACCGTTTCCCTTAAAAATCCATAACCTAATGTAACATTGTTGCAAACCCTTAAAAATGGCAGGATAATAAAAATCATTTAAACTCTTGCAAAAAAAAATATAAAAATAAACGTTGACATAAGGTCGTGACAGTAATTATTCTACTGACTACATTGTCTCCATGCGATGAGAATCCTTGTTCGAATTAGATACAAAGGCATTCCGTCACGTCCTGCACCGCCCTGAATTCTCACTAAGCTCCAAAGCAATTAGATTTTACGAAAGAACACGAAACAATGACAAGAGACAACCGAAGAGTAATTTCTATTGGTTCGATGAAGAATGGCATTGTTCCTAAGAAAAATCCTTGTGGTTTTCGAAATAGTTTGATTTCGTAGGAAATACGATGGTACGATTGCGATAAATATTAGCCGCCCACCGCAAGGATTTTTACGTCGAGATCAGATTTTATGTAACGATAAACGATCGAGATATTGGGCAAAATAAGTTTCCAATCCAACTGCACAATACCTTTCTCGAACTATATCGTGCAAGATCACTTCGTTCGATTTGCAACTAGGATTAGTTTCATTGTTCGCAGGATCCGTGTCACGTCAAATTTCAAATTCATATTGTCTCGGGAGACCTGCTACTGTCAGAGAATTTAATAAATGCATCGTACGTCTTCTATGGCATCTCCTACTCACATTGTTAACACCATAAATTTATACGGATAAAGGGGTGTTGGTGCACAGGTACAATAGACACTCGCCTCTGACACCATCGGACATGATCTCCTGACACACCTAATTGTCGAGGAACATTCGAGAAACAGATTAATCCCGATAGATCACAATAAGATGCAATTCTTACTAATTAGACAAGATAAGGATCTTCCTTTAAAGAAAATCGAAGCATTTCGAATTTAACACTAAAATAATTTTGAGCTAATTCATTAACTTATAATGGGAAAAATTGAGTAACATGTTGAGGATAAAAATATAAAAGTACAAAGTGCAATAAGGACAGCGAGTAGTTTTCGATTCTGTGTAGTAGAGTTTAAGGAATTCATGGCTTGTTAAGCTCTCGGCGCCACGCTAATTGTGGTTCGAAGGTTCATTAGCGATACCGCTTAACCACCATATCCGATGGATAAGTTTGCGAGACAATACTGCATCGGGCGTGTCGATCTTACCCGGAATCCACTGGAAAAGGCTATTCTTACCGACTCTATCTCCCCGATCCATCCATTATTACTGCTAGCGGCGCCCACGTATCGGACCGAGAACGTTACAACGGCAATTACTCGAGCTTTTTTTGAGGTCCTCTTGTGGGACGAATAGCTCGTGATCTTTATCTTCGATAAAATATCTTGTGGCAAATTTGCTTGCTTACTCACTCGAATATTCATAGGATCCAGGATAATTTAGTCAATTATTCAGAGAATTTCATTCTCCAGACGTGTCGGATTTCAGAATTCCGAACGACCCTTGTTCCGATGCTAAACATCCGGATCGCGATGCAATTGGGAATTGCAATAACGCGGTTAAAAAAAAAAAAGTAGCAGAGAAAACAGCGAAAAATTGCAAAGCACGCGTGACGAAGGCAACTCGGGAGTACGTAAACGCGTGTACGAAGGCGTACGTGCGTGACGATCGTGGCTAGATCCGTAGATCGCCTCTTGGATCTCTTGGCGCAACCGAGTGATCCGAGAATTTCACGAGAATCACGTAATTCTACCAGTGGCGCCTGTCGATTTTCACCTACTAATATTATTCTTTTTCACTTCTCCTTTTCTCCCTTCCCTTCGAATCGAATTTCTGAATTAGAATTTCTCTTTCGTAGCACAGTTTTTTTCTTTTCCACGTTTCGAAGACTCGAATGATTGCTATGGATTTACATGGCGGGTTGAAAAAAATATAGGTATAACAAGCGCAATAATTTTTAGTTGGATATCTCGCAATCACCCAAGAAAAAGAACTTGAATCCTCGATGTATGGAAGTGGAGCGTGAAGCGAGGAAAAACATTCGGTAGACCGAGCGTGCGCGGACTCCACGCACAAAGAGATGCTTGATTTCGTGGGGATCAATCCTGGAAGATTGATTGACTCGAAGGACGTGCTTTGACCTTGGTTTTACGCTCACTGTTGTTTTCCACAGTAAACTCTTTCCTTTTAATTACGTTTCGCCTCCGTTCTGTCGCACTGACCGAGGTCAAGTGTTTCTCAGAATCGAAGCTGGCAAAAATGTTCCAGCTTTCGCGAATGCACGATACAACTACTTAAATCGATAAATCAAGCCTGTACTCTTTGCAGGGATCAAGGAATATTACAATTACAAGAGACTCGGTGAACCTGAGTCACGCGTACAATGTTTCCTTATTAACATGTGCATGCCACTGCAGGTCCTAGTCCAGGATTGGTGCCAGCTTGTACCTTGATTGGTATCAATTAAATGGACTGTTCCGGCAAACTAGATGGTATTCGATAAGCGGAGCAAGATTTTGAGACCACTGTCAACGTAGAAGGCTGGGCTTCGCGATTTCGTAACACTCGCATTCCTTGCGTTGCAACGTTACGCGTGCATGTTATTGAGTCTTCTACTCTCTTCATCACGAGTTCCGTAACATAGATCAATAAAGTTGGACTCTACGAAAGGTGTGTCATTTCAATTTTCAATCGAATTTCATCTGTATTCCAACAGAGTCAGAATGACTGCTTCCTGATTCCACTAGTGGTAGGCCCAGTTTTTCTGACTCTCCCAAAAGGGAACCATATAATCTGAAGGAACCTGGAATGGCCCCTGGCGATCCACAGTGACCTCGACACACACTGAAGCGAGGATCAATGATGACGATGATGATGGTAGCAGGGGACTTATTATCGTAATGTCAATGTCACCACTTTAGGTGTAGCACTTGTGCTTCAGGGTGTGGTCCCCTCCTACGGGTCGACGACTCCCTACCAGATTCACATGTATAAAAGGAGACATTGCTGTCCCAAGACAAGAGACAACAGCACACATCATAGGACGAGTACTGGTTTAAACAATCCAGCAGCGTTTCAACGATTAATCATGAACACGATTGTAAGTACTTTAATTATTCTCATTCTAAATGTTAGACTCAATATCAAAATTACATTAACATTGATATAAGCCAACGGTCTTTGGCTCCTTGAAAACAACGGTTCCCGTTCGATCACCGAAGTCAAGCAAGGTTGAGCGTGGTTAGTACTCGGATGGGTGGTGGCATCCGAGAAGATGTTTCCACTTATCCTTGAAGAAACACCACGTACTGATGATGGGCACCATAAGCCGGTCCCGAAACAAAAGTAACAATAACAACAATATTGATATAAATATTTCAGATTGCATTGTCAACTTTATTCGCAATTGCTTCGGCGGGGTATGTTGCACCCTTACAATATGGATATCATCTTGGTGTACCATTGACTTACCATGGTGGAATTCCTGACACTCCAGAAGTGGCGCAAGCAAAGGCTATTCATTTGACTAGATTAGCTTACGAAGGCGCGAGAAATACTCTTGGATACGCTTATGCCCCAAATCTGGCCCATGCTTATGTACCTGCATTTGGATACGGCGCGCCTATTGGACCCGATGGTCGAGTCGTGGATACTCCTGCAGTTGCTCATGCAAAGGCCGCACATCTCACTGCTCACGCTTTGGTATACTATAATTCTTTCATTATTCAACCTGTGGTTATCTTTGCTTATTATTACTTTATGCAAATATGAATTTTATTATTGATAAAAAATTGTATGGAGTAATTATTATTATTGTTCTCTGTTGGGGGTTGCAGGAGGTCGCGAAACACGGTGGAGCTCCTTACGGCGCATTGGCGTATAGTGCTCCTGTTTATGCTTATGGCTATGGATATGCTGCTCCACTTGGACCTGACGGTCGAGTTGTCGACACTCCAGAAGTCGCGCATGCTAAAGCTGCTCACTTGGTAGCTCATGCTCAAGAAGCTGCTAAAATTGCTGGAAAACGTTGACATCGAACTTCGGATCCTAAGTTCATCGATTGGACAGTTGACTAACTATACGAAAATGCGAGCTATCCTGTGCCATTTTTATAGTGACATTAAAATATTGTAACAAGTAACAGTTTGTGAATAATTAAATGTTTTCAATCAAGTTTTTCTTGTGGATTTTCTTTCCTTGTTTCATTCTTTGAATTAATTTCTATAAGTACAATAAAATCGTTCTAATTCGGATTATTGGTCAAAATACAAAATTGGAGTAATCAAGTAAACAATAATGGTGAATTTCGCTGGGATGAAAAGAGGAAGGGGAATTAAATTACAGTTTATTGTATTAAATTAATAGTTTGAAATATCACATAGCTAATGATTTTCTAGCCATTTCGAGGGCGTTTTCTGCAGTCGTAGTGCCGCTTATAAATCCAGTTTGATGAACAAAGATAGTACCTTTGATACCACTCACTTCTTCGAGCTTTTGATCCCGTAAACCAAGCCAGGTTTCCGGAAAAGGTTTCCTATATTTAAAAGAAACAAGATAAAATCGCTCGTCGTTCAACAATAAAATCATTGTCTTCATTCAAAACGAGAATAATACCTTGATATAAAACTGCCGTGTGATCGAGGGACAGCACGAACCCTATACGAACCGCTGCTCTCAAAAATCGCGTATTTTATGGAAGGAGAAATATTCAATTCTACCTCAAGAAACAATAATTGTTCTATCCATGGTACAATTTGTGACAATTGTATTATCTCGCCACTGGGATCAACCTGATCAACGAAACACACTCTCTATAACTTCTTTCATCAACTCAGAAAATCAAATGAGAGAATTAAGTCTATTCACCTCGAATCGCTTCTCCAGCGAATCTTTTACTATCGACCTCGCTGGTAGCCATACGTCTACCGTCTCATGAACAAAATGCAAGAATTCTTCACCAGTCAATTCGATTGCTTTTGGAAACATTTCATCATTATTTTTATTTGTACTATTCCAAGAGGGATTGAGTCTGCCGACTCTACTAGATATATCAGTTCTGATACGGTAACTAAAAGAAACTTTGATTCAATGCTTCTGAAGAAACCGATTGGGAAAATGGGTAATCGTTTAATTTATTAACACGTACAATGGTTCCTCGGAATGCATTGGAATTCCGTTGTCTATACAATCGATCTCCTTGATCAAGTGTTGGTAGATTCTCTTAAAGATGCTATTCATATCAGAGTCAGAAATATCCTTCGGTAACATATGTTTGAGAATCTCTTTACCAAAGTGGCAGTATATCAAACCTGCGCTACTCAGTTTCGCATTGAAACCATCATCGGTTTCTTTTAATACAGTTGCGAATGTCTCTGTGAATTCCCTAATATCAACGGAATATAAGTACAAGGAAAAGTACGAGTTTACGAATCTAGACGAGCAATACGATCAACATTAAATTTATGTACCTCATGTGATGGTCGTAACGGTGTTTACTAGGATCGTATACACCTCCGACATCAACTACTATGTCACAAGTGTTCAAAATATTAGTATCACGGGATCTATAAGGTTAATTTATATTTATTACTTCAAAATTCATGAACTTATGATTATTCTAAACATCTATAACTATACAAAACACATTCAATTCAGTTACAAAGACATTTGATCAAAGACTTGATACAATCGAACAATATCTCCTAATCAAAAATATCTACAAAGTTGGAATTACGATAATAACCTAAAAAAATAAGTGAATAAAAATAATAATCTTACCGCACAATTTCTGCATCTTTGTATCGAGGCAAGAGTTTCAATAAGAAACAAGCAAGTGCCTCGTCACAATGAAAATTGCCATCGTGAGTGCCAATTTTTATTTTTCCCGACATTGTCGCAAAAGAGAATTTCCCAATAGTTGAGTTAAAAGTCGAATTAAAATTGACACAATTTTTGACACGAACACACGTGGTCGATAACCTCAATGTTCTGATTAGTCCAACTATTAGCATAATCTAGTAACGTGGATATAAAACACTTTTCGCGGTTGTTCATAACACATATTTAGAAAACAACACGGTTGAATTACTTAAAACGCGATGATATTATTGGAATTTATAGGTTATGTTGCGACGGAGAACAGCGTGTCGACAACTGAGGCGACCGCGCGCTACTGATGCCGCCAGCGCACTGCGCAAGTGCGCAACTGTGAGAACTAACTTTTCAAAATTCCCACTTCGTTCCCCTTTTTCTTCAACTTTTCCAAAAGTTAATCACAATGCGATTTATTAAAAAACGTAAATATTTAAACGAGAAACTTAGAAAATGGAAATAATAATATACATCGTATCCTAAATTATTTATCCAGTATATAAAATTCACAAGGATAAGCCGGAAGTTTGCAAATTGATTTTCAAAAATTCGATATAAATAAATAATTAAAGTTAAAGTTATTGAAACTGTTTTCCAACAGAGTAATAAGGGATAATTGTTGTAAAATATCCAATGGGAGACATGTGTGGTGAAAATCACGAGAGATAACTCCAAACTGCACGCTATAATTATAATTATTATTGACAGAGTAGACCTCTTTAAAAAAAGTTCACCTAGAGAAATAACGTTCGTACATTAATTAAAATACACTATGCGCGTAACGCTACACGGAGAGGAATATGTACAGACGCACAATTCTACAAGGTAAACACACTCGTTGCGTTGTACCCATTTGGAAAAATAGAGCGAAGTATAGATCTACAACAAGTGTGAAACTTTACATACATATTTATAGATAGATTTTTTTTATACATGTACGATTTTTTACTCATAGGAATTTCGCCTGAACGAGGCAATCTCCGCTAGCTAATTATAATAATACGATTCTAATTCATTAAAAGTAGGAGGAATAAGGAAATATAATTACGGCATCGAGAGCAAAATCCTGCTGGATATTATCTCATTGTCTCGTCGACTAACGAGAGACTTTGTCATTTAGTTACACCGAATAACTACAAATTGAGTATTTTCATTCCCATAGAATCTATCTATCTATTCAACCGTAAACGATAGATCGTCTACCAGACATTCCATTGATCTACAATATCTCATGTAAACACTATGATAAGTCTGGAAATCAATCCATCCGATTTCTCATCGTTGCCATCCCCTCAACAGACTCAAAAGATTCTGCCATGTAAAATACCTTGAGCAACTCGAAATTCACCCATGATAGCTTAGAAGCCACTTAAACAAGATCGACAATTTGACGACTGAATTATTTTACATCTGACCTAAAGACGACATTGAGATTAACGTCGTCCAATGATGCAATCCTAGGAACCTACTTAACTTCATCTTCTAACACTTATCAATCATCTTCTTTCTTTAATCAACGAAAGCCTCCCATCGACTCAAGCTTCCTCCCAGTAGCACATTAATTTTAATAAGTGTGAATCCAGCTCGTTATGGCAATGCTTAGGAAAGGAGAGGGGCCCTCTTCCAGGGAGCTTACACGGATAAAATTATAAATATACAATAGAGAGTCGCGGATTCATCAATTACCAAAACCAACGTGATATTTAATAACACCCTGGAGAAAACAAAGTCGAGAGGCTCACGCATCACCAAGATTTATGTTGGCACTTTCTGCCTCGTATATCGTGTCGACAGCTTTGAGTTTCCTCGTCGAAAGCTGTACCCTCCTCGCAGACGAACCGGAAGTCGAGGACCTGCCTCGACGTGAAGCCTGGAGAACAATAGTGGAAGAGTCGACAATCTCTTTTGTCACCGTAGAATCGATACATTTCTTTCTCGAGACAGTTGAAACTAGCGTGTCTTTTTGAACTCGAGAGCTTGCGATGGATTAAGCGAACTGTTGTTGTATCCATTGGGCCTGAGTTTTCTGATTCGGGGATATTTGCGAGAGTTGAGGTACTCGTGGTGCTTATACTCGATGTTTCTGGAATTATTGTGGTTTCTGGAATCTCTTCTACCACTTCTTCTTGGACCTTCTTTGAAACTTCTTCTGGAATTCCTTCTGTAACCCCTTCTGTAATCTCTTCTGTAATCACTTCCGGTGACTTTGTTGGAGACTCTGTCGTCATTTTCTCTTCGAATACAACATCTATCATACTTTCGTGTTCCTCTTCTTTCCTGGTTGTTGTAATGGTCGCTTCTGTCGTAGTTGAAACTGGAGTAGTTGAAGACGTAGTTATAATATTCACGTCCATAAGAGAGAAAGATTTAGCAGTTGTATTGGTGTCTTCTTCCGTAGATGTCGAGTTCGCGTCCTTCAAAGTCTCTTCTATATTAGAAGCTAGAGTAGTCAACTTTGATATTGGATATGGAGTAAAGTTCTCGAAAGTTTTATTCAGCATTTCTTCATCTTCCACTATTTTCTTCATATCAGCTGGCGCCTGCTGCTCGGTTGGGCTTGATTGTTGGTCTTCCGTGTTTATTAAAGTTTCGTTCTTGGATGAAGCTGCAGGAGCTTCGTCCTCTTCTTTGGTTTCCAATTTACTTTCGAGAGTATTTTCCACGCTTCTGCTAATTTCAGTCGTTGTAGTCATCGCTTCAGTTTTCAGTTCCATTTTCTCATACTTCTCTTGAGGTGTCGTTAGTGCGGAAGTAGTCGAATACTTCCGGCTAGGAAGAGGAAGTCTTCTGATCACTGGTTTAGGCGCCAAATCGTTATAAGATTTCGGTGGCTTAGCAGGCTTCGGATTCAGCAACGGTAATCTCGGTTTTATTATAACTGGATTTGGTGTCGTTGTCGGAGGAATGTAATTGTAACTTTTCCTAGCTGAAATTGGCTTGAATAATTTCGGTGGAGTGGGTCGAATAGTGGTTGTTGTAGATGTAAGTATTACCATTTCTTCTTCTTCACTATTTTCCCTACTGTCTTCTACCGATGATTTTTCTTCTTGCTCCTCGGAACTCAATTTCTCATCTTCATTTTCATCTTCATTTTCTTCATCTTCTTCTTCTTCTTCTTCGCTGATCACAGTGGTGTTCTCGAGACTATCATCTCTCCCCTCATCGTTTTCTTTGCTATCGTATTTCGAATGATTTTTATCTAGTTTCTCATCACTCAGATCATTCGATTCCGTCGAATATTCGTGTTGTTTATAATTCTCTGGTTCGTAGTTGTCATCGACGTAATCCTGGGCAATATTTTCAGTAGATTCGACTAGTTTCCTCGATTCGGTGCTTTCTTCCTTCTTCTCGATTTTCGGAAGTTCATCGGTAAACTTGAGAACGCCTTCGGTGCTGTCTTCTTCTACATCATCTTCTTCAGCTGCGGATCGCTCGCCCTCAGTACTACTATCGAGAGCAATTTCTCTCGAACTACTAACTTCGTCGGAGTGATCCTCTTCACCCGATACCGTAGAATCTTCTGGACTTCCAATCTCCTTATATTCATCTTCTACGCTAACTTCGTGAGTAGTTTCGAACGAACTTTCCGTGAAGTCATGATACTCCGAAGTTTCTTCAATCGAACTCCCATTTTCCATAGTCGTTATTGGTGGAAGCGTTGTAAAATCTTCTTCCTCTTCTACATCATCATCTTTCAATTTCATACTTTTATCCTGCCGATGATTAAAATTTTCCGTCGTCAAATGATCTTCAAATTTCATACTTTTCCCATGACGAGAAGATTCTTTCACTTCCCGGAAAGAATTCTTCTCACTGTCAAGTCCCTTCGAGTGTTCTTTAACAACAATTTCTTTATCCTTCACCGATTCTTTATGTTCGATCTTAATCTCCTCCTTTACACGATGATTTTCTATAGCTTTTGGTAATTCTGTCGTTGTAATCTCGATCTCTTCGGTCAACTTCACTTCCACTGGCTCTTCAAACAGATTTCCTTTGACTTGATCCACCATCATGGAGTAACTATTCTTCTCAGAATCTTCGGATCTGTCTAAATTATTCGCATCCACTTTCTTCGAGTCACTTCTTCTTTTCTCTGCCTTTTCATACCCGGTAGATTCAGATTTTCGATCATGTTTATGCTTATCCTGAGGTTTCCCATTTTCCGAGACTTTAACAGAATTTTTATTCGGATGATCAATAGCTCTCGTATCGAGACCCTTCGACGTTTGCGATTCCACTTCACCGAACATCTGGCTCTCGATCTGCTCATTGTTAGAATCCAAGTAAACAGGTGGCGTTGTCGTTGTCTCCAATTCGTAAACTTCATCGTAAGTAGTCTCCGGCAGCTCGGTAGTAGTACTAGTAGTCGTAGTAGTACTAGTAGTCGTACTAGTAGTACTTTTATGTTTCCTTCTGACCATTTTGCCTCTCGACCTTATCCTAGCACTGATCTTCCTCGATCCTGGTTTCCGTTCGCCATGTGCCATCATCTCGTTATTCCTGTTTTTAACTGTGCTGCCATCTGCATCATTTCTAGACTTTACACTGGTACTTTCTACTTCCCAAGTTGTCTCAGTAGTTCGATCGATCTCCGTTGTATCCTCCACAGTAGGCGCGGTAGTCTCTTCGGTAGTCAAAACCATCGAAACTTCAGTACTTTCTTCATCAATCTTCATATCTTCCTCCTTCGTTTCTTCCGTTGCATTCGACTCCATTGACTTCATTTTCGTATGCTCGTTCGTTCCTAATATAACAACGTCTAGCACACGTTTCGACTCGGAATTCCTATCGTTATCTGCATTGCGATCATTGGCACCAGTGTTCGTCGAAAAAATTCGCATGCTCGATTTATATCGCGATTGACGCTTGGGACTCTTGGTGACTGGAATCTCATCCTCGGTGTCAGACACTTTCTTTTCAGTCTTGTTCTGCGTCTTCGTAATCTCACTTTTCCTTGGCTCTAGCTCCACATTATCTTCGGACTCGTACTCGGGTTCCTCGTACTTCCTCGACTTGGAATATCTCGAAGCACCAATATCCAAATCCATAGAAGTACCTCGATTCCTGTTCCTAGATTTCGGCTTCTCAATTTCCACATTCTCCGAGCTAGCGTCATCCGCATCTCTAACACCAGGATCTTGACCCATAGACTCCTCGCTGACTTCATCACTAAACAAAATCTTCCTAAACTTCATAAGACTTTCTTTCAAACTCCTAAAGTCACTCAGTTGCTCAGGTTCTTCTCCAATGTCCAACACTCGCAGATCTTCTTCTCGATCCGCGTCATACACAAAAGTACCACCCGGAGTCTTTTGACCAGGAGACCTTCGTCTCCTGGAAATCTTCTTGCTCTCGCTCTTCGCTACTCTACGATTACTACGAATTTTAGGAACATCCCTGTAGAATGGATCGAAAGACTCGTCACCTTCTTTGTAGTCATCGTAGCTAGCTGGAATAGTGGGCAGAGGCAAAGTGACCAGTTGAGTAGAGTTCAGCGGCCTCCCAGACTCATCACTAACGCTAGCTTTAGCAGTAACGATTACTCTCGACTGCGACGGTAGCAATGGCGAAGGATTCTGAACTATTCTCTGAATATCTGGTGGCGGTAGATTTATGGTGATCTGTTGAGGTTTGATCTGCGGTATTTGCACTGGTGGAGGCACATGAATGTGTTGGGTCACTTGATTGCCAGAGGTCTGCGAGCTTTGCGTTGGTTTCGAGGAAGTCCTTGGTGTTGGATAGAAGGATCTTATCGTCGTCTCGATGGTGGGTGGTGTGGGCAGAAAGTTGCTCGATATCCTTTGCTGCTGTGTACCCTGACTGGTCTTCGACTGAACTGTGCGCGCCGGTTCTGGCTCAGTTGGCACTGGAGAGATCGTGAGCTTGGAAACCTGCAATAATTACCAATTTCCTGAGCCTGCGGAACTATCAGTTAAATACCTTCGCGAAAAATCATTCTCTATCACTGTTCACCACTCTTTCAATTCTAAACTTCTACTCTATTCAATCAACTTTTCGAACACAATGGAACTATTCCGCGAGAAAGAAACTCAAATCGCAAAGATTTCCAGAGAACTATCTGGCAAAGACCAAGGACAAACCGAATAGAAATTTACCTTTCCTTTGTTGGTAGATTGCACGGCCTCGAGAGGCCTTATACTCTGCTGCTCGCTACTATCACGATATTCCGAGGTCTCTCTTGGATTGTTGCTGCGAATGAACTGCTCCGTGGTACTCGCGATACCATGGTTATGGAAAATTGGATTTATTAAGGCTGGACCGTTAGCGTTGCTATTCAAAAGAGTCTGGATGGTAGACGAGGTGTGGTAGATAGGCGACACTGTCGACTGTTCATTGTGGATTATATGTGGATTCGCAGTCGAACTATATCTGATCTGATGAACCTGGGGCGCTTGTACCGTCGTTGAACTGACGCCTTGGTTACTGAAGAGCTGATAGGACGTCGCTTGATTATTGGTTCTCTCCCCATTGTGGAAGATGTATTGATGATGATATCCACCGTTCTTATCGTCGTACAAGGACTTCGACTGGCTCGTATGGACTTGTGGAAAGGGAGGTTGAGGTTGGTAATGTTGAGGATATCCGGTAGGATGGGAGAAGGAGGAACTCGAAGGAGTGGTTGGTGAGTTGTTTGGTCTCGAAGTGGTCGTAGTGCTCGTGGTCATCGTAGTAGGTCTTGCCGAAGTTGTTCTTTGCTGATGATCATCCAGAAGCTCCGATGGATCCTCCTCATCCTCACTTTCATGTAAACTGTGAAACGATCATCCACATCACTTATGACTCAATTCGAAAAAACCTGATCCAATTGATACTAATGGTTCAGTAATTTGCTCAGTAATACTTGAGCAACTAACATATGTCCACTATGTGAAATTCCATTGAATGGAACTCGCGAGGCTAAACCCGATGCTGTTTCATTGAATTGGTGCCCATACCTAAGAATCTAAGTGTACAGAATTCTAAGTCCTAAACTGGCAGTTAGACAAGATCGATCTTTGATAAAAACAGGGTTGAAATATTTAAATAGGAAACATCAAAAGGAGTCAAACTAGAGTTCTGTCTATCAGAGGAAACCGCAGCACGCGTAATTCCTATGTACGTTGTCCGCGGCTTTCAGTGGATACGATATCAGAGCAGTCGCCACGAAAGTGGAACTGGCAGGTATGCCAAACGAAAGGCACTCGCGTGTCTTTGGTCCCTTGCGCGAGAGGCACACACGAGGTGAACGTCCAGCTACGGGTAAACATCGTGTATTACTCTCGATCGAACCTGCGACAATTATTTCACCTGCCTGACAGTTCCTGCTCATGCTGAGCGCCAATGGGGAAAACGAACCGAGTTGCGAAACTTCACCCGCTGTTTCCGATATATTCTAAGCGAAGTTTACTCACGAGTCTATCAGAATCCAAGTGACAGAGTGGATATATGCCTGATTCTCGAGATAGCAATATAAAATCGAGTATTATCGATGTTCGTCTAATTAGCACTGAAGAGATAAGTATCTAAGGTAGCACGAGATCGTTGGGTGTTACCTCAAAGTGACAGCATGATTTCCGTAGAGCTCCAAGTTGAGATTGTAGAATCTCTCGCTCTTGCTGCAGTCAACTTCATCGACCCTCTCGCAAACTCTGGTCTCTTGATCAAAGACTGTCCCATTGAGACAAAGGAACTTTATGTCCATTATCTCGTCTATAATAAAAAAATTATTTTTATATCAAATTTCTATCCAATTTATTTTCTCTTGTTACTTTTTAAAAAAATGGTTTTAAGGCTGATGGATCATGTTGAGAGTGTTCTCCTTAAGATCACTGTGGAAAGTGTGTGTATTCAATGTCAGAGGGACGTTAATTAGTGGCGATAATTGCGTGTCGATGCCATGAAGTGCCGCGGCAGAGGCAGACGCCGTTTTGTAATCGATCGTCGGGGATCGAAGAGAATGTCACGGTCGTTGGATGAATGTTCACTGACCTAAGGCGAGACTAGCCTCGGCTATTGCCACGGTTCCTGTCCCTTCAGCCTTTAATCTCTTACTTATCGAACCGCTCGACACAATATAATAATATAATACGATTTAACCCTGTGCTTCAATGAAACCAAACTTCCTTTACCTTTCTGACCAATCGTGCAGACATGGAACATCTGACATCCGGCTTCAACGTCCGCGTAGTATCCACCAATCACCTTTCCTTGGCACGAGAAGTTCGTTTCCGGCAGGTTGTCGAAGTCCAGATACTTATTATGAAAAAAGCGAGAAATTGAAAGAAAAAATGCTGATTGAAAATTTCTTCTGCAAATATCTATTTTATAATTTGAATTTTATTTAATTAATTATTATTATTTTCATTCACTTACGCCAGGTTCCCCCGCGCTGCATAACAAGGAGCCATGCCGGATGTTGAGGATCGACACGAAAACTGAAAGGAAATAAAATAACTTTGTGAGAGACAATTCTAATTGACCTGACCAAGCGGGTTTATTATCCACTATTTTCCGGCTGCACTAAAAGCAGCGAAAAGGCGCCAATCGAACAGAGTAGAAGAAAGAAATGTCAGCCGGTCGTTCGGTGCACTGATAATTTCACAGAGGTAATTTATACCGTTACGTAAGTTTGTCCCGTTGCACCAGGCACCGGCTATAATTATGCACAACTAACACACACAGTTGCTTTGGCGGGTTTGGCAACTCTTGGAAAAATCTCGAAGAAACGATTAATAAGTCTTGGTGAACTAAAATCGACAGTGAAATCGAGTTTTCCTGCTTCAGAATACCTTTTTATTACTAATTCTTTGGTAAACTTTAACAAAGAACCCCTCGATGATTTTTTATTCTTAGAAACTTTGGCGAACAAGAAATCATCGATGAAGTAGCTTTCACTGACTTATCTAATCCGGTCGAGTGATACATAATTGTTAACTGTTTTTTGAAATTTTGAAATCTTTTCGAAATAAAAGAAAAAGGGAAACGAAGTATATACCGTGAAAAAATGGAACGCGATGGAGAAACGAAATTGTTTTTTCTTCGGATCTTCTTCAATCGCATTGACCTTTAGTAGCTTCGTTTCTGCACGATCGAGCTACGTGACTTCAGTTTCCCCCCGTTTCACCATGAATACAGTCGTTAATAATATAGCTTTCGCGAGACACTAGTGATATCTGTTTCCTCTAATTCCAAAAATACTCACATTCGTATCTTTCTTTTTTCAACAAATTTCTTCAAACAAATAGTATCATGACACACGAGAAATTTGAGTTAGAATGTAGTTCGAATTTTAATAGGTTCTGCATTCCGAAGCTTTTAATATTAGTGGTAAGTAGATTCGCAATATGTTAAGGCAGACGAGCGCGAATGTATGTAATTACTGACGAAGAATTCCAGATGTAAGATAAATAGTAAAACCAGGTAAATTCGAAAATCGAAAGGAGGAAGAAACGGAAAGCGCAATCGTGTTAAGATTCCATCGTAGAAGCCGAAATTTCATAAATAATTCTACCTAAGGCGGTCGACTGTGACTACTATAAGTTTCTCGAGAGTCAAGTATTTGCGAATTACGAATCTCCAGTCGTCCATGAATTTCAACTTTCCTCAACATTAGCGATACTCGACCGTTTTTTCTTTTTTTCATTATTCGACGGTCCTTGGAAACCGCCCATTCAGACAAAGGATCGTCGCGTGCACGTCCGCGACACTTTCATCGCGGATATTAGATCTCTCAGACTGACTGGACACTGGATGACCTCGGCCTATAACTGGATATTCGATCAATAACATATCGACTCCACCACTTTTTTTCTTTTCTCTCTTCTGGGTGCTATCTGCAACGATTGCCTCGGGTCAGTATTCTCTGGATCCGGTATCGCCTCTTCAGACCGGATCTACAGCTTCGCCAGTTTGGTATCGACGTCACTTCGAACCAGGATCTCCCACTTATTCGCTATTTCTTTCCTTTCCTGCATCTCTTTTTCTTCTGGCGCCAGTGATAATTTCATTAATTGCCACTAATACCAGCTCTTTTTTCCATATTCTTCATCCAACGTCCAATTTTAACAAATTTACACCTTTATTTATTATTCGGTTCTATTTCATGTTACTCGAATACTGTCACAAAAATTCAGGAAAATACACTTTCCAGTTTTCAAGAGTATTTCTTTCAGGAACTCGTTTGAAAAAAAGGATCATATTTGCAAAACAAATATAAATTTAACTGGACACTGAATAAAGATGAGAAATGTTTCGTTCGTGCGTTTGCTCGCTCCAAGAGTTCTGATGTTAAACGATGCATTCCATAGCGATTCTACCGCTTACCATGCGCTTTCCACAATGCGGAAGTAAAACCCGTGCATCCGATTCCCACCATAAATACTAGGAATATGGTGTTCAAGCAAGGAAAAACGTTTGCCAGTTGAAAGAGGCACTTCTTTTTTTTCTGCGTAGAAACATGTCTAAAGAAGAAGCAGCATCAGCAGTGATATAAGTCACAACGCGTAATGCCTGTGTGAATCCCGTGACATTTCGAGTTGCTCTCGTCTGCTCGACGCGACGAGTCCTGACAGTGGCCAAGCTTGGCTTCTCGATAAATCTTCCCAACTCTCTAGCGTAACAGCGTTCCGGTCACATCATCGAAGGAACAATTTCTGACTTGTGTTTCATAAGACAGGTGTTAAGAATCATATCTTGCCCAATCAGCAAGTCCCTGAACTTAAAGAATTCTCCTCGCCATCAAGATGATTCTCGAACGATGACTCGATTCTCTTGACTCGCAGATTTGTCAATATGATAATCAGAAGATTCCGCGAGTCACATGAATCGGATTATTCAACTCCGATGACACTGTCGCTAATCGATCAACGAGCTCACGAGCTCAATGAACTTAGCAAAATCTTTTATTTCTCCTGTATTGTACACGTGCTAATTTTTATAAGGATCCACCAGGAGCCATCAATGTTCAGATATAGAATTGTATAATTATGCAAGAGACTCATTTGCATCTGATTGACTCACAGTAACATTCCATTAGCGAGGTTTCGATTCCTTGTTGGTGAATTGATGAGCAGCGTTTAGCGAATCCCAATTTCAAGATCAACAATAGGACGAGGAGGGAACGCAATGCGAAGGTAGATCTCGCAATGTTAACGACGATTAACTCAAGCTGCAAAGGTCTCCTGTGTAATAATCTGCACTTCGCAACGAGGGCCAATTGTGCGAGCAGGCCTCGCTTTACGACTAATTAACGACTAATCCGCCTGGCCAATCGATCGTCAATCTCCACACTGCAATTTTGTCGATTGCCAGACGTATAATAGCCAGCAATCGAACCGGCAACTTTCTTCGACGCCGCGACCTATTTTCTTGCTTGACACCGAAATCAGAAGATTCTTCTCGATTGGTGGACAAGTTGGAATCATGAAGTTGAGGAAGATGAAGAAAAAGAAGGGAGAGAGAAAATGATGATGAAAATCATAATGATGATCCTGATGTTGATGAAGATATTGATGATAATAATAAAGATGATGTTGAAGAAAAAGGAGAAGATGGTGATGATGATGATGATGATGAGGTTGATGAGGTTGATGATCATGTTGATGAAGATATTGATGATAATGATAAAGATGATGTTGAAGATGATAATGATGATGATGATGATGATGATGAAGAAGAGGAAGAAAAGAACCATAGAAATCGAAAGCAATTATCGTAAGAGTTACAGTAGCGTCATCGACGTTACTTAATACCGAAGCTTGCCTAATACAGAGATTCATCTCGAATCAGAAGAAGAACCCTCTAAATACCTCTTTTTTTATCATCTTCTAAGGATCACTGCTCAAAGTTAATTACCTCCAACTGGCAGGTGAAAACCAGTTAGAATTTTCCATGCCGAGTCCCTAATTAGGTCTGCCAGGAGAGATTCTGCTTATGGAATTGTATCCTGGATAATTGAGACGCGAGCCAATGCGCTCTGACCTGAATTAATCGTAGTTAAAGGTCTTGTAATCGACTGTGAGTATTACGGTATACCCTCAAGCCTCGGTGTTGTCTATTTGTTTCGGCTGTAATTGCTCCGTGTACATCGTTTGCCGCCTCTAACATTTATGCCCGAAGTCTGTTTGATTTATGGCCTTCGAATGCTCCGTTCGAAAAGCTCTTTAAAAAAAAAAAAAAAAACTCTTTAATGCCATACAACTCTACGACTTCAAATCCACAATAAAACAATTTTATTAGATTGATCCGAAAATAATTGCATCTTTTATAGTCATCATTTATACTTCTTATAGTCACCTTACGAATTATCGAACAATGAGATTGCCACGAGCGATTTTATCTCGTTTCTATTGTTTTCCTTATCTCGTATTGTTCGATCTAATTAATTGAATTAGTCTTTAGATTTAACACGTTAAAAATTGTTTTTGATACTCATGAAAGTCTGAGAGAAGAGAAGATCGGTTAAGGAAGAGATGACACGAGGTTCTATTTTATTGAGGCAAAAGGGCATCGATGAACCACGTAAGAAGAGCACCTTTCACCTTCGCTCTTACGTCGAGTACACCCGCTAGTATACTTTCAGTAATACCAGCAAAACCTCTCTCTCTCTCTCTCTCTTTCTTTTCCGCGCGGGATCCTCTTCTTACTGACACTGTTACGTCAATGAACACGTCAATGAACACCGTGCCACTATAATAATCCGTAATTCCTCTCGAGAAAGTGCTCTAAAAAGGTCCGGCGCTAAATAAGTACTATGAAGCGAATCGTCGAGCATTAAACCCCTCCGGGGGCTTCAGACTCTAAAGATGGAACTAATGCTACTAATACGACACTCAGGAAGAACTTAAATTAATCAATTCAATTCCGTTAGAAAATCAGTCAAATATCCTGGCAGAATTTCATCTTAGATATTTTGTTTTTCAACAACATAAAAAACATATCATTGAAATTATTCCGAGTTTTGAAATAAATTAATATAAGATCGAAAAGTTTTGAAAGGAGAAATTTTATTATCCCACAAATTTTTGGGGTCTAATAAAACTTTTGAGTCGAAGGTCCTTCTGAGAATGGGTTCCTCTAATTCTACGAGTAGCCTCGTAAAACAGAACCAGCTGTCGAACCGAGGAGGCTCGCGATAATTATAGTTATATAAGAGAGAAGGATAAGTTCTTGTTGCAAGGAATAGTCGCACTGTCGAAAAGGAAGCTTTCGAGAGACCAGGAAAGAGCTGGAAATCAGTGCGCGGGCGTTCTAGACAAAAGGCAATTACCCAATTACCCGAGGGCGATGAGGTCTGCGCAATGTCGTGTCTCGTCGCGACAGTCGGCGGCGGAGACTGGAATCCTTAAATGAGAAAAGAGGAAAAAAGAAAAAGAAGAAGAAGAAAAAAAAGAGAAATAGGTAATTCAACGTGGGAGTGATTCTCTTTAGTCAGTTAGAGACTTAAGAAAGTTGAGTCGAGCTCGACGAGTCTGTCCGAGTGCTCATCATCCTCCTTGGTAATATGACCTACGGCGTTCGAGTCGCTTCAAAAATTAGCCTTCGCCTATTTAATCCTCTTTCGTGCGCAATTCATGCATAATTCTCCGATTGCGCAGTAGTCGATGCAGTCGACTAACTACGTGTATTAGGCGGCCAGCGCGCGGGGGTCAAACGGGAAAGAAGATCCGAGCGCGCGCAGAACGAAAGTGAAGGTGAGCGCTCCGGTGAACGAGGAACTGGCGAACCGTTACAAAATAGCCTGGTGACAGTACGAGAATCAGAAGGTCGTTGTTTAGCCAAACGTCAAACGCTTTCTGAACCACTCGCGTTAGAATTCTATCGAATGATCGTTATTAAATCGAATTAAAATAAAAAACCTGTATTAAAAATATTATTTAACTCTGAAGGATTTTTAAACCTACGTTTCACAGTTAATAAGTTAATTTCAATTTTACTTGGAAAGTGTAATTATTTTCGAGGCTGTATCATTTTGCTTGAAACGATACATTGTTGAGTATTCTGGACACGATTTGGATTTTAAGTAGAATCAGACAGACGGATGTAAGTAGTAAGTAGACTCCAGACAGTCGGATCTTTCGTTTGCAAATATTATTTAAATAATGGAATTATTTTTAACGTTGCATGCTGTTGTAGTGATTAAAATTATTGAGTAATAATTCGGTATTGCGTTAAGTAGCTTGGATGAAAAATAAGATGTGTAATCGAACGATTCGATTAGGGATCAGTGAGTTCATTGGTGAATTAAGTCTCGGGGACTATCGTCAGTGAGAAGATTGAGAAAATGGAGCGAAAAGGACGCGGTGGGAGCGAAGAAGGTCGCGTTTACCTATTTCGCAAGTTGCTCCTGGCATTTTGCAGCTGATTTCTCCGCTGGAATTAAACTCGAATTTGTCGGATAATCAAGCGGTAATTTACAGGCGGTAATTTCTACGTCTAATTCCAAACCTGAGAATTTTACTCTGTTATAATAACGATATCAAGGTAATGCCACGATTCGTGGCTCCTGGAATTGTTCCAACCGAATCTGACCAACTAGCTTTTTAATTAATCTTCTCGTAAGACAGGAATTAATCGTAAGTGGTGAGAATCCAATTTCATTTGGCGGCAGATAAATAAATGTCTTTCGTGTTGCAATCGATCATAATCGATTGAGTGGAAGCTAGTAGCTAGTAAGACACTCTTACTATTAACCATCGTGACTCTGATCGTAGTTAGAAACAACTGGCGAGTCCCAAATTCTAACAAGATAAAGGTTTCGTAAGTCAACTCGGATTCCTCGAAGCAGCCACTTTCGAATCTGCTTGTACACAAGCGGCTTATTCTCAAAGTTGAAGAAGAAATTCAAGACGAAGAAATTGCGATCTCTTTCGCAGTTAACAATTATTCTACAACTATTGACTTTTTTCTACTTTGACGCTGGATTCCTTTGCGAATCAAACTTGTGAAACATTTCAAGTGTTTGGTTCCCATTCAGTCGTGTGGATACGTAGGTTTTTGTACACTAATAAATCCTATTTTCTCATTAATTAGTGAATAAGTAGATGAACAAAGAAATAAATGAAGTATTAAATGAAGAATTAAATGAAGAATTCGATGAAAAATTAAATGGACGATTAGATGAGGAATGAAGTGAAGAATTCAATTAAGAATGAAGTGAAAAATTCATTGAAGAATGAAGTGAAAAATTCAATGAAGAATGAAGTGAAGAATTCAATGAAGAATGAAGTGAAGAATTAGAAGAAGAAATAGAAGACGAACACGTCAGTGTTTCTTATTGAAAAGAGTTCAAGCGTTAATTGCGACTAGAGACGAAGGAAGAGGATAATTATTACGTAAAGGGTCGTAAACTTCTTGCGGACAGCTCTAAGAGGGAAGTTTGCTTGAGCGAAGAGCTATAAACAAGAATCATCTTGTAGGTCGATGCTTGGTGTCAGGGTTATATCAGCTAGCGAAAGAACTTTGCGCTTGAAAGGTCACGCTTATATTTAGACGATGCTCGAAAGGACCCTTGTAGATACAAATCATCCATCAGGATGCAGTTTCGACTCGATTCCTCACCAAATTCCAAGTAAAACCAACCACCAACTCGAATAGAAGGCTCAACGATTCGATTAAATAGTAGATGTATGTCAGTTTGAAAAATTAACCAGTTCGCAGAGACCGAGACCCCTGCAAGCTTGAATTCCACAATCCTTCGGGCAATATGGTCCGGGAAATACGTTGTATGTATTTCTGTCGACTCGTAAAATATTCCTGCCAAGATCTCTCTCCTCCCTTTCCCCCTCTCTCTATATCGCTGCATGCTGGAATGCAACTCTGCAGCATAAAGCATCGCGATATACCACTTTAAAAGACGTTGCACCGAGCACGACGTATGGAATATACTGCACGAGTACACCTGACTCCAATGGAAGAATGTGAAACTGTTATTTAAGCCTGATTCATCTGACTTTATTTATATATATCTATGTATCATCTTTACTCGACTGTCGACGAAGAGATTTCTCTCATTGAACATTCGATTCGATCATAAATATCAAGAATTCTTTTTAAGAAATATATTGCGATTTGTACTGATTTCATTTTTTCAGTAAAATGTTGGCTTTCTTCGAAAGAGTGAATTGAGTGTTTTGAGGAAAAAGGGTTGATTCTAAAATCAATATGTAACTTGGGTACCATTTGCGAATGAAGAGAAGATCACTGTGGAAGAAGAAGAAAGATCCTGGGTCAAAAATTCAACGTAGCTAAAAACAGTCGTCATCCTTTGGAATTTCGAGTGTCTTTGGCTTCTGGTATTCGAACGTCAAAAATTCCTGTGCATCAATGATCCTGCGCGTCAGTGACATAATTTTCGTCGGCTATTAATAGAACGTCACTTTGCATCCTAAGTGGATGGTCCAAAGTATCGAGGAAATTTGGGTAACGAGAAATGGAAGATCGAATTCTTTTGCAATTGTTGCAAATAAATCCTTACAATTTTCAATGGGAAACAAATACGATGAAGCTTCTGTTATAGTTCGACGAAGAAGATGAGTCGTCGTGGTGGTCTTTGAAAGAAAATAAAAAAGAGAGGAATCAAAATTCACTGAAGAAAACCGGAGGTCAGTCCAGTCAGAGTCTCGTAAATACATATTTATGAGCCACTCAGGAAAGAGGCGAAAAGCACCACCCGAAATTCTTGTCCTTTGTCAACTTTCACCCAACCGCTTCGATTCTGTTTTTTTCCCTGGTCAGAAATGCCTTAGAGGCTGCTGTCAAATTTGTAAGCATCGACTCTACTTTGGCTTTCTATTGGATGAAAGAGAAACTTCTTCTTCTTCTTCTTCTTCTTCTTCTTCTTCTTCTTCACCGTCGAAGCAGCATTCTTCACCGATTCGGTGATTATAAATCCTGAGAAAGTTTCGCGCCCAAAAAAACGTGTTTTGCATTAACAGTCTTTTTCGAATTCTAGTGAATCCGAAAATAAATCAATTCGAAATCCTTCTTCGTTTATCCCAATTCTCATCATTACTGTATCATTGTGATCAAACAAAGTAGAAAAAATCGAATAAGAGTGAGATTAATCTCGCATGATTAAATTTCAGGTTTGAGACCGAAGCGTTTGCGGCTATATTCGGCGGACGTCGTCTTTTATAAATAAGAGCTGATTAGCATAATTATGTGTCCGGACAATCAGTCTCCTCGAAAGGAGTAGGCAGCCAATGTCAATCCGGGTCAAATACCAAGTTAGCTATGCGGAATGCTCGCGATGTAGAGAAAAGAGGTTCGCGAGCTGACGAGTAGGAATCCAGTTACTTCACCCTGACTCCCATTCACTTCCGGTCCAGCTGTTCTCCAACATGCCACGATGGAAATTAGCGGAAAATCCTTCGCCATTGCACATGGTTAATATTGAAAGGTTTCGGAAGCAGTGAGATAGCTTGAAAGCATATTAAATGAATTATGGAAAGGTTTAACTCCACTGTACAATACAGTTAGCGCTACTGTCGCCATTTCCGGTCTGATTTACTGGAAGCATGCATTATGCTGCACTTCAGGATTGCGTCTGGCGGTCTCGACTGTCGGAGGAAAGTACGAGAAGCCGGCGAGAACCGAGAGAGTCATTGCTATTCGAGGCCTACCACGGGAAACGGAAGTCCCCAATTATCTACGGGACGCTAGTATTCTGAGATCGCGATGCATTCCACGCTGAATTTAACTATCGACGACGACCTGTCGATCTTCGATTCATCGAGTCAAACTAATGAACCATTTTATTCCCAATAAGTTGATGCAAATTTAATTGCAAATTTCGATTCTAAAGCAACAAAATTCCTTTAAACAATCGCAATGCAATTCTTTACGTAATTCTAAGATTTTAAGTTTCTATTTATTTAAGGAACACAATAGAAACTTTTTTATTATTATTATTCCTATAATTATTGTTAGCGTTTGAAGTAATTGTGATTAATTAAAGAAGAATTAGCTGCAATTTGGATTTCTGATGTTTGATTCGTGTGTGCTCTTCTTCCATAATAACTACGAGACAATTGACGCGTAGACACACTCGCTTTACAGAAGGTTTTCTGGCACGTGCTGTCGCGATGCCGTCGCACGAGCACGTGTAGACACGCGTGTGGGAGTGAGGAGGAACGAAGCGTCTGCATTGAGGGACACGCGATGAATGACTCGAAGAAACTCACTGTCATTCATGGTAATACTCTTCGAATATTTAACGATATTGGAACTCCCATAAATCGTCCTAATCAATTTCCACTATAGATTGAACTAATTAATTATCTGCTAAATCTTCTAATTTAAAAGAAAAACATTTTCTTCGATTCAATTTTTATATCAACTTCAGAATTAATTTGATCGACAATTTAATCGAGACAAATGCAAATATGATCAAAAAATAATAGATTTTATTGCAGATTATTTATAGTAGACAAATTTTAGCGAAAAAGTTCACGTTCTAAGTTATTCTTGATCCTTTTCTCTATTCGACTCTCTAATCAAACCGCAACATTAATGAATTTCCGATTTCCTACGCTTTCGAAATTAATTCTTGGAATCCTGGGAGCCGGTGTCCGCGGAATAGGAGCGTTTTGCATAACGATCGCGAAATATTGGCAGGCGTGAAAGGCGGACGCCAATCCGTTCGCATCGATTTGCTTTGATTATGAAAAACCGGAGGAACTCGATCACTGTTCTCGTCGATCGATACCTAGTTTTTAATGGTCGACCAAACCATATTGCGAAGAAAAGTTGCAAACTGCGGAAATTTGCTCAGCTATTGTTTTCGTTGCACAATAAATGAAAAAAAAAAAAAAAAAAAAAAAACAGAAAAGAAACTGGAAAACTAAATTGTTCCGAATTGTTCAATCGATTTCTAATAAATAAAAAGCATTCATTATTCAAGTTATATCACTATATCCCTCATTATTAACTCTTGAATTATCATATGCTTCAAGAATAATTGTAAAACTTTTTTGCTGGAAACAATAACAAAACAGTGGTATAAAATTAACTCGAGATTAATTGAAGGTTTAATTTGAATTAGCGAATTATTTCCAACGAAATCTGTAAAATAGATCGAAATGATTGACAAGAGAACTTTTCACCTCTATTAATTAACTGTTTCGTGTTGAATTAATGGTTTCGATCGTCGTGTGAGGCACAGTTAAACGTTCACGTTTAAGTTCCAAGGGAAAATATTGTCGGAGCCAACCGCTAAATACAGTGATTATTTCCACGCACATCGCGCTCTCTCCACGGGAGAAGAAACTGTCGAAGTAGAAGAATTTATTAGCTGCTCGCTTTCCTTGAGACTATCGTAGTCACCTAGAATCCGCAGTGACATACTTCTTCAATGACTCCTCTCTCTCTCTCTCTCTCCTATCTTCGAAACTCTTAACAATTATCAAAGCTATATTCATTAATTAATTACCAAGAATTTCAAAAAAATTCAAAGAGTTTCAATTAACGCTTTTCTCAATACTTTTCACTGTTCATCTTAATTTATTTTAAGGATCAAACTTAACTGGATTTAACACAGTTATTTACGCCGGATAAACAGCTGTGCGAAAGGTAAAAGAATCGCGAGGGAAAATCGCGATGGAAGGAAAAAGACTGTCGCGCGATTCGGCTCGCTGCACCCGAGAGCGAGAGGGAAAAATGTGGCGGCTTGATCGCTGTGAAAGGCTCGATATATAGTATATATATATATATATGTATCTACCAAAGGCACGTGGGCGTTTTCCAAGCCTTTTCTTTTCGCTCAATGTCTATCGCGAGCTCGTGCCAACTGCAATATATACCACATTGTTCCGAGGAAAACTACTCTTTAAAATCGCGTTACTGCTACCACGAAGGCTTGGTCCACTCAAGAAAATCGATACCTAAGAGAATTTCACTAACTCTGACACACATTCGAACCAACGCTATCTCTGTGTCTCTCTAAAATCTTTCGTAAATTAGACAAATATAAGTAGAATAAATTAATATAATAAAAATAGATTTAAAAACAGATTTAATATATATATTCAAATAACAGGTGTAAACTTAAGTAGATGCAGTTGTATATGAATTAAAAGTGTGCAGTTTTTTCTCGGTTTCGCGTAAAACCCAACGACTTAAATTACGCTAAAATTATTCTAAAGGAAGCAATCATTTTTCAGGGTAACTTTGGAGAGTTTAGAATTTTTTTTCATTTTAAATGCCGGAGCATTTAGAAGCTAGAAAAGTAGGATACTAATTAGTCCTATCTCGCAAATCACATGGAAACATCCCGTTCTCTTCGACTATACACGGGTCACGTCAATTAGACTAATTAGAATTGTCGGATAGTCCTGGGAAATGTTAATCGAACGCGGTCGTTCGATTTCTCGCGTGAGGAACAATAGAAATTCAATGGAAAAAGAAAAAGAAGAAATAGAGGAAAATGAAGTAAAGGAAGAAGAAGAAAAGATAGAGAAAAGAGAATAAGAAGAAAGGTCACCATGCGAAGTTCAGTGCCTTCGCTGTGAAAGAGAGACGCCATTGTTTCCGCGACAGACGGATATTCATTGGGATTAATTAGGAGGGATGTTTCCGCGGAAGACTTCGTCTCAGGCCTCATTCAGGACTTTATCGCTGCTGAGTCTCAAATAAATGAACAATCGCGATTGAATTTTCTCAGATTCAATGAACGAACTTCACTGTCTCTTTAAAAACAGTAAAAATAATAATGTTCCCTATAATTGACCAACTTATGCATCCAACTAGCGATCAATTAATCCACAAATCTTACTTATCATTTCCATCATTTTAAAGCTGGAAACACAACTGTGAATTTCGAATTTTGGCTAAAAATGAATTTTACATCTAAATACATCAATAAATATCGATATTAAAAAACTGGATTCTCCAAGACAATGTAAAATCAGAAACGAGAAAAATTAAGAGAACAATGAATAAAAGTATGTAAAGGATTGATAATAGTTTGAGCGTTTGAAAAATTGCAAAGTTTTTAATCGATCGATATAAGAAATAAGTCGAAGTCGAGGTAAAGTTGGAATTCGTGGTAAAATAATATTGTATTACACGACAGGAGGAATATAATCGAGGCTCCTGGCATTTTGACTCGTTAAAATTCTTCGAGGTTTTTTCGCGCAGCCACGAAATAGCCGAAAGCAATTTTAATTAGTTGCATGCATTATTTCCCTCCTGGTATTCCTCGTTCGAGCACAATGCTCGCTCTCGTTACGTAACATTACGAAAATAAGTGGCCAATGGAAAAAAGGCACGATCGAAAGCCAATTGTTTTTAGCACCACCCTTCACGCTTTAGTGAGAGAAATTGTTGCAAAAGAAAAAAGAAAAAAAACTCTATCGACATTAAACGCAATCTCGCATCCTAAGCTGGTTATGTCAGTAACTTTTAACGAGTGAAATGAGCCTGTTGGTTCAAACTGCGTAAAGTTATATTAAAAAGTGTGGCTCTTAATTTTCTAATTAATGAGAGCTCCGTTGGTATTAGGTGTTTCAATCTCGCAAAAAAAGTTTGCTTCAAGTTTCGCATTCTAAACTAAGTTATATGGGCATCTTTTGCAAAATGAACCTCGTTTGCGAAATTTGCACATGCGGAATGCAGTAAAAAAGTGGCTTTAAATTTTCCTGTTAATCAGGATGCAATTATATTTTGTAATATTTTTTTTTTTTTTTTTTTTTTTTCAGTGAATATTAGCAAACACGTTTGAGTCGCGAAAAAATGACAAACTTATTGCGGTTAAGTAGACAGGTACATTGGAAAGAATTACAAGGATATGTATCGAAAGGAAAGAAATCCAGGACTCTCGCCAAGAAAGTTCCCAATTGGGAAAAAGGCTAAATGACAGTATAAATAAGAAATGTCGAAAAAAGAATGTAATAGCAGTCATATCGAGGTGAATTCCCGTCGCGTGTGGTTTCACACAGCGCGACGGAATTCGAGCTGCCAGTCGGCAAAGCCACTCAAGGAGAAAGAAAAATTCGTACACGTGAGCTAAAGGCCCAGATATTGGGTCCACACTGTATCTCCCTCCATAAAATCGCAGCTTTCGTAACGCGATTCCTACCGACTGTTCCCTCGAATTCCACGATCTTCCAACAACTTTGGACCGGTTTCTTTGAAAACCTGGATACTTAATAGTGATTTTAACAGTAACAAACTACGATAAAATTCATCTAAAAAGAAGATGCAAATTGAGAATAATAATAATTATGGAGGATTCTTGTGTGAGAGATAAGAAATTGATGAGAAGATTACAATGTTCTGTGGATTGTTAAAATTCTACGAGAAGTCAGCCTTGTCAAGGTTAACGGAATGACCATCAATAAAATATAATTAAATCCATTTTTACTCATTTTTGAGATTAAAAGTGGAAAAAGGCAACCAGAAGACTTCGAGCAAATTTTATGCAATTTATATTAAATAAATTGGCACAAAAATTAGCTACTAAAATTCCGTGCCATAAATTTTCAACAAAAATTAGATACTCTAATTTTAAACAATAGAATTTTCAACTAATTTTGCTCGAATATCATTTTGCAAAAATCTGCAAAGAAAAAAAGGGGAAAAATTGATACAATGCTATTTGTATTTCCAAGAGAAAAATTCGAAGATTTTTGTAACAAGCTAATATAATTCCTCATCTTTAGCTACTTTCTGTTTAGTTTGTCAGATTAGACCTCTCTTTGAATCAGTGGTTTTGTGTCCCTGTTTGTGAAATCCATTGGCGCGCAAACATCTGGACAGCGAGGGTTCGTAGATAGATAAATGGCACGAGTAATCGAGAGTCGAAGGAAAAGTTTCACTAGTTCAGCTCGTCCGTGCAATCGTAGCATGACCGACTGCATAATTTCCGAAACTTTCTCGCGAGACCCGATGATTCTTCTTCGTGAATGAGAGGAGACTGATCAGCGCGTCTCCGAGTAAGAACTCATGCTTCCGACGACCTTTCACCTGGCCCTCTACGCAATTGCACAATTCGAACTCTCGAGCACCAATGAGAAATGACATAACCGAGTGAAGACGAGTCGTATCGCGATTCCTATCGACGTCTCTTACCCTTTCAACCGTCTGTCTCTCTAAAACTTACAAGAAATTAAAACGAAAGACTCAATCAACTTCCAATTCTTTTCTGCCAAAAACATATCGACTCCTATAAAACCATTTTATTGATAATTAAATTTGAAATTATTTGAGCTAGGATGAATTTTGTTAAATATACAAAATTGATCAATATCATCATTTCTAAAGCTTTCAGATCTCTAATATACAAAATGATTAATTTTGCATAAATAATTGCAGTGTATTAATAAAATTTATCTACGTGTTAAAATGAAGATTTCAAAATTGTGTTTCTTGCTTGATAATACGAATAAATCTGTGATGATTGAGGTGTTGGAAGCGTAGAATACATCATGTAAAGTGGATTGAGATCGTTAGTAGTCAGACTACTGAAGAATTTATTAGTTGGAATATAAAGTCGCCGAAGAAACTCGCTCCAGAAAATGAATAATCGATAATTATAGAGCTGTGTACTCGTAGTTGAAAGCAAGTAAGTGTCTGTATGGAAAGCGAGTTGCGTGAGAGGGCTCGGGGCAAAAGCGTGAAGCACGCGGAAGAATTCTCCATGCGCACAAGCGTTTTCCTCCTTTGATTATGGGATAAAAGGTGCAGCTAGTCTGCAATTCCTTTTGTGGGACCTTAGAGTATCGCTGGAATATATATCCGTAGAGAATTAATTCTCTCTAGAAATATATGACTCCTGTCTCGTTCAATTCAGCTGGATAAATGGAGCTAATAATTCGAATGATATCTCAAGATTACTATTTTTTAATAAAGTTTGACTTAAGACTCGTAAGCATCAAAGGAAGAATTTCTATGAGATGATTTTCACTGCAGGAAATAAACTGGGAAGACATTTTTTAAGTTTCTGAATTTAAGTAAAATTAGTTATTGAAAATAATGAATTTGATTGGGATGAAAATATTAGTAAGAAATTCATGATTTTTTGAGTAGAATGAAGGTTTTAAATTCGACGTGAGTTTGGGAAATATAAGTGTCGAGGCGGTGGCCCTCGACTGGTAGCACGCAGATAATCACAAATTCACTGTTGCCAGTGTCTACGTGACTGCCAGGTGCATTTTACCGCATCTCGACCACATTTTAACCTCCGCTCGAGCCACTTTCATCAAGCTTCGTCTCATCGCTTAATTTTCCCTATTCGTCAAAACTACATATTTCTAAACACTCCTCCTCCACTGGATTCTTTAATCAAAGTCATTTCCGAATGTAGATACTTCTTCTAATCGAGGAAGTGTATATTACTCAATATTACGATTCAATGCAAATCGAGATTCCACGGAGAATAAAGGAAAATCTTTAGGATGACACTGTGAAAGAGGCTTTCTTTGGAATGAACGAAAGACGTACGCCTTCGTCAAGTAAAGTGTGAGTCACACGTTTCTCGTCTACGGTGGTCTTGTTTGTCCTCGACTACTCGAGTCTCTTTTCGTCCCGGCCACACGATTCTCTGTCTCCTTCCCCCCGCCAACACACTTTTACATCTCGTTAATATTGATCGGAAAATTGCAGTAAACGAATCGGAAAATTTGTTTCACAATTTTTCGCAAATTGCTTGGTTTTTCCCTCAGAAACCCTGGAAGATCGGTTTCTCCTCGATCCGCGTGGTAAAAGCGCGGAAATAAGGATTGCGAGTGCACATAATCCACGTGTGCTAATTAAAAGGGCAACTCGCAGCTGGACGAACGGATGCGAAAGTCACGGCTACGTTTAAACCGCTCGACTTTTCGCGAAGACTAGTACACGACACATGTGTCAGGTCTGCTGGAGAAAGCGAAAAAGTATCGTCATCCCGGAATTCCTTTCATCTGCACGCGATTTTCATAATTGGCTCGCTTAATTAAAAATGAACGATATAAGAAACGTAAAAGTTAATCGATATTCGATTCTCATCACAATTTATTCTCATCACATTTATCTACTATTTTGCTATTTCTTTAGTTGTTCCAGGTTGTCCTATGTTTCTTCTACATTGTTCCAAAGTATAAAATCATAGAATATATTTGTGGATAATATAAAAGTAGGATGAAGCAACAAGATAGCAAGAAAAATCGAATCCAAAGTTAATGGAATAAAAGAAGATTACGATAATAATCCAAAGTGAAGATATAGAAATGTGAAAACAAGAGGACTAAAATAAAGATGAAGAAAGTGGAGATATAAGAAGTTACACGAGAGGAATAGTCCACCCACAGTGTAAGAGTACCTGCAAATCACCAGATAGCAAAGAAAATCTGCCTCATTACGAGCGCCCACCCCGAAGGATTCCCAACCACGGTCAAGTAAAACGGTAGAATTTATCGTCTGCTTGGATCGCGTCACCACCAAGCTCGTGTTGCCTCGTAACACGAGACCACCAGGCGAGTACAAGTACCTAAGGATTTAAATCCAGTGCTCGGTGTGTGTCGTGGGTAGGAACGAAGAAGTTCGTAGTAGCATCTTGGCTAAAAGTGGCCCTAAGGAATGCAGCTTCGTGGGATATTCATCCATGGAACATATATGCATCGCGGTCGACGCACGTGGGATGATTCTCGTGTATTGCCACTTGTCTGCGATTTTACACTGTATATATACAATACCCTATGTACATGTACACACTGTCCAGGAGATCCTTACGTATTTCTCTTTTTTTTGGTACACACAGCTAACATCCTTTAACCTTCGCCCTTGGTGCCGTCGTTCCTTGCTTGATTTTATCGCTGCGCGTATATTATCCGGATGTTAACGTACTTTAGGTCTCTACCCGTCTCCCTCAACCGTTAATCTTCGCGAGTACTGTACGACGGCGAATTTCTATGGTGTGGGAGTCAAGAATTTTACCAATATATATTATTTATCTACTTTGTTGCAATCGGAGAAAATTCTGACTCGAATAAAACACTTGAAACCATATAAAATTATTAGGAAATTAAAAAAAAATTGATTTGTTATTTTAATAATCAGAAATAATCGATTGAGATTTATAATATAAAGTGAGAAATTAATAGACTCGTGTCTCTTCGCCGGAAGAAGAAATCAGACACCTATCGGTAACAGTGAATAGATCGATTATAACGATTGATCAATTAAGCATGGATGAATTTCTCAGTCACGGTAGAACGATCAATACCCTCGATACCATAATCAGGAATCGGAACTCTGGTAAATTTGTTTAACCCAAACTCCTGCAACGAATTGATTCGCTACCAAGGAATCACGCTTACAAAACAAACCACTGGAATTCCCGTTTAATTCCAGCGTACCTTCTTGATTCACCTCACTCGCGACTCCCGCATCCCGCTGGCTATAAGTATGCAACTCGTGCTTACATTCACGTAGGAAACACCTTGGCTCGACACGAAAACCCAGTTAGCGCTGACGCGCCGATGTTCCCCCTCCCCCCCTTGTCTCTTGCCTCTCTCGAGGACAAGAAACTCTGTGGCAAACGAGCATCTACGATTTTATCGTGATCCAGCTCACTCCTTTCATCTTTCTTTATCTCTCTCGACAACTCCAGAATTACGTAAATTCTCCTTCTCTCTCTCTTCCGTTTGCATATACATATATATATATATATATATATATATATAAGTAATATCAGCTTAGGCGATTTCGAATCCGCGAGTCACAATTCACTGGATCACAACTCGACTCGTATTGTTCGACTGTTGGGAACTTAAGTTAGGTCAACCCTCGATTCATGGATTTCTTTGTTCGAGACTACACTGTACTGCAGTGGGTTATTATATAGTGCCATATGCCGATATTCTCAACCCTGACACGATTTATTTCTCTCGCTTGCTTTGGCAACCCCTACGAATCCTCCAGGATGCACTCACCCTGCAGCAGAAATCCATGCAGCGCGAGGTTCATGGCTATGGGATGACGCTCGATTTCTGCAACCTGAAACAGAAATCATTTTCAATTAGTATTAAACGGAATTTTATAAATCATGGAATCTTTATTTACAAAATGTATTGAATCGATAATCAATAAACTGGGAATTTTTAACTTAATACTCAATATGATCGAATTAATTGACTCAACATAATCAAAATGTGAAATTAATTATTTGAAAATGATAATTAAAAAAAAAGATACCAAGTTCTCCAGTTTAATTGATGTTCATGTTTAAAGTATCTAATTTTAGGATGTTCTGTGTTCCAAGATTTTCAAACCTAGTGTTCAAGGGTTAATTCACTAATAATGTGAGTTCCCGTATATCGTGAATACTACGAGCCACCTGTTTCTCGAGCCGAAAGGCAAACATTGACAGAAGCGGTAGCAAACAGAGACAGTATTTGGCTTCGCCTTAACAGGATCAATGGTCAAACCGACAATCGGACTATCAACATAGGATTCTCGTTGTATGTACAACAATGCAGCAATAATCGTGTCTGAATCGATGAAAACTCGAGGACAGTGAACCAACACAGTAGTTATGTCGAGTCGAGTGAAACAGTCAATATTGAACTTTGGTGTGAACTTCACACTAAACTGAGACAGAGAAAAATAGAAAGATAGAAAGATAAAGAGAGAGAGAGAGAGAGAGAGAGTTCTCAGATATTCGTCAGTAATAACTGACGATCTTATCGACAGGTGCATCGAGTCGCATGCAAATGCAACCCAGAGACCTGCAACCCTTTCTCTACTTTCGTTATGGACCTCGTCGAGTTCAAGTGCACTGGGCTGTTCCTAATCGCTCTATTTTTCGGTAGTGCGTCACGATCAATGATCAATAAGTCCCGAAGAGCGCGTGCATACGCGCTCTGGAATAGGCCCTGTCGAGGGACAATGGTCGCGTTGCAGCGGAAATAATTCAGGTCGGGCACGTATGCGAGCTAACGGTGCCTCTCGCTGTCGCTCATCCATCTACAGGGTGGCCAGGATGACCTATAGACGCGTGAAAATGATTTTCCTCTCTTGTATATTACTCAATATTATCCTTAACAACGATTTTTTAATCTATATATGTTATCATAAAAGTTGAAACATTTTTCAACATTTTTCTAAATAAATATGATACGAACATGTAGAAATCTTGGATTCTAATTGCTCCAGATGTGGATCGTTATAATACAAATATTTATGATTAAGAGGATCTTGACCAGGTTGAAGTCGATTGAATTTAAATCTGGAAACTATAGTTATTATAAGAAATATCCTTCGACATTCTACAACATTTATACATATACAAATATATAAATATATATATATATATATATATATGTATGAAGTATTTTAATTTGTAGTAATTGTAGATTATTATTGATGTAAATATTTTAAGGATCTTAATAATAATTGTAATCAATTTAATCAGGTATTTACGTATTACAGACTGTCGATATTGACCCCAAAATACTGAAACGCATTTACAAGCAATTTTACGGCAGAACAACGAGTTAACCTGGATCCGTATCAGTGCGGAATCTGGGGGAGAGTCGACCGATTGCGAAATGTGGTGCAACAAGAATTCCGCGAAGCTACCCTCGACACCAGAGGAAATCGACGAAGAGAATTTCAGCAGAGATTTTTCGAGTTAGGTTTCGCGACCTTAATTACAGGCTCCTTGGTCCCCCAAGAACTGAACTTCAGCCCAATTATCTCGAGGATCCAGCTTAGCCTTTTTGCTCCAGTCACCAACCCTTTCAGAAGCCACCGCTAGAAGCTGAATCCAAATTTAACACTAGAATTACCAACAGTTAGGACACATGTACAATTTCCCTATTTCTAGGAAAACCAGTTAAAATGACTGATCTTTAAAAACTACCATCAAAAACAATATCTTTATATCTATAGATTAAATTAAAAATATTATTCCACTTTTATATGGATGGATTTTTGCAATATGTATTTCTGTCGCGAATCTAGTGATTCTAAAAAATAGTGTGATAGTTCTAGTGTTAAAGCTACGGATAGAGAAGCTGACCTCGTGCCCAGTTTCAAGGAGATATCGCCAAAACCTGACGCTCAACCCTTTCCACCCTTAACTTCATCTTCCAATTATTTAACTGATTCTCACTTTTGCCTGAACCAATTTTCCACCGATCGATATATTAACTATCCGACTAAAATAATTTAATTTAATTTAATTTCGCAAGATTCAGGACCAATTGCAACACGAAAAGAGTCGAAAGAACCGCGCTATGGCGCAGCTGACCAATAACCAATACGAAAAACAAAATTTCGTCAGAGCTCCGCGACTCTACGTTGGAGAATGAAAGAGTCATCGGCGAGTATGCCAACTTGAATACCAAGTTGGGAAGATCGCTAGTGACGTGCGTGCAATTTCTAATTTGTCCAGGACATATTACGAATGATCGTCTGTCCAGTATGGCCGTGGGCAAGGACACTCGATTGATCCTTGATCCTTTGTTTAATTCTCGTTAAAAAGTATTATTAAGAATTTTTAACACTCGATTTCAACAATGTAATTACACACTCGAATACGTTGCACTTTTGATTGCTCCTTCTTTCCCTAGATCGAGTAGTCGTTCGTTTACTTGCTCGCTCTCTTTAAAGACGATTTTCACCTTACGTAAAACCGGCACATCGGCCGTGGCTCGTTTCCACGGCGAACGACTTTCCCCCGATTCCGTATCGCGGACTGCACTCCGCCTCGAGGACGATCGCAACCACGCCTAGCGTGGTAAAAATCGAACCATATGTCACTTTGGAATCAATATCGCTCATTAATACATAACGATCTTTACCGATCTATACGAATCACAGTGCTTGGGAATTGTCAATTCCTTGAAATTCGTATTGAGTATCCAGAAAACTATGATTTTTCTTGGTCACGATTCTTACCGATTTATTTTTCTAATCGGCAACTAATCTGTACACGCGATACGAATAACTCGAATGATACAGTCTGTCGATCGATCAATTCTCACGTTTCGATTAGATATTTAATAATGAAAAAGAGATCACGAATCGTAATAATTTATATTCGCACGAATAAGAATATGTTTCCTTAATTGATTAGGCGAAAAAAAAACTGCTAAAAAAGGTAGATCCTTTTATCATTGTATTTAAATTCTAATAGGATTGAGTGATAGAAAGTATGTGATTATTGATTGAGTTAAGTTAAGTAGAATCTGACTGGAGCTTGAAAGCTTATTAAGAGGCGTCCGTCACTCGAGCCAGTCTCAAAATGCTAATAACCGCGAATGGAGAGCCCTTGCTAATTGGCGGATCTCGTTTCACCGATAGGATTACATCGAGTTACTGATTCCCGAGTTATAAGCGTGATTTCGCGTTTCGGTAATACACTCTGAACAGTATAGTGTCACGACCCAAATACCTCAGGCACTTTTACTATGAAGGTTCGACTCATCCCTCGCTTTTCTGTTGCTGTTGCTTTTGCTATTGCTCCTGCTACTACTCTTGCTATTCTACTCGCATAAACTGACGCGTTTAGAAAGTACACTACCATCTTCGTTTCCACCTTTCGTCGATGTGCCAACAGAAACCACACTGTTTACAAACAAAACTCTACATTCTAAACGACTCACTAGCTTGATCAACACTAGAACCAGCAACAGTTAAGACTCGTCTACCTATTTCTACGAAAACAAGTCAAAATAACTGATTTTTAAAAAATAGGAAATAATATTTGATTGATTTAGATTTAAATTAAACCCATTATTATTATAGTGGCATTAGGTAAAATGATTAAAACTGTGGTAAAAAGGGAAAAGTATCGAAGAAGATGAAAAATTCTTGGTTAATCTGAGAGATTGGTAATCTTTTAAGATTTCGCAATAAGATCCTGTCGCGTTACCAAGTGGAAGTTATCAGATGCAATGTCTCAAACTGATCAGACTCGTGCTAAGTCATATGGACGAGCGACGAGTGAAAACGAGAATATATATGGGTTAACTAGTAGAGTACAATTTCTCATGCAAACTGACGAGGAGCACTCTTCCACGACCTCGAGATCCACATAAGCCACGGTGGTGCACCGTAGAGAAGATCTATTCGACTTTCGTTGCAATCTTACATAAGCTACTAATTATCGCTCGAACGATCGACTCTTCGAGCCAAGCAATAATAAGTCGTTACTCAATCTTAAGAATTACCGATATCAACCCCCTCCCCTCGACTCAAAATTCGACCTCAATTAACAATAACATTGTTGCTACTCTTAGAATAATGAATTTTTTGGAAAATATTTTGAAAAAAATTCCAAAGAAAGTTTAATAAATTTCGAGAAGTCAATGTTAAACAATCGAGATCTTCCATTATTCTAGAACACTTATTTATTTCTGTTTAAAGAGTATCGATGCATCTCTTAAGATATCTGCAGGAAATATCTCGCGAAGGAGTCGTGATTTATCCTAGGATCCACAAATCACGTTGAAGTTGGTTCTCCATCGAGAGTCTCGCAACGCATCGAGATCAATGGATCTAGAAATATCGAGTGGATTACGCTGCACAAGACTGCCAATTAATACTTATCAATCAGCAGCCTCAAGTTTTTCAAACAATGCTCTGTAATTTGGAGGATCTGGTTTCAATGATCGATGGATCGATCCATCGATGCTCAAGATCAAATCGTCTAGTAAAATGGATTTTTCATGAAACTAGTCCACTGAGAGGATAATTCATGGAGAAAATTGTGAATCGAGATTCGACATGGAAGATGCGCTCGATTTGCTTGGTCAATCGAAATACCATATTGGAATTTATTCCCTGGAGTTCCAGCGTATAGCAGATCGATTCCGTTGAAAGTGAAAGCCCCGAACGCAGTCGACTGACAATTAGTCTTTGTCTAAATCATCGCATTCCCACGATGAGCGCCGACCAAGTCTCTTAGTTGCGAATGGTAGATCCGGTTGTCTGATTCTACTTGCGGCATTAAACTACTTTATGCTCCTATATATTCCTTAAACTCCCATATATTTATTCAATATATAGCTAACATTGCTATATATATATATATATATATATATGCAAATTAATAAAAATCTTATCCTTTGTTTCCTTCAAAAATTGCCTTAAAAATTAACTGCTCCCTAATGAATTATTGAACAATTAAAAATCAAATGTATTCGAGAAGAATATATTTTACTAAATATATTTCCTGTTGATTAATTAACGTTGTTGAAGGAAATAAAAATAATCGAGTGATTCTAGTGAAACTAAATTTCCTAGTTAAGTCATATATAGATTAATTGTGATAATTTCCAGTTAGTCGACTATCAACCCGGATATTTTAATACGTATTCTCCAGTGAGATAAATATAGCGAGTTGTCCCTGTATAATTAACAGCCTGAAGGATCGTGGGTGGGGTCGAGTCCGGTGTCAAACTGGTCCGAGTTTATATACACACACTTTGAACCGAAATGAAAAATCATTGAGTGGGTGACTTGCAGCCGGATTTCTGTCTCCGTGTCACTGTTCTGCAACTGTTACAACCAACTGCTAGAAGGTTATGTAAATTATTAGACACACCGCGCTCGATTTCCATATCGGCTATGGGGACAAATCTCTCGACTTTGGTTCCTGGAACCTTATTTGGCTGATTCGCCAATTTTTCCCATCTAAAACTTCTGGTTGTTTTATTATTTCGCGAATATCGGCGACTGCGGTCACCGGCTGCTACCGTTACGAAATTATTATCGAAGATCTTGCCCTGCTGCTTATGACATAACGAGCGTAATATTAACTCACAGCGTAACACTTTCACGAGGGGCGCTTCAATTTTTTATTTCGATCAAAGTTATTCCTGTAATTTTAATCACGTTCGATGGAATGCGAAATATAGAAATATTTAGCAAAATCTGTATTAATATAGCAGAAGACTTAAAGTGATTTTTTTATATAACAATTAATATCCCGATTGTATTACAATTTTATTCTAATAGTGAATATTATAATTTTTAAATTATCCAAAACTGAAAACATGAAATAAGAAATATTACACGAAAAAGATTTCAATTAATTGATATTAAATTAAAATAGAAGAAAGTTATTACTAATTTTGAATTAATATCTAAATAAAAACTGTTATAGAACTCAACGCGAAATCCTCTGAATTAAATAACAAAACTTTTACTCTTGAACGCACGATAAATCTGATAAATCGCGAGATATCGTCATCGCTGTCGGAATTACGAGAAGCTGCCAGCTCATCACACCTGATAATCATCCTGGCAGCATGTAGCCTGTCAGCATTAAAACGGCATGAAAAAAAAAAAAGAGGCCGACAATTGTCCAAATGGAAAAGTGTCACGTGGTTCTCGCGTTAAGATCTCAAGAAGTTTGAAACGAGCACTCAAGAGAAGTTACGAACGCCAGAGCTCGTTTGCTTTATTCCTGAATATATTGTGTAAATGTCTCACCCGGTGACAGGGCCACGCGAGTGCTTACGTAGTAGTCCGGTAAGCCGACACCCGGCACAAAATCAAATCCCTTTTTGCGAGTTGCACCGTACGTAGACCGTTTTATTGGCCCACTCCGGTGAATATATATATCGCCCACGCTTAGTGATGTAACACGTGAGCATTAAAACCGAAATTCTCCACTTTAACAGCGAAAAATACCGCTCTACTGTCCGCCCACTCAATCTCGATCGCTGAGAGAACAAAAGACTAATCGGATGTTAGTAGCAGCACTGGTTATATTTAAGTAGTGTCATTCGGTTCAACTTGATTCAAGACTTATATATTGAGTTCGATTGTAAAGTCACTTGTAAGTTTTCCTTTTTTTAAAAGAAATCTATAATTTAATATATATCTTTGAAAATCAATAACAATATTAACAGTTACTTTTAACATTGTAGTATTTTGTATAGAAGTCAATTTTAATTAATAGTTTAATTTCAAGTTGAATTAGTTTCGTCTGGATTTAATTCGAATACTTAAAAAATTCCAAATTTATTTTATAGATTTCTAATTAGAATATATTGCAGAATTAAATAGAAATAAATAAGTGGTTCACTATTTTTTTAATTAGTTCCTATTCAGAATTAGATTCATTTATATTTTATTCGGATATTCGGAATATTGCAAAATTGAATTCCAGGAGTTTCTAATTAGAATAGAGAATAATTGCAACGAAGTCATTGTGCGATTTATAATTCCCCGACAAGAGAGATGATTTGTTGCAACCTATTCCGGACGCTGGATGATCAATATGATTAATGAGAACGACACTGCATCTTAGCTATGATTACAAGATTTCCATAAATCTCTTTCAACAATTCCAATTACATGATTCATCGTGAAATAATAATTAATGAGCATCCGATAGAGACTCTAAGCTTGAATCGATAATAATTGATACTTCTCGATGATCCACATCCCGTTTTGTTTCCTGTTGCGCGTGGCACATCGAACGAAAGTCTAGTAGCCGAATACATAGTTTAATCGTTGAAAATGTAGTGAGAAGAAAGCTAAGAAAGCTTCCTGTGTTATTCAATGCTCGCATCAGTCTCATCGAGTACCGAGAGGCTTATCATTCCCGATCGACAGCGATCGATCAGTCGACGAAAGGTCTTTCGAAACCATGCGCAAGGGAAATCGAAAAGGAAAAGGATCTAAAAGGTGTCGTGTTAATGCGACTATCTAAGTATCACGATCGAATCTATTAGCGTCAACCTCGAATACAGATGTCCACGTTGCACTATTCGAAAGAAACAGTTATCTAGAAATCATTAGATTCAAGAATATTTCTTCCAATCAACGCAAAAATCTTTGATCCATTATCGATAATTCCTGGATCTTTAAAAAAATGAAAATTCAATTAAAAATAATTTTTCAACAATTTGTCGAGGAAATTTGGAATATTTGATATGAAAATAGTTCGAGATTAATAAATGAAAATTATGAATTAAGTAAATTAAGAAAGTAGAGAATTTATTTATTTGTGTCATTTAGTGAGAAAGGAAGAAATAATTTGAATATCAGTTAAGCCTCGGTGAAAAGTGAAGGTAATTGGCGAAGGTGAAGATTAAGTCAGTCCATCGAGGTGATCGCGGGTGCAGAGAGAAACACGGTGGATTAAAGAGTCCCGTTACAAAAGCCGCGAGAGCAAATAAACGTCGCGAAGGACACAACGATAACGCTAACTTCTAGGATCCGTTACCTTCACTGTGACCGCGACTCTTGCTATACTTCGAGCTCGACAGTTTGCCGTCGAGGAAACCCACTAAAGTTAATCCAAAGCTGAGCAAATCCGTCAGACTTCGATTATGGTTCGAGACAGGTTAATATCCGCTTATCTCCTCTAATGGAGTAAGTTATCTCTTCGGGGAAATGGTAACTATACGAGTTAACACACTTCGAGCTTATCGAACACTCGAACAAATCTATCAATTTTCCATAATTAAGATAAACTATTCTAAAACTCTCGATGGACTCAAAATATCTATTTACAATATTTGCAATTTTATACATTCCACTATCGTAAATCATAATCATTAAAATTGAACTTATTTTCCATAATTAAGAAAAACTATTCTAAAACTCTCGATGTACTCAAAATATCTATTTACAATATTTGCAATTTTATACATTCCACTATCGTAAATCATAATCATTAAAATTGAACTTATCGGAATTAGAAAATTGTAAATTAAAATTCTTGTAAAATTGCTTATTTAATTTCGAATATCTATAGATCTATCGGCGATAGACTTATTATATTACTTTTTTTAAGGAATTGGAGAGTTCTAATGACTATGCAAGGCAAACACATGTACATACATGAACTGGTTGAGAAAGACGCGTAGGTGGTATTAGCGATTGCGCCCTAGCAATTTTGATAATAATGGGAGCGTGCGGTGCCCGGTGTAACGCGGTATTATTCTACTAGCAATTTGCGCGAGGAGCGCGAAACGCGCGAGGTGCGCTGGTTACATCAACACAGATATTAAATAAGGAACTCCATTACATAGGCTATAATTTCGTAGTTCTGAATACTTTTTTTTTCTCCTCTCTCTCTCTCTCTCTCTTCAGCGTACATTCAGAGCGCATCTACTTTCTTCGCGTTGACCTGTGAGCTACTTGAACTGTGACTGTGAGAAAAATCGAAACTAAAAGTACAATTGAACGAAAGAACTAATTATAATCCAGAAACTAATATCTTAAGATTAATCAAATCTGGAATCAATATTTATTTTAAACACGAATATTGTGTTTCGATTAACAATAAAAACCAATCGTGTGTTATCCGCAATAAACTCGATTAGAATATAAAAATAAATCCAATTAAAATGAAATAATAAAGTTTCTTGCGGTATCTTCCAATTGGTTTCCAGATCGAAATTCAAGTTTCCAATGACTGCTACATGCTACTGGATAAAGAGGTGGCTCTAATTGAAAGTGGAAGCACAACGTAGCACAACAAGTGCATTTCAATAGAACAAGTGGAGGATGCCGAGTTATGGAATCGCGGTTTTGCGGCGTACGAAGAAAGAGAGAGAGAGAGAGAGAGTTAACTCTTTCCGTAATACGACACATTCGCGAAAGTCTCACAATGCATTTCGCGCGCGTGGGCCGCGTGCTCCAAAGCCGCTCTTACGTAATGGCGTATCGATTATCTTTGGCGAACTGTCGATCGTATACTCTGGCCAATAGAAAATCACACCAAGTAAAAAAGCTTTCTACCTTTTTCTTACTCTCTCTCTCTCTCTCTCTCTACCGACGAAACTGGAATTGCTCTGGCCACTAGACAGGATCTTATTGTACTGACCCAAAGAACCTCGAGGTTCCTTGGGCCTTATGCAATTTCGATACGAGATAGTATAGATAATTCGACAAGAATTTGTCAATGTCTTTAAGAGGAAAATTCATTTTCAAGATACTTTGCTATCAAATTATTCAAGATTAAAAATAAGATAAAAATTGTTTCTTTTTTTAACTATTTTCATCTCATTTCCCCACCTGTTTACCCTGTTTACTGAAAACCCTGTCGTTTGTGAATACAATATCATTAAATCCACCCGAAATCCTTTAATAGAAAATTCTCTTAGAATAGGTTCCCACTAGAATCCCGAATTCCAGTGTCCTGACTGGTCTATGTACTTTGACCCTGAACCAAACATTGCCATTGCCAGGCATCAAGCCAACTCTGTACTCAACATCGATTTCCCTGGCTTTGATCGAAATTGCTCTATCAAAGGAAAAAGATTTCTCGGTGAAATAGACCCAGGTATATATATATATATATATATATATATATATATATATATATAGACATACGTGTATCGTAGATTTTACACATGTGTCCAATACATATACATATACGTATGTTGTATATTTGGCTTCTTTCACTGACGAAACCGACGGTCCCTTCCCGAGAAAATATGAAATCGAGCCAAACCTCGCTGATCAAAGTCTCTCGTTCTCCTGGGTAATCGACGCCAGATAGATCCCTTCCGGATCATGTGGCCAATATCACCACACTGACGAATCTCCTCGACCATTTTCTGACCGTATTCACCAATCGAGGAAATTATCTATTCGGCGCCTAACTCTGAAATCGCTTATTTCTGCAATTTCGAATTAATTCCACTCAAATCAATTTCGATTTCCAGTCGATGAACTTGAATTAATTATACTCTAATTGTACTATTTAATTTGAGCAATTGGATCAAATTGGAATGGAAATTAAGAGGATTAAGAATAGATTCTGGATTCGATGTTGATTGGATAAAGGTGTTTTGAGTAGTAATAATTATTTCTTTGAGAATCTAATCAAGCGGATGACCGACAGCGATCAAGAAGGAATAACAGGATCAGAAGCACGAGTAGCGATAGTTGTTCGACAAGTGACCAACAAGTCGGCTTTCATTTTCGATAACCGCTTGTTGAAATGCTGACATTCTTCGCAAAAGGTCGATAATAATCATGCGTAAGACTTCAATCAGCAAAAAACTGAGCTCTGATAACTCGTAGCTGAGTTTCTCGAGTCACGGAAGTCTGACCGTACCGAGTTGACTCTATTAATCCTTCTGGAAAGAGTTCGATACTTGTTTTCCAAGATCTACGACTAACTTTGTTCTTTATATTACATATTAAATTGATTAAAAGACTTTTCCGCTGTTTCTTAGGAAATTAAGTATAAATTAATAGAATTAGCTACTTGTAGTTGAACGAATAACTCAATAATTAAGACAATGATAATCAAAATAATATGATAATATGATAAATAAACAATATGATAAATCATAAATAATAATGATAATCAAATCTAAGAGAACTATTCTTCTACATTTAATATCTAATTTTACCCTGAACATTCAAAGTCTTAATTATCGTTCAAGTTCTTTAATCAATCGAATAGAACCACTGTTTTCCCCCAGAGTTTACGTGAATTAGGAAAAAGTCGATTCCCCCAGTGTAACGAGCGATAATCGGAAAGTTAACCGATTCGCCACAAGATTTCTACGGATTAAGAGCATTGTCTTAACATCGAACGATTCGCGAACGCGCGCCAGGAATTACAAGCTGCACTTTCTTCGCACTGAGGGCTTCGCATTACGTGTTTCCCGTAGGCGTAATGCGCGGCACGTGTGCGGATGAAAGCGGGAGAGTGATCGAGATCCAGGAAACGCTGGATCCGATTCGTACCAAACTAACTGCTTCCACTGTTTCTCGCCCTCTTATTCGCTCTCGTGTATTTCGCAAGCGAAAGTTTTGGCACATTTGCTTATCTGTGCATCGTTAACACTTTGATATTTGATTACGATGACTTTAATTCGGATTCTTGATTACCAACAGTCAAATTAAATCATCCCCTTAATTTTCAAACATTGATGATTCCTAAAAACGATCATCTGAAAATTGACTTAAAGTTTGACCTACAAAGTTTCGATCAATCATTTTACCACATTTTTCAAGAAGATACACTAATTTTAACGAAGAAACACTTTACAGATAAAGCGAATAAATCTAATCAAAATTAGGGATAATAATTAAACAGTGGAAATTTTCATTATAAGTAAGTACTAATATAGTTCGCAGTTCTGCGAAACTGCATTCCTTCATTAATACTAGTCAGGTGGATTGCAACACGTTGAGTTATGTATCGCATTCGCGGTAGAGAAATAGAGAAAAGTACCATAATAAGCCATGATAGTTCGCGAAAAGGCCGCTGACAGTTTATTACCAAGCTACACGAGAATTTAGGTACTTTGGAAGACAGAGACAATAAAAGTAGTCTCTGCAAAGCACAAAAAAAAAGGAAAAAATCTACCGCAATATTTTTTTCCACTCGCGGCGACTCCTACGGCGGCAACTTTATGTTTGGCATTTAAATAGACATTTCACGATCCTCGGATTCCGGGGAAAAAATCGGAATCCAACGATAAATCGAGGGACACACACACACTTGCTCGTTCAAACTAATCTATTTGTTAGTTTCTAATTGGTAGAAAGCATTTCAACCGCCCCAATGCGATTTTTTTTCACGCGACACGCATCATTGCATCCGATGCATCTCGTTTCGAACTCTGATCGATACATAGAGTTTCTAATGTCGAAATTCCTTGATAATTGTGCGAATTATGAATTTTATTAAAAGATGAGAATCTTAAATCACTGAAATTATACTTCTTTCAGGTTTCAATTTTAAATCTGTTCAATCGCAACTTTATTTATCATTCGATTACCTAGAATCAAACTCACTAAATCTAACAGTTAATACATCAAATTTGAAAAATTAAAGGGTTGAGTTTTTGAAAGATAAATATCTCGAAAAATATTTTAATTGCTATTTCATCCAATTAGAGATAGAATTGAATTGCAGAAGAGTTCTGATATTCGCGAGATTCCTCTGCACAGGACATTTCGGTAATCGAGCAATTAATAATCCCAACCGCAGCATCGTATTCACTGATCCACCGCTGATCGCGATCCCATTTCTCGTTTCGCAGAACGCACGTTTCATATACTATCTACATACATATATGCATGTATATGTATACCGGAGAGAGCATTCCTCTCTCGTTATCTAACATGCGAGAAACCTAAGAGAGTTTCGTTTCTCTCTACGCTGAGTCGCCATAAATCAAAGCTCATTGCACCGAGTGTATTATTTCGCCTTCGTGGTGAGCTCTAAGAAAGAAAATAAAAAAAGAAAAATGGGAGAGGAATAGATAGATGCTAGTGGACCAATGAATCAAAATCCAATACCCTCGTCCAGTAGAATTGACAGCTATTAAGATCTGGTTTGCATAACCAAATTGCGGCCCATTCAATTAGATCCATATTACACTTCCTTCGTCAAACACTGATCCATGATCTACCCACCTGATTATAAATGATCCTATACATTCGGATACCTTTGATCTAACACCCATGGAATTTCACATTAGACATTCGCAACTTATCTCAACTACCAATTCACTGATTCTCGATTAATGCTTCCGAATTTCAAACTATCGCGATATACTAATCTCAATACATACTCCATAATAGATTTCTACATACGTTACTTGCATCGGGAATTATCAGTTTGATTTACCCCGCGAATTACACGATTGCAATTATTCCATATCGGCCCCAGCTCCCGATTGAAATATAATATGAATTTCTTAACTTCGAGAAACTCGCTATGGCGAAATTGAAACCGTTCCAGATAAATACTAGTTTACATATAAAATTCTTGAGATTAATTTCAAAGAATTATTATCCCGTATTTGGCATATTTCAAAGGGAAAATCTAGAATCTGTTAATTTTCACGCGATTAGTTGAGAAATCGATCACTAGTTAATTAAGTTGAAAACTACTCAAGGGAATTAGTCTTTCGCGAATGATTGAATTCCTCAAGGATTCCAGGAAAGTTAAACAAAACTCTGATAGCCGATAATCCGCCACTTGAAATCAGTGTGTTTGCGCAACAGGTGGCTCGCCACGCAACTCTACCACTTAACGAGGATCGTGATCCAAGGATCCTGCGGTGTTCCAAATTCACTGTGGATCAATGTGCCCCGGTTGAAGCTAGCGGAAAATTCTATCGCGATAAATTACCATCGCGATGCGCAAGGATTCAACCTACCGAGGAATTAAAGAGGAGCTACCGAGTGCGATTGACTGTCAGTGGTAAGCGTGAGTCGTCCATTTTCCACGATTTAATTGGCTTAGGATTGCGAAGTGGTAACATTGTAATACTTCGGGACAAAGTCGAACAACCTACGATATTAGAATAGAATCTAAAGGGAAAGTTCTTTGAATAAGTCAATGTAAGATATATGTGTACGAGTTGAAAGTTCAAATCGCAAGGACAGGTGTATCTTTTGTACGTAAATGTCCTTTGTAATGGAATGTTACTCCAAAGCCCTTTGTTTACGTTTCCAAGCGAGCGAAACATTACTCTAAGACTCGAGCAGTCTAGTTTTTCTCCTGGATACATGCTTGTAAACATGCTTCTAGGAAACTAGCTAACCAAGATACCTACGAAATCTCGAATGTTTTCAAAAGTACCGACTGTGAGATAATCCTAACCTTCGATTCTCTCAATTAGAATAAAATTACTATTTATCAGAAATTCAAAGTATCTTTCTTATCTCTCTCATTCCTTATTTAATCCATTAGCTGCTATGATCCGAATTTTGGAATTTTGGAATTTCAAGCATTATATTTTTGGTCTGGTTTTAATAAAAATTCAAAAATAACGATTTTGAGTATCTTCGATTCATCAAAAAGCCTCTCTGAAGGAGAAAAATGTTCGAAATAATTCGAAAAAACAAAATAGAATAATAATAGTTAAAAGAATTTACCCGAGGTTCGTGTGGATTAAGGCTCGCAGCCTATTTAAGTCCAGAGTAAAAGTGATCCTTGACGCAGAAATGACCCTTGGCTACCTTGACGAAGCACCCTTACAAGACTGGAACACTATCGGTCCCCGCGTGCACGCAGGATCACGCGCATGTTAACGCACATACCACCCGCCACACTATTTTCACCATTCCACACTTCTCACTCTTTCCCGGACCACTGTTCTCGCATCCTATCCCCGGCACCAACAGCATCCAACCACTGTACCAAACGAATCGAAGATCGCCGATTTCGTCTGTATCCACCGTGATATATCCAAGATACACACGAAGCGTGTGGCTCGTCACCGGTAAGCACTTTCTCCTGGCAGCTCTCTCCCTCTCTCTCTCTGTCTTTCAGAGATACTTCAGAACTCTCGTTCGCGTTCTTAGACACGAAAATAAGTTCAATTTAGACTGTCGCATGGGTGACGCCGCGTGGCGCGTGCCGGGTTAGTTTCCTTTAGCTTCTGAAAGTAGTGATGTTCCAATCACAGCACTGTTTAGATGACGAGTTAAATTGGATTAGCTTCGTAGCACTTCATCCTCGCGATTTAACACTAAATCCTTCTCTCTCTCTCTCTCTTTTACTCGGTAAAGAGAAAGAGAGTCGTCTTAGATGCACTATTAAGCTAAAGGTAGTGCACTTTAATCGATATGAATGATTGGCAATGAGAGCTTCCGATGAGAGCTCGCGATGTGCACGGTGTCAGTGCTCGCGAAGGACTGGCTAGCTCGCTACGGACCAGGACAAGCCTCTCTCAGGTGTTTTGTCAACCTCGCTCGCTGGAAGCGGTCGTCAGACTAAAGTCGCTGTTGCGCTGGTAAGCCGAGTACACTCTACGTGCATGGGTTTCTTATCCCTCCTGTCACAGCTCGAAATCCACCGCTTTCTCTCTTTCTCACTCGCTCTACCTCAGTCAAGTCATGTACTCTTGGTGACCCCCTCTCTTTCTCTCTTTCTCTCTCTCGGCCGCTCTATCCATCCTGCTTTGCCCTCCCTCACGGCTCCTGGTCGCGCTGATCGCGCTACCGTGGAAGGGATGCCAAATCCAAGGGTACATTGTGAATCTATTGGAAAATAGGGATGCACTGAGGTGCATCAATGCATCGGAAGAATCCTCTAAACATTTTTCTCCCTCATGGTTTCTTATAAAGAGACACTGAACCTTATCGATTAACATAACTTTGAAATTCTTTGATTTAAATATTATTTAAACAGTTAGTTAAAATTCAATAAATTCTCATGAAAGATTAATTATTTAAATGGTTTCTCAGGATGGGAATATTTCTATTTTATTTAATAAAGGAGAGATTCTTCCGGCACGAGGCTCGTTTTAAACTGACATTTGCAACTTCGCACAGTAATTACAGCGGGAAACGAGGCAAGCAGGGGAGAGGTTGGTGTTACGTGGTGAGACGAGTCCAGCGATGCCGAGCCAAAGTTCATCGATGAGGTCAACGTGGAATACCTGACATTAACGTTTCTTTTCGCGGAGCATTTGCCGAAATTGCACACTCGTCTCATTCATAATTCTCAATCACTACTTTGTCCATCTGTTTGAATTCGAGGGAGGAAAAGATCTTAAGGGAAGATCGACTGGTAACTAGGAAAAATTGCACAACTTTTCATTTCTTGTTTCGACACTCGATACTGTCAGTGATCTTGTCGATATAGTTCTCTCTCTCAATAGAAATGTGTCGGTTCTCACAAACGGTAGGTCGGGAATGCGACAATCTCCGATTTTTCATCGCTCGATCATAAACCCGATGATTGAGATACAGATTAATCGGATCCGATATTCACTAACGAAATCATCGATTCTGACGTACGATAATATACGTGGGCGTGGTCCATGTCCTGGTTCGCATGATCCTTTTTTTTTTCTTTATACGCCATGTCCTTACAAAGACGAATCGAAGCAATTGCGAAATATAATTCGCCACTGACGATTCAATTATCCTCTTCGATTATTTATCGGAGATTCGAGGAGGAATTTTCTTGTTCAAGGTGAATTCGAAGGAATGCATTGGAGCTGCATTTCTTCGAGAAGTCTACAGTGCGGTTCTTTGTCCGCTTATGAGATAATTAGAGGCGACTCAACGTTATGCGTTGGTGGCAAATTCTCCACCAGGAGCAAAAGGACAGCAGAAATTCCTTCTGCCTTTCCTTCGAAGGTGGCTCGATAAAACCGGACAATGGAAACGCGAGCAGACAGGAAGGAGCACAGAGAAAGAACCCTCGGTCTCCTCTCAAATGTGCTAAAGAATCCAGGGAGAAAAGCGCGAGAGGAAAAGTGAGCTGGATGGCCTTCGCGACAATTCTTGTGCTACCCATTCGAATTCGATGCCAGAGTCGAGAGCTGGTTCCTGTGTCTTTGTATCAATTTCAGACAATAAAACAATTTGAAATCTCAACAACCCTTATATTTTCACCCTAATAATTATTCTATCAAATCGGTGAATAGCTCATTTATATCAAATGTGTCCTAAACTAATTTTCAATTATTTACACTCTAAATAAATTCCATAAAATTTCTACAACTTATATTCATTTGAAAATTGCCTTTTGAATCGATTAAGATCGAAGAATGAAAAAATGTGATCTGCGAGAGGTCAAGGTTGTGATAGAAGTGATTCAAGTGATCGTGGACTTCCTCGAAAAGAGTTGGATATCGTATGTTCATTGCAGAAATCGGTGTTCTCGCATAGAACGATCACATTAAAGGCAACAGCTTGTTGGAGAAAGGCGGCCACCCACCAGCTTACACAACTCTTTGCTCCAGTTATTAGTATGTGACTCTTTCGCGAGCAGTGCAGCCTGACGAACTGCCGCCTCAACGCGACAGGATTCTCATTCATCTTACTAGCCTCTTGTGAAAGCCAGGATCACCACTGGGAATTCCGGCGTAGGATGTCCGCGCACAAGCGCAATTACCGCTTGCTAATTGCTCCCCGACGCTTTGCTATGCGCCGCGCCGCTACTGACAAGTGCTTCGTGAGTGGCTGCTCGATTGCACCTTGCTGCACCTTTCAGGATCGTCGGTCTTCAAACAGCTGCTGCAGTAATCTTCTCATGTCCAATCGCTCGCAAATTTCTCTCATTGTCTCTTTTTTTCTTCTTTCTTCAAACTTGTTCACACTTTTTCACACTTCTTCAAACTTCTTCACACTTCTTTCTTCATACTTCTTGACACTTCTTTCTTGATACTTCTTCAAACTTCTTTCTTCTTTCTTCACACTTTTTTCTTCATACATCTTCAAACTTCTTCAAACTTCTTTCTTCTTTCTTCACACTTTTTTCTTCATACATCTTCAAACTTCTTCAAACTTCTTTCTTACTTTTTCTTACTTCTGACATCAGTTTTGATTATCAGTGAATAATTCCTATTTTTTTTTTCTTATTAAAAAGAAGGAATGAGAAATTGAATGCTGAACTCGTAGATAGCTGGGAGCTATATGATTGCTACCAGAACCAACTGACATAACAATACAAGATACTCGTTGGCTCTGCATAACATTAACACACCGCTCTGTCGCAATTTTATTGCTGGCCAATATACTGACCGTACTCCTTCGGAGGAAAAGTCACCACTTGGTGACTGTGAACACTGATAAATACCAGTCTACCTACTATTTATAGAGCGATTATTATCTCCGATCTTTTTCGAGCTACGTTTAAAACTCCCGACAAATTGCTCATTGCTTCTAACTGCAAATCACTTTCTTAACTATATCGTAAAGTTCTTTGAAACACCGACGAATCCAATACGCAACAACCAATGACCATATGCGTCCAATTTTACGCTAATTATAAGAATAATGATATCTTTGGAAAAAAATCGAATCAAAGGAAATAATGGTGATTTTTATTCTGTTCCACGGTAAATTGGAAAGGATTATAAAGTATTCTTCTTGGAAATTGTCTTATCGTGAGATCTTTGAGTACTTTAGTGGTTCTATCTGAAATCCAGTGTTTCGAGATCTGGAACAACGAGACTGCACATTCGGTCAATCCTAGCTCGAGTGACACAACAATGCGATATGGCACTTGCATAACATTAACGCTGTGCTGTCGCAATTTTGATTGCAACCACGAGTATAGTAGATTCGCGCCGTCGAATAGAAGAAAGTAAAAGTTTATTACGCACAGTTAGCTATCGTATGAAGTGTTTATCCGCCGAAAACCAGCAGAAAACAAGACAATTACGTTGATTACGACAAAAATGAAAGTTTTGAATGAAATATACCGCCCCCACAAGACTATGCGTAGGTATCTCTTGCTTGTGGATTCGAGTCGAAATCTGAAAGTATCACTGACACCGTGAAACAATTTCGCAAGGGATTTAACCTTTAATCACTATCGGATCAACCTCGCTCTAAAAAGGACACTATCGCACAAATGTCCCCCGCTGCTTTCAGATCCTGTCAGTTATTGTCCGGTTACTTTGTCATTACAACAGGCTTTGTCACGAAAAAGTTTGATTAATCGCTCCTTTTCCTATTGATCTCGTCATCCTAAGATCAAATAACGTGAGCAAACACGTTTTTATATAATTCGACATTAACAAAATTTCTTCCAACTCTATTTTTCATTCATATCCGAATTTCATCCCGAATTGAAATAAAAGAGGAAGATAAATAATTGGTATTGCGAAACTGAACGTTTCAAATACAATTGATTTTGTTTTCCCGAAACCGAAGTTAACTAAAATTTCTAATCCATTAATCTCCGTGACCTGTGTCTTGATACCGATATACTGGTTTATTCACTATATGCAGAGAGAAAAATCTTCTATCAAGTGTCCTTTGCTGGTTTCCAATCCTGTTTGCAGAGCTCGGGGAAATAGCACGTACATATAATGCAGTCCTACACGCGTTTGAAAAGACCATTTCCTTTCATCGTTCCCCTCGTATAGCGTCGATTTTTCATAGAAGCCTTTTAACATTGATTCCTCTTACTCGATAAGTGGTTCATAATTCCTCAAGTGAACCTTAGATTTCAATTCATGGTTCAAGCTACAAATTATATTTACTTTGTCTTCAAACTGCATTATCTTGCGGTATCTTGATCAAGATGACACTAAATCTCAGGACTTGTTAGATAAAACGAATCCTGAGTCTCAAGCGATCGGTGCGAAAGTCTCTCGAGGAACAGAGGTTTTTGCATTGGATTTCATTACGTAACTTGTCCTTTCGGGCGCTCACAGTGAACCTTTATTTCTCTTCGTCTCCTCCGACATCTGGCAAACGTTGTAACACCACACGGTTTGTACTCTCTTCCTGCCGGTTAATTGAAAGATCGTGTATCCACGCGTGGTTGATCCCTAGCGCTTCCTCAAACTCAAGGCGCGACCCTCGGGAAGCATCGAGATGGAATTTCATGTGACGGATAGTATTTGATAAGCTTGGAGAAACTCAGCTGATGGATACCATAGAACGAATTACCTCACTCGTTTCTATTTCAATCTTGTTTATAGGAATTCCGATCGAAGTAAGGAAGTTGGACTTGAATATGTATGGAACGTAACGGTACGTTTCTCGCAATTAGAATCATATGTTAGTTCTGCGAGTTTGGAGAAATGGCGTTATCGTCGAGTGCTCGTAATAGGGATAAGGTGAATGGCCGGATGACTCTTCTCTTACCATAAGCTGAAGGTTCTTCTACCAGCTATTGAGCATAATATAACGATATCTAAACCAGTTATAAATATATCATAGTGAAGCAAACGAATTATTATGTAACTCGAAACACTTCTTTTTTTTCTATCTATCGTAGCAACTTTATGTTACAGAGGGGGAAAGTATAATTATGTACCATACAAAGTATTCCAATTTAGTCCTGCAAAACATAGTCACTATTCTATATAGGATCTAAAGTCTAAACAAAAAAAATGTTATATAAATATAAGTTGTTCGATCCTTTACTATTTGAAAACCAATTATGAAAATGATAAAAAAACCGTATCATCTTTTTTTATTCTGCTGGAAAATACTGGGTTCGATAAAAAAAGAGAAATTAAAACACCCTGTATTCAAAGTGACGGTGTCATAGAGAACAATTGAATTTGAAAATCAACATTCACCACACCCACGATTAGTGAGAGGGGGTGTTACCTTGAACCCAACAAGCTCTCTATGATTAACGATACCATAGCAGTCTAATTGGCCTTCGAGGAAAGATAAAGCGCTAAATAGCACCTGGAATGCGTAAAAGCGCAACCCTGTCGCAACATAAATTTTGCCCCTTGTCTACGGAATCTACCGGTAAATCTTGATCTAATGAAAATTGGCTGACCGGAACAATAGCTAAACACGTGCGCTCTAGGGGCAATAAAGATCGTTGCAAAATATCACTGGAGTCGTAAAAGCGCGCGAGCAATTCGCTACTTCATGGAGATTGCTTCGCGAATCTATTGAGACTCGAAAAACTCAAGTATTAGATAATAGAAAATTATTAGAATACGAGTGATGAAATAAATAATAATCTCAAGTGAGATTCTTAATATCGAATTAAACCTATCGACGATAAGAAACCTTATGAAATCGATTTACATATATCATTATTCATCTGGATCAGGATAAATTTGGAGGGATGCGAAAGTTGGGTTTAATAAAATATATACGAAAAACTAACGAAATTATTATTGTTGCCTGATGAGCAGCCGAACATGGTGGATTCGGCTGAAACCTGAAATCTGTATGTAAATACTTGGAAATCCTATCTACAGCTCGCTCTTTGCTCTTAGAAATCCTGTTGTCCCTCAATGATCTTTGGTTCGGCGTCTTTATTCTTCAGGTCGATGACAATCTGGAAGAAACAGTAAATTCTCGACAGAAATTTTCCCGAGATTTATTCTACAAATTTCGATTATATATAGATATATAGACACCGACTTTGATTGGGCATTTGGTTTCAAGTGCCTGAGTTAGAGCGTCGTTCACGTGATTGAAACCCGCGATAAGTAATCGTCCCGCTCGCAGGAAACCTTCGTCATAAAAGTCGAGTACATCGTTCCCAGCTTGCCTATTAAATTCGAATTCGCGTTTGAATTAAATTAAACACTTATAATCAACCTAACTAAAAATCATTAGATTAATATATATTAACTTGTAAGTTTTTGGTTCGTGGGCACGAATTTCTCGGAAATCCAGTGTCGTGACCGAGGCACCTTCACTCTTTATCAAAGACTCTAGCTTCTTTCCATCGATTGTGTTGCCCGAGACAATTAATCTGCCTTTGAAACACAAACGGGTTCAATAAATTCTAACATAATTTTTAACTGGGGGTTTAATTCTATCGTACCATTCTCTGAGAGATTATGCACAGCCCGTACAAATTGATCATCGTACAGACGATCCTTCAGAGGCAGATCGTTTGCAAAAGTTGCGTAAAATCTAGAAATAAAGCTCTCTCACAATACCTATCGCTATTAGAATTACTGACTCGGATGAGAAATAATTACGTACGGTTCTAAAGTTGCTTTAAGCCTAGTATTATTATTATCATCGAACAAATCCTTCATATTTAGTTCCGTAGCGACTTGTTGGATCTGTTTTAATACGTGTTTCTCTTTAAATTTCAAAGAGCTGTATGCGCCCCTCTCACGAGCAAGACCTGCCACGTCTTCCGAAGTGCAAACACCTATCACCTATGATAATAATAGATGTTCGATCAGAGATCAATTAATTGTATATCGATCGATAAGCACAATATACATAAATATATCATCGCTGACCTTTCCCAGATGTATATTAGCAGCAAGATCTATGACCGCCATGCTAATGACACTCAAACCAATATTTACTAAGAGAATATCAGTTTCCTTAATATCCGCGCCAGACTCGAGTACCAATAATGCTCTCATGTACGTATTAAACAATCTTATTGCATCCAGCAAATTCATCGCGGTCGGAAGTTTCCATATATCCTAAATAAGTTTCTCGGTAAATGTATCTTGCATAACGCAGAGAATAGCTGCAGAAACTCACTTTCGTCTCTGCGAGGCAGAGTTCCGCTAATCCTCCGTAACAATCTACGTTAAGGGCAACAACTTTATCGCTCTGTTCGAAGCCTTGTTCTTTGGCCTTTACGCCAGCTTTCAATACCTTACCGACTACCTCATAGCCAAGCACTTTAGGAAGCGTCGGTGTGAAACTGTAAAGATTCCTTGACAATAACGCGTCTGATGGATTCAAGGCACAGTACTCGACATCGATGAGAACCTATTGAAGCAAGTGACGTTAGGATAACGAAAATAGAAATGACTAGTTGTCATTGTACAATAATTGGTAAGCAATGGGTAATTGTCAACGCGATACGCCTGACTTACTTCATTTTCCGTGAGTTTCTCCTTCGTTTCGCATTGCTCGATAGTTAAAGGTTCCGAAAAATTCTTTAATACTGCGGATAAATAGTTGGCCGGTATACATGGTTCTGGTTTGCTCGTTTGTTGTTCCGATTGTTGCGATGACGAATGTCTTTCGTTGGTGCCCAGAATAATTGAACGTTTCAGGAATCTTTCCAACTGTGTCTTATTTACTTTTGCCGCGAGATTGCGGCCGGCAGAAATAATCATCTTTCGAATCGCTCGCGAGGAATTGCACGGGGTTGTGCCACTCCAGCGACAAATATTTGTGACCGGTTCTATGCGCCGCGAGTGAGCAGGAGTAAATACTACAAGAGGAATGCGGATATGACCAAATTTCACCCGCCAATTTTCAACTTCTTTGAATATCCTACATAGAAATGAATTTAAATTGAATTCCATAAATTACAACTAATTAAAACCATCCTTTCGATTTAATAATCAGATTTATATTTTGAAAGAAGACCGAAGTTGCTAATTAGTAAAGTTTGGATTATAAAAGTGGCAGATGATAATTCGGGGAAATAAATGTAAATAAGAAAAAATAAATAAAAAATTCAACGCACTCTTTGTGGCTGTTTTTTGGGGGAAAATGTTATTGCCCTCTTTAATGTCAATCTTATTAATGTATTAGATTCTCAGCCTTTAAAAGAGGCAGAGCAAACGAAGCGCTGCACGAGTGTAAACCACTTAACAGTATAAAAATGGAATTCTAGGTATCTTGAGATGTTTTAAGTACAAATAAAGACACTGAATGTTATTGCTCGCCTGATCGCACAATACGTTTATGTTTCCGTTAGAATCACATAAAATTGCGCTTATTTGCGATCTAGAGAAAGAGGTATGCTAATATATAAGTATATCTCTGTCGCGAGAACAATCCGAGACAAATAACTGAGCAAGGAGAAACTCAAGGATTCAACTAAACTAATAGAATGATAATAAGAAAGAATCTAATTTAAGAAAGAAGATAAACGTATTGCGGATAATATGGCATGCCCGACCAGTAATTGAAGAGAAGAGGAAAACTGTGTAACGTAAATGACGAGCATGACTAGTATATTATTACAATTTCGCGTTACAAAAGTAGTAAACTTGTAGAAACTACTACAAACTGTTGGGGATTAGTCCGAATAAGGCTAAAGGAAAAAAAGTTCGATCATGCTTACGATTATTTCGAAAGACTATTATATAGCGCACTCTCACGCACGCCATATCAAGTCAAAATACATGCGTCGAAACGCGATAGACACTAAAATTAGAACGACAGAATTCTCTCGAACATTTCCTACTGAAACAGTAATTCATCTTCTTGCTAAGTGTGTAATTAACAATTCGAATTCGTCGCAGCCGAATTTCTCGGACACTTTTACATTCGCGCACCGCTTACATATTTTCCCCCGTTGGTTCATCAGGGTATTCCTTGTGGCAGTGACCCAATTTTTTTTTTATTTTACTCCTCACAACTCGCCAAAAAAACTCAGAACAATATTATTCCTCAACGCAAACTGCATAAGCAGGCTATCGGAATACACAATGTTAATAAAACGGGTTTGGATTGACATTGAAAACTTATCGTAGCGAAGAATATTGCGCGCTGGGTTTTCTTTCCTCGCAAAAGGGAAATTACATATCGCAGTTAAACGAAGCAGCATTAAAATATTAGCAGGAGGCAAATAAATAAATAAAACAATAAATAAAGACGAATGAGATGAAACTGGAGTCTCTTGTAAGACGCGACTAATAAAACACAATAATGAAACACATGAGATCAGGTAGTAATTCAACGCGACTTTTAGAGGAAGCAATCAGATGATAATCATTCGAATATTTTCATGCCTTCCATTTGCATATACGAAACGTTTCTTCGAACGCGTTTTTTTTTTCACATCCCTCGGTCGATTTTTGAATACCAATTGGTGTTAAATTCAATGGGGAAAAAAAGATCTACTTATCTCGTAAAGAGTAATACTTGTTCCCCTGGTCAGACGATGCTAAAATTCGAGACGCCTACGTCTTTTTAACGTTCGTTCGTAGCTGGTAGCAAAATCGACTTGCGGAACACACGCGTGCTTATACTGACGCCACTCATCTGCGAATTTTTTCTCTAAAATCATATCAACACGACGGTATACTGTGTGTACAGACTCACTCTCGTAATACTGCGAATTTTTTCGAGCCGCAATCTTAACACAACGCTCAGTAAGTGATAAGACTTCGCTTTCGTCGGTAGGTCTATCTACTGCACATCGAGTATACAAATTTCATATAAAAATTCGACTGCAAATGTTAGAAAAAACCTTTTTTATCTCTCTCTCTCTCTCTCTCTCTCTCTCTCTCTCTCTCTCTCTCTCTCTCTTTCTCTTTGCTGTTCCCCCTTTCCGAAAGATCCAAGCTCTTTATCGATAGATCTACAATTAGCCCAGAAATTAAGTTCAGTTTGCATAGCTGTAACTTTGTCAAAAAAATCCTAAAATTATTTTTTTTTTAAAAAATTGAAGAGGAAGCTTTGGGCTTTACAACCATGCAAACAGCATGATTTAATAAAAATTATCCAATCCCATAGAGAACGCTTAAACTTTACAGTTTTCTGCAAGAAAAAACATGTCTCCCTATTTCACGTACTACAACAGCAATCACGCGTGCACTACGAAATCTAAATACACCATTGCAAAGTAGAGGCTTCAAGCTTCAATTTAAAAAAAAAATCATAATTTTAGGACTATTTTTAACAAAGTTACAGTTGTGCAAAAATCGGCAAATTTCTGACTGAAGCAAAGTGATCCTCTTAATTTCTGGGATAAATGCAGTTCCTGGAATGCTGTAAACAGTAATACCTTAGGAATCTGGCGTCAAGATCTTACGAACGCTTCGCAGGAGGCATAAAAAAAAAATCATCAATTGCCTATGAATAATATCGAAACGACGCCAGATCATAGTAACGTGAACTAATACTTTTTTTGTTTTAAAAGTTATCGCTATAATCAAGGAATATCATCCTATCGTACTGCTAAAGATTCCTATTGTATTCAAGGATATAAACTTAAACGTCGGAAAATCATCTTTTGATTTGGGATTGCGCACAACATTTTTGTGGATGTGTGTGAAAAGTGTAATTTCGGCCAGAATCAAAGAGTTTCCATAGCGATTCATTTTATAAATGGCATTATTAATAATTCTACCATTGTATAAAATGCTGGATTTTTTTTTGTTTTTAGAAGAGTATAAGTTCGTTAAGTACTTTTTCTACCACGGTTACACGAAAAAACCTTCTTCAGATGCCTGTTACGGACAAGACGCGGCATATTGTCAAACAATGAGACTGAAGAGACCCACCAGAACTTGTGATTATTACAACAATTCAAGAAACGATTGAATTATATTATCAGAAAGATCGAACAGTTCGATTTCGGTCGCAGTTTGATGTTACTGCACGTGAGAGAAAAAAAAAGAATAAAAAAAGAGAAACAGTACAGTTTTCTCGCAACGACCGAATCGCCCTGCGCGATCTTAGTCCAAGAAGAGCTTAATAAAAAAAAAAAGAAATTAAAGAAGAGCTTGAGATTAATACTTGAAATATGTCACCTATGACTGATTGATTCATAAATAGCTCTGCAAATCCCGATGGTAAAAATTTGCAGAGAGGATCCTGGCAAAAGGAAAGTGCCAAAATGGAAAGCTAACATTTTCTTTCAATTCAGTCAATGAATATCTTCTCAACATCATTTCAACTAAAACCTAGTGGAACTTAAACTCTATCTAAAGGGTCAATTGCTTCTCCATTGGCAGCTATTTTACATTTCTTCTGTGGCTGATTATACATAGTCTGAAGAGGTACATGGAGCAGCTCCACGATTTGTATAAAATTAGGCTCTGAAACAGTTGAAAAAATTGTTGAACATTATCATTAATACACCTGATCATTTTAAAGAGATTGTATCATTGTTTGCGAATCAAAGATCACTCACCATTTTCCGCCGTGATAAATCCATGTCTGATTAGGAAGTCAAGAGCGATCGCCACTGAAGTTGTCTTAAAGTGTGGTGAGAGAATTCTTTCTAAACATTCACTAACTGGAAGTAATTCGAATGTCTCTACCTCACCGTCACTGTTATTCGGTACAAAATCAGGCGGTAGTTCTAAATCGTACACAAATTCTGTGTTGGGAAATAATCCACGATCACTCTCGAAAAAGAGTGATACACAGCCAGCGCTTTTGAGCTTTGAAAGCAGATTATTTGGAATAGTGGCCTCTTCTTCAGCCTCCTTGATCGCTGTTTCATCAATGCCATGACCAACGCTTAGTCCGCCGCTCACCATATTATCCCAATACCCAGGCCAGGTTTGCTTATTAGGACTACGCTTTTGCAACCATATTGATAAGCCTTTTACCGGATCCATAACATATCCATTTATGTCTACGCCATACTTGCGAATCCCAAAGAGACCTAATTTTACCCAATGCGAACACCAACGATTAATTACTACACCAATATCTACTATTCTGTACAAAATCTCACTCGTAAAAACTACAATATTTACATGTTGCGGATCTATCCATTTTGAACAAAGGTGGGGTATTGAATTGAGCACGAACTTCGTAGCACTCTTCTCTCCAGCCTCTTAGGGTAACAAATTTTCCACCAGCTTTCCATTCTCTCAGCACCTCGTCCACGCGTGCACTCCTCTCTGCGTAATCCCGAAAAGCGGGATTTAGCTGAACGTATTCGGGATGTACTTGGAACACCTTTAGGAATAATTTTACATTGGAATCGTCTATTCTACCGTGTAGATACTTAAACGAACATAGCGCACACACCTGAGGGTGGTTTATCAATTCTTTCATCACATCTGGACGCACAAGACCCACCTGTTGTCCATCAACGATAAAAGCTCTGCATTCACCTGCATGAAAACCTGTGGGAGTTCGCAAACGCAATATGCTCGCTTTAATTCACCCAATTATACAGCGTGAGGAAAACGGTACGTATTGCAGTCATTAATCGAATGGGATATTTGTAGGTTTCTCAAATATACATATATATATGTCTATATATACAATAACAACAAAAAATAGTTCTTACATAATTACCCTTTGTACATAATCTTCACGGTTAATCGAGAAAAAAAAGACACACATAGCAGTAAATAGTAAAAGAAAATAAAAACAATGCGTAAGATTCGTCGAGAATATCCGAAAACATAGAATTCTCGAGAAAAAAGCGTCTCAAAAGCGGAATCCCAAATTTACAAAAGACAAAATAAAACGAGCCATTGAACAGAGTCAAGAAACTTCTCTCACACCAACACAAAGAGTCGCCTGTCAGTTGTCATATAGCTCAACATCATTAAACTTTCAATTTATTGATAAAAAAAAGACTCAAGAACCATTACGAGAAAAAATGTTACAGGGCGTTGAATTTTAACGAGAATTCAAGATCTCTCGAGGGAGAATCTCGATGGTACATGCCGCAGAAAATAAGACGAGGAAGACACACAACACAGAGAGAGAGTCAAAATCAATATCTCAGTAGACAGGGTGCAAGCGAAAGGTTTCGAGGAAACGTATACAATAGAGAGGCATAACCGTAACATAAGATTGCAATTAGTTCTTAACAAAGCATAACTTTACTTACCTGACAGGTAAAAGCAATTGAATTTGTTGGCGAGCTTCAATAAGCGTGACATCGGTTTCTTATCACTATTCGCCATGATGTTTTGTCGTCGTCAGCCAGCTGTGAGGAAAAATGCTGCCATCGAATATGAACTAACCACGATGGACAACGTACTCGAACACTGAACACTCGATCAACGCTGACAGCGCCCTCTGTGCGACCGACCCGCCCCCTAGGCGAGTAGAACTGGTACTAATGGCGCGCCTCACTCTTGTAGTTTCCACTCTAGGTTAGTTTACGCAGTGGTGCCGGGTCGGATTGACGCATCACTCGCGAGTGCCAGTTTTTCTCTAATTAAGTGTGAAATAATTAGTGCCAAGGCCTGATAATTGGATGTCATGGATGCAGATAGTTCCCGAGCAACTGGTATGCATAAATTTTTTACTGATACTCTCTACTTTTTTCTCATTCTCTGAATTTATGCCAGACTCATTTCCCCGCCAACATTTTGCCCGCGAACAACTTCGAACCGATCGCCTAATTTACGATTTTGCTCAGTTTAACTATATTTCTGGCATATTTTCACACTCATTATGGTTGATTATCCCAGTAATTTTGGTAATTCCTCGTGTATTAGAATGCGTTGGGGTTTTATGGAATATTGTGCGTAATATTGCAAGTGCGTCTGGCGCTCCGTTTCCAATGATCAATTTCGAGTATCTATTTACGGTCAAATTATACTTTGCATGATGCCTGATGCATCTATAACGCTGTAGTATCTTAATCCTTGCAAAACGCGATGTGTAATAATTAATATAAGAAAATTTGCATCTCTCGAATCTCGCCCTGTAAATTTTGCGAGTGCTTCCGGCGGGCCGGGAACGGGTTCAAATATAAAATGGCTACAGTCAAGCCTGCCACCACACAAACACACGCGAAATCAAAACTGTTTACTCCGCACCTTGCACGAGTGTTTTGAATTGTGAATTTTGGAAAATCTTTTAATAAATATGAAGAAGAAGAGTGCAAAGGCACATTCGGAATCCGAATCCGAAAGTGAGCAATATGATTCTTCGGATGAAGAAGTAAGTAAAATCAATTCACGCTGGTTATTTATCTATCATGTATAAAAGTTTCTAACCTCACGAAATTCACGTGTACCGTATAGTTACAAGAAGCCTTTGCAAAAGGCTTAATAAAGCCTGGCCTGAATGCAACCTTCGAGAAGCCGAGACAAGAGCACAAAAACTGTGTTGTAAGTAAAGCAATGAAGTATATATAAAGCCACGCTAGGGTAGATAATCTATTTACTCTACATTTTTGTTTATATTCTAGCACCTTATGAAGCAAAAGCTGGAAGAAATCAAATTGAAGCTACCATGGATCGAAAGATTGGATATAGTTAATCCACCAGCACCGTTGGCACCGGAACTCGCAGTTGAAATGCAGGAACAGGAGATGAGGCGAGCGAAGCAACTTAAAGGAAACAAAAAGTTACCGCAGTACGAGCCTTCGGAAGATCCAGTCTTAAACGACTTTAGAAGAGAGACACTATTTCATCGGCAAGCACAAGCAGCGGTTATGGACGGAATAGCACGTTTGAAGAACCTGGGAATCCCAACCGTGAGACCAGAGGATTACTTTGCAGAAATGGCCAAGACGGACGAACATATGCAAAAGGTTCGGCAGAATTTAATGAAGAAACAGCTAGTAGCTGAGAGGTCAGAAAAGATCCGTCAACTGAGACAGCAAAGAAAAGTAGGAAAGCAGATGCAGGTGGAAGCAACGTTGAAGCGACACGCAGAGAAGAGAAAATTAATGGAAGAAGTGAAGAAGTATCGAAAAGGTGCACGACAGGATCTTGATTTCCTCGATGATAAGAAAAAGCAAAATGGTCCAGGTAAAAAGTTCAATCCGAAAGGCAAGCGAAAGATGCGCGATTCTAGGTATGGATTTGGTGGAAAGAAACGAGACAGTAAGAAGAACACGAAATCTAGTTCAGCTGATGTATCTGAGTATAAAAGACCATCGAAACCCGGCAGGAAGCCAGAAAGAGGCGGAGGAGCAGCAGGAGCAGCAAAGAGATTAGGAAAGTCGCGTAGGATACAAATGAAAGCGAAAAAAAGACGGCAGCAAGGATAAGACTAAGCTTAGCGTTAAGTTAATTCACTTTGTACATGCGATCCACTCTCCGAAATATATGTCAACCAGGCCAACTGTTACGAGATGGTGTTTGTAAAATAAATCGTTGAAATGATATTCTACACTCAGAAGTTTCCTTTTCTTCCTTCTCGTTAATCGAAGAATCCTGCAATTTCGTTCGGGACGCCTTAGCTGCGGGCAAACAATTGCGATCCAGACCGACAAGAGAAAGAGAGAGAGATTCGGTGTATTTATGGCTACATTCAAACGGTGGCTGCATTGAAGCTGCAGCGAAGGGATGTTTCCTAGTGGCGCATAGATCTTTTTTTTTTTTTTTACGGGCGCGCCGCCGTAGTCCGCGTCTAATCAGAGGCGAATTGGCCCGAAGCATCATCGATACACCACCCCTAGACAGTATCGGCCCAACGGTCTGTATCTACCGCGCAATCCCGCAAGAGAAATGAGAGGAATGCCGACGAGTATTGTGCCGCTTATAACTCATCCCTTCGCAGCTCTTCCATTGAAAATAACTAAAGCTTCTCTACAGTTCTGCATTTGGGAAATTCAATCCCGACACCAGAACAAATTCCTTGATTAGACTTTCGAATATATCTGTGAAAATTTCGTTGGGTTTCTCAAATAGAAATGAATTATCATTTTTATTAAAATTAATGTTCCTCTGCTTCTGAAACTTTGGATTTGAGTAATTACCCTCGACTGCATCTCCTTATGGGAAGAAGGGTTGTATGCGAGTATGAGAATCTCGCGATCGCGATGTTATCCGCACGCTAGGAACACTTAACACGTGTTGGCCATTAGACAATCCGCCGAACAGCGCGTGCTACATGCATAGGAATGCGATTACAGCATATATTACACGCACTCCGTTGCTGTTACCGTCCATCGAATCACGTACGCACCTCCTTTCCTCCGGCAATCGGTACTTGATCCACCGGCGAATACTAGATCCCATAATCTAATAAGGACCATCCTCTCTCTTCCTTTGTCCGTGCAGTCTGAAATCTTCGAACGTGCCTTGATAAGTTCGAATTGAAACTCCGATGAATCAAACACGCATATAATACACCTTTGCATATGATATCTCAGTGAAGATAACGTATAAAGAGAGAATTTCGAGGATGATAGCTTTCGCATTACAATTTGACGTTAATTTCCTATTTGTGTCGTACTAGTTTTAGAACCATGATTCACCAATGTATCCTAACGATTTTTGTTCTCCGTTAACAATAAGTACGGTTCTTTATGATTTCGCGAAGAGTTGGAAGTTATTCGAGGTTTATTCTATGCAAGTATCATAGATACTTGAAACCCAGCCGTACATATGGATCCATATGCCGGTTGGGGTATCGCAAACGTGACCGCCAGGGTCTGGTCCGCCCAGTGATCCCGGATGGTCCGGAATATGGGATAACACGCGTGATTGGGTCGCGAGTGTATACTTGTTATTTGGCGAGTGGAAATACCGCGGATCGGGCCGCATACATAAGGTTCGAAAACCGTCGGTACGTGCTCTCGAGCGGCGTGTGCGGATGTACACATTTTTCGCGATAGCCTGGGGTTATTGTATTTAAATCCTGGAGTGCCCTCTCATTATCCTCGTTCTGTTCAGCGTGGACAGCGTCGGTTCAAAGAGAGAGAGAAAGAGAGAGATTCTGGGAATCGTGTGTTCGGCAACAGCTGTTTTAGAGAGCGCTGCGGACGCGTTTTCGCATTTTTTTTTTTCCTCTTTCGTCTATGGAGCATCATCAATTACGCGAGTGTCAAGAGTCGCCCTGAAATACTCTACGTCCGTAGGTTCTTGTTTCGCGCATTGATCGAACTCTTCCGCTAGATGTTTTTCGACTTTACCCTAGCGACTCGACACTTTAATTACGAGTACTTTCGCTTAAATATCCGAGCGATTAGTGTACTCGGGCGAAGCTTGCGGACAAAATTGTAGACTCACTCCCCCCCCTCTCCGTGGTAGTAGTACAAGACTAAGTCGAGATTACGTTATTTGCCGGGTCTACGGCGTTTAAATAGAGAAACTTAATTTCTTTATCTAGATTCAGCGAGCGGTGGCGCGTTCGTTAAAACTTTCCGAGGAAGAAGACTCTCTCAGCCCCATAATCTGCAGCAGCTTGCCTCCCTCCGAATGCGGCTTAAACATCGCCTCGGCTAAGAAATCCTATTAATACATTTAGAATGCCCTTTTAATTCAGGTTCTGAGCTCGGACCTTTAGGGCTCGCCCTTGCAAACTTGCCGAACCGCCACCCCCCTCTCACCTCCCCCTCGACTGATAAATCGTTAACGGTCGCGTACGAAACACTCGCGTAATCCTGATCGTCATATTTACCCTCGGAATATGCTCGCACCGCGGGATTTTCCCGAATAAATTCAGGCTTTTTCCGCTCGCGAGCTTGCGTAAATACGCACCACCGAACGGGTACGCGCGCACAGATATTTGTATTGATGACAACCGCCGCGTGACATGTATCCTCCGCTGGCTGCTAATGGCCGAAATTTGTTTCCCCATTGTCTGCGGGCGATTTGGCCGATTTGAAATTTCCCAGACCACGCCGGAATGTATGTATACCTACGTATATACCTCGAGGTTTATATGTACCTTGCGCATCGCGTATCGTGGATCCGGGAACGCCCATGGTACGTGAACTACCACCAGAAAGGGCATATAGAACATTCGAATCATCCCTATCTCCTCGTCGACGACCAAAGAACATTCCGAATACCCGAGAATCCACATTTTAATTACTATGGAACAGAACAAATTTGTTTCTTATATCCTGTTTTTTTTTGAAATTAAAAAAAAGGGGGAAATTAGCCTTATTGTTCGAAGAAGAAATTTTTTAGTCTTGTTATTATTAGCGAGTGAAAATACTATGGGGTATGCTTGAAATGTTTTGAGTACATATCTAGGCGGATATATGGTTCGAAAATCTGGTATTGTAACATGGGGAGATCCTTTTACCAAAATATTTGTAGTATACGATTCCCTGAAATAGATACAACAGGCGAGTGTAACTGAGAAATAGGATTCCCTCGAAAAACATAGCTATCCACGCTTGCAAACGAGGGCTTACGGACAATACGCGTTGCATGGTTTATACACCCACGATGAAATATCCGTCTCAATTATTCAGCCTCAATAGACCCCTCCGAGCAGGCTCGTTACTTTACGTCGTAAGATAAACACGCCGTCGATCGATTGATCGCCTCGCTGATCGAGTTACACACGCAGCGAGAGACCCACCATTCACCCATAATGATCACGTTTTGACGGGGTTACGCGGACTAGAGCTTGGAACACACCGTTATGTATGTATGTATACCATACACTATGTAGAATACACCTGGTTCGAAGCGTTATCGTGAAACAGAAACGGAAAGGTCCGCTCATTTTTTCGGAACACGAGTTGAACTACTTTCACCGCGGAACTTGGATGTAAATGACGTTAGGAAGTCCGATAAGCCCTGGTATTTGCTAAATAGCGCGCGCCGAGCGAACGAGTTTCGCCGTTAAGTGGCACGAAAGACTCTCTCTCTCTCTCTCTCTCTTTCTCTTTCTCTGTAGTACCAATCAGTCAACGATGGCATATTCCCAGGATCCGTCGATTCTGCTAGTAGAATCGAGCGTTCTGGATACCCGCGATATATTCCTAACATTGAAGAATACGAAACATTTTTCAGATCGCTCGCTGAACGGGTTGGACTTTATCTTCTTGGGACGTAACGAAAGCAATTCAAAGAATGGATCTGTCTGTCCAGCTCGCTTCCGTTTGCTCTCCCGTGAAGGAGGAAATGTGAGTAGAAACTGCTAGATTGACCATGGACGATTGATTTGAAATTTGAAGCTCACAGAAGCTAGCAAACCTGTTTCTTGTTTGTACAGTTCATTGTACACGCGCCTCTGGCAATTCTGATTGTCAAGCTATTCCGTAATATTCTACAAAATTATATAGCTATCGGTGCAATTTCGCTTAGTATACGTCTCCCCCCCCGTGACATCGAATTACAGCAATTTGTCCACTCGGTCCGATACGAGGAACACTTATCCATTGCCAGACAAGTTACAAGCCACCCATCGCATCTGCATCCCCATCCATCTTCCCTCACCATCTGCTCACCTCCCCTTTTACACCGTTCTCTTTCTCTCGTATCTTGTCGAGTCCTCGAAAAAAAGGAAGCCGCGATTATCGAGCCGCCGCTCTTCTCTCATCCTGTTTCCGCGAAACGAAAAATCGTGCTGGGTGGAATAGAGGGGGGTGGTTGAAGGGGAAGAGAGCCTTAGCGAAGAGAAAGAAAGGAAAGTCGAATAATGCAGTCGTCTGTAGACGGGATAGCTAGCCATTGGTTACTTGTGCGTGCCGGTGGTGCTCGTGTTCCATAAAGGTTCCAGTAAATCGACTGTGTGGGCTCTCGTGTTGCGCGTGCATACGTGGAACGCGCGGCGGCGAATCGTGCGCGCCGGCGGGGCCGCGGTGAGGGAGGCTAGAAGGAAGGAGAGAGAGAGAGAGAGAGAGAGCCGCGGGGTATGGGAAACCATTATTGAAATGCAGTAAATGGCCGTGAGTTTCAATTGCCTCCGGGTGCTTCCACCGCGCCCTACGAAAGAGAACCGCCGCTGCCTCCTCCTCCTCCTCCTCCTCCCTCTACCGCTACCTACCCCTCTCGACCAGATGCGGGAGAATTACGAGAATTTGCAATGATTCGCTCGCCTCGGCACACGAAAACAGGGCTATCGACCGATTCGACGTTGGCCCAACCGACGAGGATATACCGGGATGCATTGCCAGGTGTGGTGGATACTGGAAATCTGAATGATCATCTGGCAACTGCCTCTTGTCGATATGCATCCTGCGCATCTGTTTCCACTCTCTAATCTTCCACCACCCCTATTTTCGCAGCTTTCACGCGAAAAGCTACTTTACGATCATTTTATTCGAATCTTCGATCGATGTAGCATAACATCAACTGATGTTGTTGTTGTTACTTTTGTTTCGGGACCGACTGCTCAGGTCATACCTTAGGACCTATAGTTTTAAGTGGAATCCGAATGGGAACCGGTGTTTTCAAGGAGGCAAATATCGTCAAATGACGTTTGATGATGTTTGTTGAATGAATTTGTCGAGGGATTGGTAGCTTTTATGCTAATCTATTCCCTGATGGGCCATAGTTATTCGGGTAGAATTAAAGGGTAATGCAAGATACGCGCTTTCGATCCGTCGGTCTATTTGTAAGCAGCTGTTCCTGCTATCAATACCAGCAACGTCCGCTTGGGGAGTGTATCCTTATCACACCGACCCAATACTGTAATTGTCCCCAATTAGGGAGACCACTAGTCCTCCCCGTCACGCGGACCTCCCTATTTGAATGACCACCCCAAACGCACCGCATTTACTCGCCGATGTTATTTATGCTATTCAAACCGCACGCGGATACAGTTCACAGTGCAGAGTGCATACTACATGCAAATAACGTGCTGTTAGTAGCATTACCCGGAGTTCACTACCAGTCATCTTACGGTCGACCATCGAATTACATAGCCATTAATCCTTGAACCTCGCTTGCACCAAACACCTACTAACATCTTTAACACTAGAATTACCGACAGTTAAGAGATTACTTATATAATATTATTCGAGCTAGAACTAGACATTTTGATTGATGTGATAGTTTTAGTATTAAAATCGTTACCTAAAGTTATCTGCTATTTAAATGTCAGTCCAAGATGATCATGAATATTCTTATTCCGATTAAGCAAGATAACTGCATATAATTGGTTTTGCTGATTCCACGAATGTCTGCTCCGCGGAAAAACATATTTGGTGATACGTTATCAATTATCCTGGGGAACGGAGAACCTGACAAAAAGTGTCATTGATAGGGGGTCACGTATCCTAGGGAGCGACCGATCGGGGTAGAGGCCATGCCACCGGGGAACAAGAGGCACCAAAACGCGCGATCGTTTAGGTAACGCAGTCAGGGAGACAAATGCGATATCGCGTCTCATAGCTACAGCAGAATTTCAATGGAGCAGATGATATTCAGCGATTCGCAGACGTCGGTAACGAAATTGGACTCGCGTGTCACTGGCATACCAATAAGCGATACGGAGGCATGCTCTCGCGTTTTATTTTCCCGTGAATATGACGCGGAGAGGTTGTTCGCGGTAGCCGCGTATTTGTCAACGGCTCTCAAGCCAGCAAGAAGCGAATTGACATTTTTATGCGGCTCATTTCTCTGTACATGGAAACCCGGGAGCTAGCGAACGAACGAACAGGTGCTTGTCACTCGATTGTCGTTGGCCAATGCCCTAGGGTCACTGTCATCACAGACTCTTGACTTTTCGTTTGACGCGGACTTCCTCAACGTTTCCAAATCACCCACCTTTCGACTTGTCGAATGCAATACTACTCTAGCTATCAAACCGATTGTTGTTGTTGTTACTTTTGTTTCGGGACTGATTGCTAAAGTCATATGCCCTAGGACCTACTGTTTTAAGTGGGATCCGAACCACTATATGCGCAACAGTACGTAATGTTTCTCAAGGATGGATGTATTAATTACGCTCAACGTTGCTTGACTTCGGTGATCGAACGGGAACCGGTATTTTCAAGGAGGCGAAGACCCTTGGCAAATCGATTGTTTCAAGGAACTTCAAACAATCGGAAATACAATTCTCGCGTTTAATAACAAACTTGAACTATCCATATGTTATCGACTCCCTGTATTAATAATTCCAATTGAAATTTGTAATTAGTAGTATAAAATCGGTTTTCAAAGCTTCGTACAGTGGAATTTAATCGAAGCTGACTTCGAAACAACCTTCGCATACCAAGTTACTATCCCCCTCCACCGTGACAACTGAGCCAAATGCAACTAGAAGCCTGCGACGTCGAGGATCCGAGTCTCGCGAGAGTTTCGCGTGCGCACAATTAACGGGAGCAATATTGCGAGTCCGAGGGTTTTATTCTCACGATGCAATCGAGCGGCAATTGATCGGCCTATCAAAGGACCGGCAATAAACGAAGTTAAACATCAATACGAGCAGCGGAGTGATCGTGTCGTCGAGAAATAAGGGAGAGAGACTAGACGAGACGATCGTGGCGCGGCGCTCGCACCATCGGACGGTTGGAGGAAATTATGGGAGCGCTTGGCGAAAATAACTCTTTGTTACGGTCAGCTTGGAGTGGGGGAGGGCCGCGCTTGGCAAGCGGCTTCCTCTGCGTATTAATAAACTCGATATTAATCGTTGCCTTTTTTCATCGGTCGCTCTTATTAGCGTGCCGGGTAAATACTCGAAACGACGACGCACAGCGGTAGGCAAAAAAGGAGAAGGAGGGGGGGGGGGGGGGGGGAGAGTGGAAACCCTGGCTTTTTCATTATTAACCGGCCGCGCTCCCAAGCCGGTAGACAGTTATTCGTGTTTGCCACGAAATCTCATTATGCGATATCTCTCGGCAGCATGATTTTTCTTCATAAGTACTTCATGAGCGGCGGCAACGGCCGCGGAACGAGAGCACGAGACTTCAAAAAACTCGATCGTTATCCTCTACCGAGCATCCTCCGCGCTGACATTCCTGTAATATGAAAAAGCCCGATAACCTTTCTGGAATTGGATCGAGATGCAGCTATTCCAATTATGCTCGGGAAAAATGGATAATCCGTAAACCTCGTAATCAGCGCTTCCCTCTATCGTTCATTCCCTTTATCGGGCCTCGAAGAGAAATGGGAAAATGTTCGTTACGAGCTTGATAGACTAGCGAGAAGATTCTTGTGTTTCACCGCGTTTCAACGCTACTTTACCTGCCGAGGGTATTAAACATCTTCCTTCCACAGTAACCCGTTCGAATCCCGGTCGAGCACGAGAGAAGGTGCTGCTAGCGATGTTTAACGGGAAATTAGCACGCTCCAATGCGATACTCGACAACCACTCCGAATTAGAAAGGCTCACATTCTCCACAGAATCAACTCGCTCTTCGCATGAACAGTACTTAAAACGAGTAATTGACGAAATACAATTCTGCGGTTGTTTCGCGTTTAGTTCGACTAGGAAAAGAATCAATTAGAAATAGAGAAATGGCAAGTGATCGAAGAGAAGGGGGAGAGTGATAATTAATGAAGGAAGCATCCGGCTCGGAATTCCAGTAGAAGGCGCATAGGGAGTGAGTGGGATATTGGATAATCGTGAACCGGAGACTGGCAATAGCCTGTCTCGAACGCGTGCGATCCGCCTGATCCTATTCATCGCTTATGTGCTATCGATATCGTTGTCCAGTCGAGCGCTTCATCCCTCGAGGATACAACCCCCCTTTTCCCCCACTCACCCTAGTCCTTTTAATTAGGCCCTCCACTTAATTCGCACTTTTTGATAATCCAGTGCCAACCCAACCGAATATTCTCCGAGCAATCCGTGGCGAGACGATGGATTTTTTTCGACATACTACCCTGCACCACCACTCAGATTAATTTTGCCATCAGATTCGATCTGATCCACTCGCATCGTACAACCTTCTGTCCAGTGTTCCCGAGATCATTGGGAGAATTTCGCGAACGGTAACTCGATTTCGCGATAAACGAAGCATCCTCGCGATCTTCCTTGCAAATGGATTTCGCTTTTAGGATCGTAATAGGGTCGTATCCTAACTAGCATAATGCTACGCGAGATGCAATCGATTTTTGAAGGATTCTTCTCACTTCTGGTATGGTTTTCGGCCTCTCGTTTTATCTTCCTCGTCTGCCACCTCCTTCTGCTTGGTGAAAACTGATCCTGGCAATGCAAAAAGACTCATTAATCCAGGTGTGATGTTAGGATGAGAAATGGGACTCTTGATTTAGAGGCGAAGGAAATTTATGCGAGTTTTTAAGTTTCAAGTATTTCTCCCTTGTAGAGTCTATACTTCTGAATTTTAGAAGCTTCTGATTTTAATTAAACTCTGAATCTTCCTATATTTTTTAACAATATCCGTTATCAATATTTTCCACATTGTGAATTAAATTCCAGGAGTATAATAAAATAGAAGAACGTGTACTGACTAAATTAAGTCAATTTTTCCAGTAGATTTTTAGGATCAAAATTACAATTACAACTGAATATTGAAAACATTAATTATTATCATTTTTTAGAATTGACTAATTTAATGCTTTGAATATAACTACTTTTTTTCGTTTCGTCGTAAACTTGGAAAGGGGTTGAATCATCCCTTTATATCGTCAAGTCGCGACAATGACCGTCTCGAAAACACGACTCTGTCATGAGATCCAGTTTCAGGTCGAGTACCTTGCTCGGGCTTGTTTCGACGATTACAGACTACGCGAGTGTGTCACGTTTGCTGAGAATCCCTTGGCAGTTCTTCTTCGCGGGGCAAGGACCCTTTGACGTTTCACTTTTCAACGCACGTACTGTAAAAAAAAAAAGAAGAAATTCCCCTCGCACCTTCTGCCTGTAAGTCTCTTGGGGAGCGAGGAATGACGCCTGGGGTTAAATGTCGAGCGACTACGAGAAAGATAAGGAAGTTAAATTCCACGCGAACCCCATTGATTCGCGAAATTCTCTTTTTTTTTCCATAATATCTTGATACTTTATGAAAGAAGGTCCTTTCTTTAATACGAACGATTACGAACCATCGAAGAATCATGAATAAAGGAGACAGTTGGGAAAAGTTTCTCTGGTAGATTGCTTCAATAATTATTTATTTATTCGACTATTCATAGAGGGTTATTCAGTCGTTTGCTGATAGCCGATTCACCCTGCAATCAAAATCTCATTTGCACGAGCATTCGTCAAATTATATTTCCTGTGCAGTCGACTCTGTCGATACGCCATCAAATTAGACTCCACTTAAATTTGTATCAAGGGGTGCTCTCTTAAATTATCCACATTAGAGCCTCAATTTCAAGCGATCGTTGCATTTTCTCAATAGAAAAGACCAGCTGTATCCTAAAACGAGCACGTGGTGCTTAAATACGTACTCTCAAATTTCCGTCCGATTTTGTCGAGCGAACTGCCAATTCCCATTTTCACCCTAGAATCGGCTAACCGAATAAAACCTGACTTTCCACGAGCTATTTTCATCCGATTTTTATACGCAACTCAGACTAAAAATAGCAAGGCTTTTAAAAATTTCACACGACAACACTTTCTACGAAATTCGACATTTTTGACGAAAGTTTAGGAATTATGAGACTCGAGAACTCAAGGTATTTATTTTGGTCGTTAAGTGAAAATGTCAAATTGATATTGTTAATTCGTGATAGTTAGAGTCGTAGCGAGTGGTAGTAAACGTTATCGGTCATTGTAGAAGGTATCAGGAGCTAAGGTAGAATTCCAGTTACAAGCGTCTTTTTGACGTATGCAAATCGTGCGAAGATAGAGTCGAGGATTACAAGCTGCGATAGGACGGTTCCACCAGCACCACCGATGAGGCCGATAAGCTTCGATTCTCCTCGTGTTAGAATCTATATGTATGTGTGAATACATATATACAGAATATACGTTGGTAAAACAAAACCCTTTCGAGTTAATGGTAATTCCTCCTGAAATTTTCTATCATTACACGCCAGTATCCAACCCAAAGCAATATTGCACGGTGAAACGAAACATTCGGATCGTATTGCGTGGGTTACACGCATTCCAGTCGTTCGGGATTGTTCCGTGAAAAGTGGTGCTTTTTCTCCGTGGAATTGAATAGTCAGAGGGTGAAATAACCACTCGAAGTTTCGAGTCACTCAAGAACTTCCTTCATACGAACTACGATGCATGGTTCTATTTATTCGAACTTGCATTCAAGCGATTACACTAGAATGTAAATTAATTTGCAATTAAATAATTTTATAGCGCGATTTCTCTTTATAGGAAGCAACTTTTTATCATTGTTAATCTTCAATGTAGTCTAAAAATCTATATAACATCAAATAAAAAGTTCTTCAGCAAAAGTAATAATTATTTTGTCATTAGTTTGTGTACCAATAATCGAGAGTCTCTCTCTCTCTCTCTCTTTACTATATTAAACTTCCTGGAATTCGAAGCTCTAAATTGAGCTATGCGAAATTAGCTTCGTGAATCCAGAGTTTATCCAGCCGCAGAAATCGAGCGTTTAATACACAGGTTTTAAGGACGATATCGTTCTGGATTTTCCTTGGTCAAATGACTCCGTCAAGCTTCATTATGGATGGATCCGATACGCAAAATTGATTTTCCCCCGTTAAAAACAGCTTGTAATATTCAACGTGGTCCTCGCACGGCGGTCCTTTTGGCTAGCAATTTCGTGTAACGTGCGTTTCGAATTCATGCATGAATGATAAATCCACAAGCATGACCATCGCGGCAGCAACTCCATATAGTAACATCTATATGTATACTTAGGTTCATGGCAAACGGTCGAGTAGCAGTCATTTCATTTTTTTTTCTCCCCCCCTTTTTCACCGCGCTACACGCTGGAAAAAGACGTAATTAAGCTGGAGAAATTCAGTCCGGTTACCTGATATGTTTGCATCGAAATACGCTCATACGTTCTAGTTAATAAACGGTGATTTTCGACTTTTGCAATGTCAGTCTGACGTTTATTCTGATGGACGAAGTGACGTGTTCTACTTGTTCTACTTGTTCTACTGTTGACGTTGGACGACTAACAATAAGTTACAACTATGTCACTCGAATTCTTCGCAACCTTTTATCCCTCAAAAACAATAGGTTCTTCTAATAATAAATCATTGCTGACAAGTCAAATGATCAATTATGAAAGAATCGAAGGGGAATTAAAAAAGAATTTCTAATCATAAAATCACGTTAATAAGTATTTCGCGAGTATAAAAATATAGCTGAGGAGATAAAAGATGTGGCTTCGAAGCTGTTAAGATTAAGGAAGATTGCTGAAAAGGGAAATATGCTTGAGTCAAGAGGCATTCCTTAATTATTCGAAGCACTAAGATCACTGGCACGCGCGTTCAACCAACGTAATAGCGAGAGTAGTCGAAAAAGAGAAATCCTCTTAGAAGGACCATCGCGCAAATTTCTCTCCTCGCGCCATCCAAGTATCTAAATTCCCAGAGTCTTGGAGAACTCTGCGCGAGCGTGTAACTAACTTTCGCCTTTAAAGGCTCTGGCGTGGCAAGGCACCCTGTCTACATTAGGGTCTTTCTAAGACACGAGCCACCAGCAGCATCGTCTTGATCTCTCCTCGTGCATCTTGCATCGGGGCCCGAAAACCTCGACCCTCGGTGTGGCACTTCCTAATTAACCCGCTGGATTTCCTCGCACGCAGTTGGTTTCGTGTCGTTATACCGCCTAGGGGACGAGAGAGTGAGATCTGCAAGGGTGGCACATCGATTTATTGTCGTCTGGAAGTTTCTTTAGTCTCATTTCTTCCGTTTCTTTTTTTTACTAAATTAAGAATTTAGCTACTTTGTAATATTTTCTTACCAATTATTCAAATTTCGACATTTAAATCAATTTATTTTCATGGACTAGAATTTTTCTGGATCCAAATTAAAAATAGAAGCCTGCTTTTTTTACTATATTAAGAACTATGCTACTTTGTCATCTTTATCGATTATTAATACTTTGTCTAATAAATTAGTTTAATTTCCTGGGTTGGACTAATTCTAGATCCAAATTACAAATGCAATCTCATCCCCCTTTTTTTAAACTACCAGAGAGGTTCGATTTATTGAGAAATAGATTTCTTCTTATATTAATAAAAATTGTATCGAATAACATGGTTCTAATCAGTTAAACGATCGCGATGGCAAAGTAAGATGCAGAAGAGAGACGTAAAAGTAGCTTGTTAACGCGAGTCACCATGTTAGCAAGGCTACTCTCATTGGGGTAGAGATGGAAAAACGCGAGTCGATGGTAAATATTAGGCGAGTGGAGAAAGACAAGCATAAACTTTACATCTGAGGAAGACTTTAAAGTTGGCTGCTATGAAACTGGCCACAGACTCTTTGAAACGACCGGAAGAGAGTCAGACCGAAGCAAGGGTCATCCCAAGAGAGTTCAGTTTTCCATGAGGACACAGCTTCCCTCGACCTAGAAACTGCGAAACATCGACATCGATGTATCCCGATCGTCCGAGAAAATCAAACGTTTCACAAAGCGAAACTCCTTTTCTCGTTGAGGTTTCTACAGCAAAAGATTTTCACGGGAGAATTTCAAATTCCACCTATTTTCTGCGTTGCTCACTGATGAACCGAGCACCACTCTGTTTCTATTACAATCTTCCGGAAAGGCTTCTTCATCTTTCTTGCGATTCAACGTCGTCGTCTCTCGGTAGAGTTTCTTCGAGCTCGAACCGCAATTCTTCTGATTGCACTTTTCTCCTAGACTCATTTATTTATACTATATCGAAGGTGAATCTTCCCCATGACGAAAAGTTCGAGTCTTCCAATGAGAGAATTCTTAATTATCGAGTAGAGGAAATTTCTTAAATTGTTTTCAATTATTTCTGGATAAGAAACTGGAGAAACGAAATAGCGAATTAATAAATTATAGAGAAAGTTATTCTGTTAGATGTTAATTTACAAATTACAAATAGTTGCTTGGTATAAAGTTTCCAAGTTGCAAACGAGTTTCTCGAGTTACTCGAAGAATTTTGATTCCACATAAGGCGACGTGAGTTCGTCAATGGTGCTACGAGGTCAACCGCGTAGGTTCGACGAATCCATCTCGTTATCGAGAAAGTGCGGGGGGCGTCTATGGTGCCGAGAGACTCGTCAGAAAATTGAGTTAAGGATCGACGTATACATTTATATTCGTCGTCCATCCGCTCGGTGTTCGACGACGTCCCCTTCTTCTTCCCGAAGAATAAAAGGTTCAAGCGGCATCAGAGTGGGAGTCAAACGACGGAGAATTTGCTTCGACCGCGGAATAATGGTCTCGTTCGAAGGAGAAAGACAGTGTGTATATGCGCAGCAAGGTTTTACGTGTTTGTACATGTATTCCGTATATTCCACGTAGAATCTGGGTCAATCGAATCTCAGCAAATTGGCGAGGTGGTAATTTTAATTCTTCGCAAAATTGCTGGTGACTTGGTTGCTCGAAAAAGAGAATCACGAAACTGGGCACAAATAGTACCCTTTGCAGTTTAATATTGGAAACAGGTGTGCGAGCGCGCAAAATGGCAATTCTATATTTTTGCAAGAGGTAATTCACCTAACATTCGTATTTCAAATATTTTCATCAATTTTCTGTTTAATCTAAAAAATCTGTTTAATATATGGGATTAATAGTTGGCGATAAATGAAACTCTGGAGCATTTTGGGCGAGGTTGTTCGTTGAATTTTTGCATTTTGCGATTATTCAAATACAGAAGACTTTGATTGTAAGAGAGAGCAGGATTTTTGTTGAATATTCCAATAGCTGACAAGTCAATTCGAAATTTTTCGCAGCTGTTATACACTGCCAATTACAGAATTGTATGCGTAGTTACGAAAACAACGCGACCCCTGATGACGAGCAGAATAATAATGGACGTTGAACAAGTTCTTTCGGGGAACTACAGACTACCGAGTCTATACTAGCGGAATATTCACTGAATTTTAACGCCCCAATGCAAGTTGTAAATATGGAAATCAGGGTAAAATGAAAATGATATTCTAGCACATACATACATACACTTAAAATATCATAAGAATTTTTTCCTATTCTTGTCTTTATCGCGAGAAGCTTCAATAATTTATTATTACGTCAATTAATTATTTAAATACTCCATTGCATTATGAATAGTGCATAAAATAGAAGCCACATTAATCCAATAATTATAAATAGATTGATTAATAAAAGAATTCCATTTCGATTTATTATTTCGAAATAGAATAATTTCCCTTTCGGTCGATGGTTCGCGATAATACGAATCTCCTCAGAATTCCAAGATACTCGACGATCTCACTACCCTTAGGTATCTCATTCTCGAGCAGCATCGAAATTATTCTGTCGGCGTCACCAAATACTCTGTCAGCGAATTACACGCTGCTGCTCTACCCTATTGCATTACATAATTACAGGTTCGCTTCATTATTGCAGGCCCGCGAGCGAGGGGTCGAACGAGCTTCATACGAAAATTCAGCACGAACCTCGACGCGTCGCGTCGCGCAATCGGTGAATTTCAGACACGCGTGCACGTCAGTAAATTGCCGTCGATACGGAAATATCGGGCTGACGCATGAATTGCGTGTATGAGCTACCCTCGGAATCCCTGAAAACCCACCCATCTCTCTCTCTCTCTCTCTCTCTCTCTCTCCCCACTCCACCCCCCCACTTCCAAACCCTCGACCCGCGAAAGCAGGATTAAATATTTATACGAGGCTCGATTACACGGCCACTCGCACTCGCAACGTTATAATTCTAACAAATGTTAAATAGCCGATTTTCCTGCGCGTGTCCTGCCCGACTAAATATTCATGGTATGCATATGCCTGGGCATACCGCCACTCTCATAGACCGATTTGCATCGAGAGCTGCTGCCCTCCTACTACTACTACCACCACTCCCGCCACTACCATAAGCTGCCACGGGCAAATCCGATTGCAGGCCCTGAAACAGAATTCGATGGGTGTTTGATTAAAAATAGAGGACGTTAATGACCGGCCGGATGAGGTCCTCTCGACTGACAGCAGAACAGTTTTATTCCTCCGCAATTCGATTTATACCATACGCGTATTTTTTTTTTTTTTTTTTCTTTCTCGCAATTTTTTCACTGATGCTCGTTTTACTCTTACGAGGCCTCAGTGCTACCACTTTTTCATGGTCCTCTTAATGGACCGTGGATGCTAGTGGAAAAATTGATTAGTTTCAGGACTTTGGTGGAATTTGGGGAAAAAAGGAGATTCATTAGGAAAATTGTTTTGGTTAAAAATATCTGGGGGAATTGTTAAGAATCGAATTTTTGTATAGGATATATTCTATTGAAATCGGTTATTAAAATGATTAATTAATTTAATTGCAATAGAAATGATTGGAAGAATTTGAGTGTCAAGATATTTTAAGAGAAGGATTACTCGGGTAACAGTATTGGCGTTTAAGCGAGGGCTAATCGTTCGGATGGAAATTACGTCTGTTTTCGAAGGGATAAATCGAAACTGGCGGGTATCAAAATCACAGAGGCTGCTAATACCGTTGGAAATAGGGCGATCCACTCTCCGCCTGTAAATCCGCCGGTTATGTAATCAAGAGTCACGGATGAATGCGGCTCTGATACGCGACTGTAGGGTGCTCGATCGCGTGTTCCACTCGAGCAACGTATTCACAAGCACTCCGCTTGCCGTAAACACAGTTTATGGTGACAAAAGCCAAAAATGCAGGCACACGCTTAATTCGACGGCTCTCTTCGTGTACTTCTTACCTTACCGCAATTGCGCCCTTGCTCTGATTTTCAAATACGCTGACAGCGACACCCTATTTAATCTATCTACCGAAACCTAACCTCTAAACTTCTCACCTCGCCATTTGACTTTCGAATTTCTAACTAAAGGAACATCGAAATGAATTTTAGAACAAATTCTACGATAATCTAGCGTGGCATCAACAATAATTCCATTGTTCAATATTACTAATTTTATTATTATATTGATTAAGTATCTTTTTAAAATAATGAATCGATTTGCTACATTATTATTTCATTCTTACTCAATGATTATTTAATTTAGTAATTGAATAGTGATTGTCAGAGAAAAGATTCGGAACATAAATGCATTAAGTGAGAAGATGATTGATTATCCAGATGTCGTTGTCTTGATGTCGTCCCGAAGCAAATGAACGCGTCGCGACGTCGATGTAGAAAAATCGCGTGACTGGGTCGCTCTGAAAGATCCTCCTACCTGCGAAACTAATTCATAATAACCCACCGTCTAGACGGTAGATGTTTACCTCCTGGTTAGCGAGTGTAAAAAGCCAGTGGCATTAGCAAACAGTCCATTGAAAAAGCGATTACGCGTGCTATTTCCAACAGCAATACCCCTCACACGTTCACTCGGTGAATACTTGAGTATTTGTTTCTTCGCGATCGGCCAGTCGGAGTCGAATTGATATCCACCTCGAAGACAGGCTGTTGAACGAATTTCAAAAAGTTATCCACCTTTTCCACCAGTCACCCTAGAATTCGTCTCCGATAAACTCTCTCGTTCTTCACGATTCCACGCCAACGAATTGGTCAAAGTTATTTCCTGGATTCTCCGAGATTTCACGGTTCTGAATTTTGACCAGAAACAGGATATACATATATATATATATCTTGTGCATCGTTTATGACGCCTCTCTCCAATTCTAAGATGAGGCTACGTGGGCGGCATAAGATAAGCGCTTTCACCTCGGCAAATCTTCACGTGACCCTAATAAAGGTTACTTCCGCCCAAAACTGGTCTCTTCTCCACGTAAATACCGGAAAAACCGCCAGATCTCAAGCCATCTGCATGCGACCTCCTTCATGGAAACGGCTTGATCTTTTCCCAAGAAACGCTCGGATGCTGATGATCTCTACTGTCTAGTCGCGTTTCTCTTGTTTAAAGGCAATTCTCTAGGCCCCAAACACCAGGCGATTCTCTCCAGGAAGTTTCCAACTGAGGATTCTTCTTTAAGGTGGATCAGACGAGTGACCCATTTTAGAATATCAACGTCCAAGAGACTCGTTTTTGGACTAGATTTGCCAATATACAAAAGACAGTAGACCCTTTTCCGCGTTAGGGTCACATGCAAACTATTGACCCCACAAAGGGAAACAGTTGAGCGTCGCACGCATCGCGCTAGCTATTCGTCGACTGTTGTTTTATTCAAGAAATTGAATATTGAGAGGCGAGTCAATATCGGGGGCGGTCCGACTGTGGAGAGTGGAGTAGTTATGTGACTACATACTCTGGTGGCGGTGGGCAGTGTGAGGGGCCAGTCAGGAAGTGTCTGGACGGATGGACGTATCCGCAGTTTGCTGGAAGAGCCCCCGGAGAGGCAAATTACTTGGCAGTCTAATTGATCGGGCGTCTATCGTTCGCGATTACCACGGCGGCGTCGCGTCGCAAGCGTCACACTATCGGCGTCTAATGGGCGACGAGCGACGTTATCGTCGGAAACTACTCTCACCCTAACACCCATCCCTTTTCCCTCCTATATAGCGCGACTACCCCTTTGGGAGTACCCTTTCGCACACCTCGAAATACGTCCAATGTTGCTTCTACATTTATCCAACATTCTCCAGTCAGAAAACTATAACAAATTAAAAGTTTCAAATTTTATTTGTTTATCGAGTTTGAACATTGCAAAATCCCGTACTTTCTGTCTCTGGAATAGATGGAAGGTAAATTTAAGTTTCCAAATTGTTAAATATTTTCTATATTATATATATTCAAAGAAATACTCATTGGTCGTTAATTAGAAAAATGGCTACAATTGAAAGTAGGATCTTTTTTTTTTTACTAGCTGAGTATAGATGTTACGTGGAAATACAAAGCGTAAAGTTGTTCCATGTCATAAAGGACAACGAACAGTTATACGAGGCACATAAACAAAGCTCGTGGAAAGAGATACCCGTTGACTCTAGAGATAACTGCGAGTAGGAGCTTAGCGGAGAAGCACGTGGTTTGCCAGTGTAAAACTCGAGCTGAACCTGGAAACCTCAGACTTACGAGACAGGAAGCGTGAATTGGCGCAAGGTTGCAGAGCGAAGCAAAAGACCCTTTAACGTGGGTGTCTGTCATCATTGGTTAGATTCGAAAACGATCGATAATTAATTTTCGATGTACGAGCAGGGAAATCGTAAGATGTAACAGAGTAGGATTTAATTAGAAGAAGCTTCGCGTAAACTCGGATCATTAATTACGTAGAAAATCAGAAAGAGATAGAGAGTTTCGTAGCTGTAGTAAATCGACAGTAAAAGTGAAGGAGCATAGGTAGGTCTCGTGTTTGACCGGGTTGTTGGCGTGATTAAGTTCTCGGCCGAGGTAATAGACCACGTTACTATAAGGCGAATGCTCTATAAAGAAGATTCCAACCTTTAATTATCTTCAGCTCAACTATACTACCTTCGAAACGACCCACCAACGAATCTATCCCTTAAACAACATTCTTTCTCTCTTTTGGCGACTGCAACCTCCACTATATTCCCTGTTAGAATTGCAACTTCTCGCGAATCTCGACGACTCTTTCGAGAATTCTATTTCAACGTTAGAATATCTGCTCCAGTTCCTTATACGTTAGTATTAAAGTCCTAAACCAACCGTCAACCTTCAGTTTTACTTCCACTCACAATTTTTCTCTTCCAACCACCATAAACTTGAGCCTTTCACCTAGACGGATTAAAATTCTCCAGAGAATAACGAGAGGGACCCAGGACAAAACCTCTTCACACGATCCAAGTATCGTGATGTTATTTTCTTCGAAATTAAGTTTCCTTTATTTCGTGTATACAGGGTGAGTCAGTGACCTTGCACCAAACTGAAACCACGTTTTTTGGGGGTCAATAGAAGCCTAAAAGTCCCAGAACACAAAGTTGAAATCTCAACCCTTTCGGAATTACAGGGGGTTGAAATTTTAAGTTTTAAAAAATCATATCTTCCGACAGGATAATACTAGAGTCACGGGTCTTTTTCTAGAATGTGTGGGAGGGCCCGAGGTACCTGAAAAAAAATATCAACGACGTGAAAATTATTATTAAGCCACACTATTATTGATTTTCTCTAAACGGGCAAATTTCACGTTCATAGAAGAACTACAAGAAAATCAATAATAATGTGGCTTAATAATAATTTTTACATCGTTTCTATTTTTTTCCAGGTACCCTGGGCCCTCCCACACATTCTAGAAAAAGACCCGTGACTCTAGTATTATCCTGTCGGAAGATATGATTTTTTAAAACTTAAAATTTCAACCCCTTGTAATTCCGAAAGGGTTGAGATTTCAACTTTGTGTTCCGGGACTTTGTATATGTATATGTCCTATTAAAAAGATGATTCAGTTCGACAATCGAATCGGTTATCAGTAGTGTTAATATCTAAAACATTTCCCAGTGTAGCAGTACGTCTTCGCAATCGTCCTCTGGAGTAAGATCCAGCTACTAGAGTCCCTCGCGAGTAACATAAGTTTCCCGCAAGAGCCACAACTTTTTCCTTCTACCAGTAGGATATTTTGACACGGTAACACAACTACTATTCGTTCTCGCGGCCGGGTATTATCTTTCCGCGTTTATTACCTCGCATTCCACGCTGGTAGATACTCCGCTAGCCCTCCGCGTACTTCCCCCCCCCCCCCCCCCCCATCCTTCTGCATGTGTCTCCAAGAGGAACTGTTGCGAAACGTTCCGCGTCTGAGCACGGTAATGTAAGTTGGAGCAGCGAGCTTCCTTCCCCCATACACAGACACATACATACGTATAGTATATATGTATATAGATAAAGAGGGTAGAACGAGATGGAGAAATACGTGAGATAGAGAGAAATTTGTCGGCTCGAATGTGGAAGCAGGTCTTGCAATGAGTTCGAGCAGGGATCTGTTTCGCTGAAGGCAATTATGATGATAATTGAACGAATAGCACTGGAAGTCCTTCCACTTTGGATTTTGTTCCTCCTCTGGTACTTTGGACGTTTATGCAACTTTGATAGTTTGCGCCTTTCGAGAGCTTTTAGAAGGGGGTCTGCTTGCTGTGCGACGTTACGACGTAGTTGGTGATTCGATATGTGCTAGGATAATTTCGAATGCTCTACGAACTTTGGTATTAACGAGTTCCTTTATCTTAGGGACTTTTAATTTCTTCGAAAAGCACGTTACTCTTTAGAATTGTCGTTAAATACAACGAGTTTCCTTTCTACTTCTTGATAAATTGATTCCAATGAATTCGGTAGTTTATTTCTGACAATTTATTTTGTTTATTTATGATAATTGAAGATCGAGTCGAATAGAGGGTTTAGCAAGGATATTTTGGTCAATACATTAATTTACAGGGTTTTGACGCTAGGTTGAAGGGGGCTTCGAATGCAAAGGGTTAATATGGAACAGAAGGGTGTAAAATGTAAATATAGAGAGAATTCGTTGCAGTAGACTCTATACCTTCGGTTCGTGGAATCTCAATAAGTTTCCCATTGGTCCGTGTATATCGGTATTCAGAAGGGTGTAATAGGGTATCTGGCAGGTTGCAAAGGGCCACCCTGCCGAAAATCCGCCACCGTAGGCCTGCGCCGTCGATTTAAGCTATTGAAAAGGGATAGCACTCCTTTGTTCTTACTCGAGAATGCATAGATTACACAAGCGTATCACTCGGTACCGTTAGCACTACACCCGAAATTCAATATGTGATCCGAGCACTGTCAGTATTCGCTCACGCGTGTCTCTGATAGACGTACAATCAGCGAAAACGCGATCTCCGCTAGCGGATCCTCAATGATCTCGATTTTCATCCATACCACCATATCCCTGATTCCACCAAAATCCTTTGTTTTCTTTTTTTTCCCACCCTTGTGGTATACTCCTTTTGTTCGATCGAAATCGAATTATATTCTAGGATAACGGAGAAATCAAAAATCACACTTTATTCACATTTTTCATAGGATCTTAATGAAATTTTTGTACCTTCACAATTTCGATTAAATTTCTCTTTGATTCGGAATTCATTAAATTATAAATCAAAATATTTTACCAATTTGATACATGGTCGATATGTGGAAAAATTGCAAAGAATCGTTGAAGCTGAAATACGTCAGTAATTTTGCAAATCTGTATTATTGGAAAATTTTGTAATTCGACAATTAACGACTGATTTTAAATATAGAATTAGGGAATAGAATTTTCTGTTTCAACGAGAGAAAAATTCTATTGATTATCAAAATTATCGATTGTACTAATTCGTTCGAGTTATTCGTGTCTTGTCAGACGAATTGGTAATCTTCGGAGGAAGCATTCGAACGAGTTGCATTAAATCCAGCTTTGTCCCAATTTTTCTCCAGTGCACTTCTGCCATCTTAAATGTTTCAAATTAACCCTTGTAAGCGGGTGAACGAGAGAGAAAGAGAGAGAGAGAGAGAGAGAGAATGAGTGAGTGAGAGAGAGAGGCGTTTGCTCCGCTATTTACAATCTCTGCCCCCGATAAAGTGACTCGAGGCGCCGTTAAAAGCGTCGCCGATTTACATACACTGTTATCGTAAAATAACTTTCCTCGCTGTCGAAGGTAATAACTTGGAAACTTGTCTCCGTGGCGGCAGAGCCGAACTTTATAGAGCGACGTTCCTGACGGCCGAAATACGAGGCTGCAAAAAAGAATCTTTCTCATCGAGACTAAAACGCATCTACTGTGCCACACTCGCAAACACTTATTTTACTGTGGCTCTGTCCTGGGTTTCGGGTCACTGGTTGGCCCTCTTCTTCCCGAGAGAACTTTCACCCCGAAAAATCGCCTTTTCGAGTTTCTTTTTCATTTATTTTGGATTATTTAAATCCGATTTGGAACAAATATCAGCCAAAACAGATTTCTACGAGATTAATTGACCTAATGACAAATTTCTTAATTATTAACAAATGAATCATACGATTTAAATACAATATTTGTTGATCAGAGATCTATTCGTAATATTAGATTCTTAGAACTAGAAATGAAGATTAGAAATTAAGTTAGGAATTATTAGTTTATGGAGATTAATTAGATTCAACTTTAATTCAATTATTGTCAGAATTATAGACAGGTTGATTAGGATCAATCCTGACAATATTTAGTTCTGTAAATCTTGAAAAAGAGAATCCTCTCCCAATTATCGCGAATCTAGTATCAAAATTGCGGTAGGCTTTAAGCGAGAACAGTCGAAATAAACGCCGACAAGTTTCTCGCATTTCCAAGGGAGGCCTCTCTCTCTCCTCGCATTATGACTCTCGCGCAGATTTACGATCCCTCGTGTCGCACGGCTCGCAATATTTGCAGCGAATTTGTCATTTCTCCACGGCGCGGTTATTACTTTCTCGTTGCTCGCGGCTATGCTAAACAAAGAAAAACGAAACGGGCCTGAGGAGGAGCAATATGCTACTGCAGATTTGCGGTGCATAGATATAGACGTGCAAAACACTGATTTCTAACCGATTTGTCGTGCGAATGTTTGAAGATCGTTGACTCAATTATTTTCAACTTAAACTCAACGCAGAACTATATATATATCCTCGATTATTAAAAAAAAAAACAGTATTTTCTCCACAACTTTTAAACATTTATCGAAGATACCGATCAACTAATTATTCTTTACTTCTAATGCTTAATTATTGATTTATTTCGAATTTAATTGGAATCCAAATTTAGGATCAAAAAAATATATGTTTTTTAGATGAAAAGGTTGAAAAACATTGGTGTAGAGAATCGTATGTACACATGTGAGTTCGGATCGTAGATAGTATATAGCGTAAGTGCTCGATTAAGCTCCTCGTAATTTGATTGTATTCCCAGAATTGTTTTCATTCGGGTAATTAGAACACTCCTCCTCGCGATCGAGCAGGATAAAACGTGTTCGGGGACCGGTGCACGAAAGCAATTTTCCCACTGTTTGCGGCCCATATTTATTGGAGTCATCAGAAAGTAATTAAGTATTTGCTACCACCGCGAAAGGGACACCAAAGTCGTTCCATCGGAATAGCAATTAATGCCTCCCGTATTTGCTCTAGTGTCAACCTGCAGTTTTACCAGGGTCGGTGGCATTTTTCGGAATTTCATTTAATTTTGGATTACAAAATCAGTCTCGGATTAAGAAATCTTTTATACTGATTGAGAATGGCGCCGAAAAAGTGTGACGTTGCTTTGGAAATGTCTCACTTTTGCCAGAGTGACTCAGGATATTGTGCGCGTGGTCGAGCTACCCCGTCGAAAATCACCCTCTGTATTTAGGGAACATAAAGACAGAAACGTATGTGAACTCACACATCGATACTTGGACACGTGAACTCTCTACCACCACTATAGTATACATGTACAGGTATCTTGAAATAGGTGGGAATATTTTTGGGAAATAAGGTCGAAAAGTTTCCGACCTGACCGAGAACAATATATATATAACGCTGATACAGGCAAACTTGCTGACAGAACAGTTAATAAAGTGTCGAGTGTTAAATATGTAATCGATAAAATTGTTTGACACTTGCATACACCATTTAATATTGTACTATTACATATGGATTACTCGAAACAAATTTACCGAATTTTTCCAAACAGAAACCTTTTGGAAAAATTGCCAAATATTCGTTAAAATTCACCAGATACATTATTAATAAACATTTTCCCTTAAATTCATCGATTTTGATTCGAGTATCTCCAATCAACAAATACATTTCGATCATAATGAATTACACTCGAAAAGAAGAATTTGTAAATGATAAATATAAAATTGGACAAAGTGAGATTCTATTATGATTATGATTAGAAAAGTTACCATGTTCATTCGAAATGTTCAAGTACGATGCTCGCTCGCAATTTTTTCCCTGGGGATGTTGATGCTTTCATAGCTCGTGCTCAATAAAAACCGTAAACAGGTGGCTCGATTTTGGGCTTTTGTCACCGAGAAACTTTAAAGCTTCCTCGTCGCCTTTACCACCGATTTTTAATGCGATTCGCGCGCACACTTCTCACCCCGGTAAACGAGTATTTAATTCGCAGTATAAAATCTCTCAGAATACGTGGAATTCCACCCACGCAACTTCTTTTCCGCGAATTATTCATGTTTTTCAAACTGAATTATTTCCACCGCAATTTTTTCATTAAATGCGTTTCATTTGTTAATTTCCAGTGTTTATTATATAAAGAATGATTATTTGGTTTAGTTGTAAACTTTGAAGACAATTGATGATTTAAATATTGAATTGTAATTGAAATTTGCTAATATAGTAATTGCGAATATGTTAGTAGGTTTTAGTCGGTTTGAATTAGTCTTTGACTATTAGGTCACGCATAGCATTCTCTCTCTCTCTCTCTCTAGCGAATAGTTTTCTATCGTAGCTGGCAAAAGTCAGGAAATCAGGAAACACAGAAGGCGAAGTTTGTTAAGAAAAGTTCAACGAAACTTCCGCTCGGAGGGTTGAACGTCTTTGTAAGTTAGCGTACCTGGGCTACGTTTGGTACGTGACTAATAAAAAGGGCAATAATCGTAGTTACTTCTCGTTTCTCGAGCCTCAAGCTTGACTCACGAAGAGAACTCAGCTTCGACTCTTCTTTGCATCCATTTTTCATAATTCAACATCGTTCACTGACCCTGTTAAGTCTCTCTACTGCGTCACGCCGTCGTTTCAAACTTTCATCGTCCGAGACTTTGTCCACCTCCTTCTCCTCCGATCTATACGAGAATAATGGAAATTGCGTTATTGAATTTAGCTCGAGCACTCAAATTAATTTATTAAGCACCAATCGGAAGCTAAAACTTTCAGTTATCGAATGCCGAAGAGTACAAGTCACAATTATAATCAGATTCAGTTCTATAAAAGTTCCTTTGCAAAAAAAGTCCTCTCGCGAAGTGCAAAAAAATCTTATCAAACTCTTGTCGCTTTCCGGGCATTCGATCAGTCGCCTGGGAAACTGTCAAGAATTTCCATTTAGAACATTCCCCCCAACAGATTTTACGACTCGAAAAATTCGCGACCTTGAAAATTGGCCTTGAAACTTTCCCTTTACCAAATGGATTTTTATTTCGAAGAGAAAAAAAATCGGCGGATCCTTTTGCTTAATTTTCTCTATTCACGAAGAATTCGAAGGAAGTAAAAGAAGAGACGAAAAAGAGAAAATAAAGAAAGATAAGAATTCATTATAGATTCTCGTTGAGCCGAAATAGCATGATTGAAAAGTCATTCTAGGGAAACTGAGTAAATACCGCGAACTTAGTGGTCTAATAAGGGTTAAGAGATCCAAGAAAGGTAGATGTGAAAGGCAGTCGCATGCAACAGCAGTCGAAGAATCATTCCCTCTCTCTTTCTCTTGAGTCTAACCATCACAGACAAAGCTGAAGGATCGATCCAAACTCTCCCCACCCAAAGTTCGAAACACACGCAAGCGCAGCCAAGCGGCGTGCCCGTGTTTATTATAGATGTTTTATGAACGGGCGCCACGCGAGTGGTGGCTTTGGTGGTGGGGATAGAGAAACCTAAGAGAGAGAAAGAGAGAAAGAGAGTGGGGGAACACACTCGCAAAAAGCAATTTGTTCGTAGCTGCGTGCATTTTGTTTGAGCCTGGCCCTCACCGCCGCCGCCGCCTTGGGTTCGGTCCGAGAGATATTCCAGACCGCTTACGAGCTTTTAATTAAATTTCCTACGTTTCCCGCTGCCCGTTATACTTTAAGCTCGTTCGGTTATTAAAAATTTCGCTTTTCCGCTCCCTCGAGCGGTTTCAGTCGTTTTGCAGATGCTTTTCGGATATCTCTCTCTCTCTCTCTCTCTTCCTCCATTGAGTCAAATCCCGAGTATCTTGTTTTCCGGAAATGGTCAGTGCGTTTCTCGAATGGCTCTAATTGCGCGTAAAACAGATCGAATACCACTTGGTACCTTCACAAGTTTCTCTCAGTAAACATCAGCTACTCGAACATTCGAATTCTTCCTTAAAATCCTGCCACCAGTAAAAAAAAAAAAGAAGAAAAAAAAACAAAAAGAAAACCTAGTCTTCTTAATTTTTCATTATTACCACGTCAAATTTCCAGCGGTAAATTCCAAATGGAACTTCCGCCTGGTTGAAGCAGTCTGCTAGGCTGGCCAAAAAGTTTTTCGGTTCGTCGGTAAGCGATATTAACCCCGTTTTAAGAGTGAAAATAGAATGGAACGTAAAACGTGCTGTATCGCGAAGCAACAGAAGATAATAAAAATATCGAACAATATGTTATAGAGTATATATACTTGATATTATACATATAAAATTCATATTTGGCGGTATTCCAAAAATTCATTTTGTCCCGAGGGGGAAGTTATCTTATTGAACACATAGTGTATCACGAATCAGCCAATCGCATACGAATAGCGTTTGAAACTATTGAAACATTGGCATTCGCGAATATGACGTTTCCCATTTCCATTAACAATAAGACAACACTATGAACCAATTCCAATAGTGAATGAGAGAGAGAGAGAGAGAGAGAGAGTGAGAATACAATCGACAATCGATCAGGAGTCAAAAGTAGCTTCCAATTCGAGCACGATTATTGGGTTAGCATTAGACTTTAATTCTGTTAGGTTGGCGTACCATGTTCCAAGCGAAGGTGTACCATTTCTGACCATGAATGAGTCATTCGAGTGTTCCTAATATCCCCGAGTGAATTTCGTTCTAATCGTTAGCGAGAACCGCTTCCAGGGCATCAGGAATCCAAGTTTGCCCTGTTCGACCGCAGTACTGACTCTGTTTGCGGATGTATGCTCGCGTCTGAATGTTAACAGGCTCGACGGTCATAAGGTATTCCGGGTACGAGGTTGGATTTTCGCGAGAATTTCTCTATTTCACGGACGATTTGTCCTCCCGGTCGAGGGTCACACTACGGACGACGAGTCGAAAATCTCTTCAGATTCCATCTCTATCTCTCTCTCTCTCTCTCTCTCTCTCTCTTTCTCTTTATCTCGTTCTCCATTTCTATCTCTCCAGTAGCGATTTTTCTGTTGCTACCTGATCCCTAGATATCGTAAATCGCTCGTCGTTAGTTCCTGCGGGAAATCCTACGTGGATGACGCGACACGTAGAAGAGTTTATTTCGACTCGGTGGAGAGACAAGTCGAAGAATTATCGGATTTATAGTAATAGAGATTCGATATATTCGACTGCACTTCCAAAATGCACTTTCCGATAATGTCCTAATTACAATGTCATCCAAAGTGACATCGTGACAAGAAAATCGATAGGAAATAGTCTAATTATATCCCGTAACCGTAATTAGTTTCTTGAAAGAAAACTCACCAATTTAAAGTACAATTAACATTTGACTTGTTAGGCCTAAAATCATTATGAGCCAATGAAACAAACTTTTCATTCTAAAAATCGGTATTGATCATGTTGAGGAAGGCGACAAATTTGAAGCTCATTAAAACCGTTGTAATTAGTGGTATAGAAATGTCACTAGTATTATGGATAGCGAAGAGGAGGAGGAGACAGTAAAGCGACGACAGCTCATCAGAAACAAAAGGTCAAAACATTCCCATTTTGCAGGAAACCTAACCGTCAGTTTATTCGTAGACTTTTTCGACGGGACTCTATTTTTGACGACAAGGGTGACACCTCGTCGCGTCTCCTTACTTATTAAGGTCGTACCACCTTCTCTCACTGTATATGCATGCCGCTGGAAAGTTTGCGCTCCAGAAAGCTCTCAGTCATTCGTCAGCGCCGTTGACGATACTTTCGGTCAGTTTTGAAACTCCTTCCGGCGATAGTTCAAGCGAACAACTGGACGCGACACGAAGCGAGTGTCATCTTTGGCTTCATAATGTCTTTGAGGAAAAATTTCCTAAATAAATAGCTACCTATGACAACTTGCTAACGTTTTGATCAGTTAATGATCTTTAAATTCCGTGATTAACTTTGCTACTAATTTCGCAAAAATATTGCAATTAACATTGAATCGCAACATTGTGGTACAAGTTCTCAACGAAGTATCCCACTGTGCAGAGTTCAATAGAAGAATTGAGAATGGAATTTTTCTCGTTGGAAATTCAACCTGTAAAAGTGACTTTGAATTTCGTTGTCTTTGATCTTTTTTGCTTTGCGAGAGATCGAGGCGGAAGTTGAAATCTGAAGTTGATGTGTGTAAAAGGAAATTAAACGACAAAGAGAAATCCAAATAAAAGAAATAGCTTTAGCCTTTTTCCGCCAAGATGAAATTCTAAAGCAAATAAATCTGTTCGACACATTTCCGGTGAATTTTTATTTAGAATCGATTTGTACTTTACTGTGATCGGTATCGAAGTGACGATCTACCCGGTTTTGCTCGACTGGCAACCGGAAGGAGAGAAGCGTTCCGAAAAATGCGGGACGCGTAAAAGTTCGCGAAACTGTTATTCCGGTAATTAGATTCACCGAGGCAAAAGGGCAAACGAACGCAAGCTGACAGTAGAAAACTTCCCGCGATCCATTTCAATGAGCGATTATGAAATCCGTTGAGGTCTATTCTGCACTGTGTATATGTACCGCTTCCAGTAGTTGCACGTTACGTAATTATCATTTTCACCCACGTGCTCATGCATAATGCTTCACCCTCTCTCTCTCTCTCTTTCTCTCTTTCTCTCTTCTCCCCAAAACTAATATTTCCTGTTCCAAAGCAATGTTTTCTCTCCCCTTTCTTTCAGCCCTTTTTATACTACTACGCCAATGCTCACTTTTTGCAATTCATTTCGCGCACGCAAAGGATGCAGAGATTCACAAAGAATTTAGTTTCATCCTGTTGCTTCAACGCTCGATTTCAAAGTCAATCAACTAAATTAAAGACACAATTTTTTTCCACCTATAAACTTGATAATAAGGGTAGAATTGTAGTTTTCGGATTAATTATAATTAATTAGCACTTGGTTGGATGTTTGCGTGCTTGAATCCTGTTAAATTTTAAGAAACACCTTTCCAGTTGGGTAGAATTCATATGCGCGTGATCAAATTTATTTCACAGTAATTAATAGTAATTACTAAAGGGAACTAGAAGTTCTGGTTACGAAACGCGTGGAAGAACTGAAAAGAGTACCTTTGAGTCTAATATTTCTAAGGGCTCTCTCGCTATTTTCTGTAGCTTTTAACAACAAACCCTTAAGAGAATTCTTCAGTTCAACTTGAAATACCAAACACAATAAACTAAGGATCTTAAAGCGCTTGAAAGGAGAAATAAGGTTAGAATCCACTCCCAGTCTTGAGGGGGAAGAGCCCCCCCCCCCCTCTCTCTCTCTCTCTCTCTCTCTTTCAAAGTGAACGAATTTCCCTGCACAACAGGAAGAAAATCCACCGCGAATACTATCAGTCTGTTGAAGCAGCCCGAGCAAGCAAAGTCAATTACACTAGCCGATAAGTATCCGGAATAATGTTGCATACGTTGCGCTATCAGCGCAATTTTCCAGAAGCCGTGTTGAGGTATCGCTTCGAAATGTCGTTAAGTCGAGTTATCTTCACGGGGAATAATTCGGGTAGCTGCACTGGTAGCTACACTGGCTGCACTACATTTCACTATCTCCATCATAGGACGAAGAGAAGGGGAAGCGCTAGTCGGGATAGTAAGCGCATAGGAGCTCAGGATATATCTTATGCAGCCACAGTCCGCCCACTATCTGAGATCGCTACTTATGGCTAGACACGATCTCCCGACTCTCCTCCATTTTTCTCTGATAACCTTTATACCTCGTACTATAATAAATTCCGATTTGGGTCATCGATGCATTCGACTCGTGGATTCGCGATACAGGTCTCTCTCTCTTTTTACTACTCCTGCTGTTGCTACTGGTTTGGATCTTCGATCTTCTCTCAAAAGGGGTGGATCTTCTTTCCTCGTTTAAGTGATTTCTTCCTTCTCGACTACATCGTGATCTATCCTAGTTCATAAACACTCTTCCACTCTTCTTTTCTTCATCCATTCTATTTGATTATGCTCAGAATTTAGGTCAGTGGGATTTAATTCCATATAAAAAAATAGGTTGATACGCTACCAATTATGTTATTTCAAACATTAATAAAACTGCCAACTGGTACAACTTAATTTGCCACTTTCTGACAAAATTAATCTGGATTAACATTATAAAACTCGCGTGAATTGCCACAAAGTCTCCTGGTAGCTTAGAATCTCCTCCCGAAAAGTGGAAAATAATAGTCTTGCCAACGAGTTCATTTCAATTTAATTAGCGGTCGTAAAGAAAAACAAACGTCGAAAAATCCTGGTGCGCAAAAGAGTTAACAACCTTTCGTTCTGAAAATACTGAGAATAATCACACTTACCCAGCGTTCGGTGTTCCTGTAAAAATGAAGCAGAGAACGTTCTAAGAGAATTACTCTGACACAGAAAAACCGTGTGGCCAGTCCCATTTTAATAAAAGGCTTTATACCACTGTAATACAATCCTGCCATCTTAATTTCGCTACCAGTTTTAATCCAACGCAAGAATTCCCATGACATTTCACCAATGTCGATGCACAATTCATTAACAGTTTTTCATCTTTGACAAATAGTACAAATATAAATGCAATGTTATACCGTTTAAACAACACGCGATTGTATAATATTTCTCGCAGTTTAGATCCGTGGAATATATTAGGAAAGTTTGCCCATTAAGACCTGGAAGATCCAATATATTAGAGAAACAAGGCCACACGCTAACCGGTCGGTTGACGTCCAACGGTGGCCCGAGTGTTAAAGTCGAAGCTTAGTTCCACTGTTAAAGTCCAATGGAGCCTAGCGATGTCGAAATTACTGTTGGATGCCTGTCTCACCAGGCTCTAAAGTAGAATGAATGCCTGAGCTGGCAAGTTTGCCGATGTACAGAAAGAGAGAGAGGGAGAGAAGAAGAGAGAGGGTTGAAAAATCCAGGGGTACTTTCCATTGGCTTCCTTCTAATTTTGTTATTGCACCTCCTCCCGCAATAGGAGGGTGTTATAAAACTCACCGCGGAAGTTGGCTCTGCGTTTGTCTAAAAGCCGTTATTAGGTCGACTTTATAACGAAGCCGCCAGCAGCATGAGAGAGAGAAGTTCGCCACGGTCTTCGCGAACTTACTTGCCAACGTTTCTCGACTCGAGAAACGCGCAGCAGCAGCAGCACACCACCACCACCACTAGCACCAGCAGACCTCGTACACTCAATCGAAAATTCTCAATGCACAGTAGACACTTTGCGGGAGGTTAGAGAGGAAGAGGGAGAGAAATTGGAGCAACCAAGGGAAGGAGTTCCTCTCGGGCGTCTACGTGACGCGACACTGAGACGTTTACGAATATCGTGGAATTGTTATTGCCACGTACCAAGTGACCAAGGGTTGCCTTGAATTTTCTCGGGATTTTTCAATAATATCGACTCTCTTATTCAAGATCTACTGTACTGTTATGTCCCGCGTACCATTCACGTAATTATCTAGCTCCGTTTTGTCCTCCAGTAAGGTCAGAATTTATTCAGTGACGCGATACGCCGATCAAAGAATAACTGTCGAGGTTTAGAAAGAATTTGAGAAAGAATAATTATAAGTTAGGGTGTAATCTTCTAGATACCATCGGAATCTGAGTTATTATACTCAAGAGATAGTTTTTTTAGAGAGACCAATAATACGGAGGATCGTCGACGACTAAACGTGTATTTATCGTCCTTTAACTTGGCGGATGCCAGAGCGCACCGTCTTTGTTCCAATTCTTGGAAAGGCACCGCTCTGCAATGTTCGCTCTGTTTCCAAGCGGTGCGTATAGAGTGACTAGCTTTGTGTTGAATCGCGTACCAGCAGCCAGCACAAAGCGGAATCCGCCGAACCAAAACACAATCGTACACACGTACGCATACTCGACGGACATTCAAAGTCATTTTCTCGGAAAACTAGACTAGAGTCGAAATGTAACATCTTTCAGATTTGCGATGATTGTTTCGCCAAGTGGAAAGACAGAGTTGCGAGAGAGTAAAGTAGCGATGATTACGAATTGAAGAGATCTTACTGTTGGATACAATGGGAGTGGTCGAAAGATTGAAAAGAACCATTCGACGACACGAAACAGGTCTCACGCACCCCCTGCTGGTAGTTTAAACAAGAGAAACTGCGATTGTTGAAGCTAAGTGATTCCCAGCGGGCAACCGAGCAATCCGAACCCTAGATTCTTATTGGCAATTTGGTGTCTCGCGTGTAATAAGAGAGAGAGAGAGAGAGGGGCCAATGCCAGCGACAAATTTACCAATTTTCGCATGACTCTCTCGCGTTGGAAATCCTCCGGGCGGTCGTAGGACGCACTGCAATTTAGTTGGCAGACCGCAAGCAAGGCTTCGCAGCGACAGGGCACGTTTAAACATTTCCCCGATGGCAGACCTCCGCTCTGGGAACCACTTAAGGCCGGCGTGGTGTCGCCCTGCGCTGCTGACACGTGTCAATGACATATGTCATTGCCGCTGCTGCCGCGACAGAGCTAACGTGAGAACGCGCTTTCCCCATGGAAAAACTCTATACTCTCTTTGCTAAACTCGACTGCTACAACTCTGTTTCTCCTTATTTCTTTCAAGCCTCTATTTTTCATATTCTCTTAGATTATTGATTTAGAACAGTTTTTTGCACGGATACTTGAGGCGAAGGGACTCATTCCGATGGATAGAGTATGTGTTTATAATTATGTTTATATGTTCAATAAATGCTGAATAAATATCGCTGCAAAAGCAGATTCAAATAAGCTAAACCAAAGTATCAAGTACAAATCGTTACGTCAAAAGGTCAGCGATGGCGTCACAGAGTCCAAATGCAAAGTTCAAAATAAATGTATTCGAAAATCGCAAAATGCTGCACTAATCTATTTAGAAAATCCAACAAAAGTCTACTGCGTTAACACTGGAATCACCAAGGTCAAAATAACCCGCTCGAAACGCTCTGTAGAACTTATTGTTCGGAAATGTAACGTTTATTGCAAAAGGCGAGTTCAATGGAAAAGAACCGAGCACAAAGAAGCATTTTCCTGTTCGATTATCGGTGACAGAAATACATTTGTGCAACAAAGACTGTTTAAAATTGAAACAAGTTGTGAATTTCTCAAAGACACGCGTATCAAGTGCAATTCATACTGAAAATCGAAAAAGTAGGCGGTGGAAGAATAGAGAATAATGCGCTTTATAGAAAATGATTTCTACATTGCTGAAAACAATTACGACAATAAAAAGTTTTACTCTTTGAAAATAGGCCAATTTCAATTGGCTATAGTATTCAATATATCTTAACTCTCGGTAGCTCTACTGTTAAAATCTAGTGTTAATACATCTGGCTTCTAATAGGGAAGATTGACGATAGGGATTGCACGTAGCGTTCGCCGAGACATCACCTCACCTATACAGCATTTTCCACCTTTAACACGCATCCTTTCTCAGACCAGTGCGCGTTTCGAAAAACATCCTTGCAGCGGGCGCAGTACAGACATACGTACGCCGTAAAGGTCCTCAGTCGACGCGGAGAGGTGGAACGGCGCATGCGCAGAGACAAGGGTTGCAGTTGCGTTAGACACGGCATACGAGCGTCGTCGGGAACTCGGCAGTCTTCGCCGGTCCGCGCTCCTTCGCACGCGTTCGCGACGCGCCGCGCTCAACTACCTTCAACCACGAACTCTTCGAGTTACCGATTCCAATCGAGGAAGTCGCGTAGCCGAGTTTACGTTTTCCAATTGAGAGATTACTCTTTTGAAGATCATTTAGAAGATCCTTCTGTTTTTGCCTGCCTTGGACAAAACAGAAGCTCAGTGCACGCCCGTTAAACCACTTCGGACACGCGGAACTTCGCGAGGTGTGGTGTGTGATACCGGGAGTAGTGCGCTGTGAAGAAGCTGCTGCTGCAGCTGCTACTACTACTACTACTGCTGCTGCTAGTTCCTGGAGCTTTATTCTCAACTGGACATCCTGGACAATCGTCATCCGGATGCTATAAGGAACTGGAAGAATGTGGTGAGTTGAATTCAATTTTGTTCTTCGAAAGTACATTTTACTTTGTCACGGTGGTTTCCCAAGGATCTTTGTAAGCTTATTGGCAACGTCTGCAGAGTGTCACGTGGATTAGATCTTTCGCAAGATTCGTAAGATCACGATGTAACTGTATTACGAGTGAGATTAAATTGAGGATTAAAGATACTAATCTTTAGCCTTATTCGTCTGTACTTAATCTCTTGTCCCATTGGACATAACCTCGCGAAGAATTTACGACTTGCAAATGAATCAATTTTTTTCCTTAATATAAAGTAGAAGAAATATAAAGATTGGGGTTATATCGGTAGCATTGAATATCGCAAGTTGGAAAAGGCGTCTCTTGAGAGTTAAATTATGCTTCTAACTCGAGACTCATAGTTATTTGGATGGATCAATCGGGTGGAAATGTGAAAAGCGTGTAGTTCCATGGATAATCGGGTTCGGTTCAGGACTCGTTTAGTAGACCCGAGGGAGAGTGATCGATTAAAATATGGCAAATCCGCGCGCGCGGGGCGATATTAGCTAGCGTCTGCTAATTGACGTAATGGACGCTAATGTTTCAAGCGTGTTTCCGGTTTTGCACGCGGCTGGCCGCGCCTGCAATCGAACGAACGGTCGAGTTTCTCTTGGGGAAAATACGACAGGCCCGCGTTCAGCATTGCTATAGCTGATATTACCCTCCATAATGCACCTTGGTCCTCTGCACACCCTGCGCCATGGTGTTTCTCAAAACTTTGAAGCGGTTTGCGGTTGCAGCTGAATTGCTTCATTAGATCTTAGTTCCTCGAGCCGCAGACCTTCTGTCCTTTATGAGGAACTTGCTTTTGAAACACTTCCTCTTAGCTTACTATCGAAATGGATTATTAGTTTTTTTTTTTTATCACAAGTCGATTTAAAATAATCTCCGGATATTAATCAAATTCCGATAATATTTCGATGAGAGCTATTTCCTGATAATTGTCAAATCGTATTAACGTCTAGCGGATCATTATCGACGATATTGTTAATTTATGAGAATTCTTCTCAGAATAGTCATCCGCAATTTTGTTATAGTCGATTGAATCTTAGCTTAGGAATATTGGGTGACCGAATTCTGATAATATTTAGATGAGGACAATTTTCTGAAAATTGAGAAATTGTGTTAGAGTTGCCCGAGTGGTTCTTAATTCCCGAGAATTCTTCTGAGAATTCTTGCATCAAGAGACAAAGTCTTGTCTCGAATCAAGTACAAAAGACAGATCTTATATCTATTCCAGAGACAGAAAGTCTTACAGGGTTTTGTGATATCAAACTCCACAAACAAAATGAATTCCAAAATTTAATAAACATTTTCTGAAAATCCATCACTCGTTGAATATTATTTTGTTACGATCTTCCGATGACAGGTTCGATTAAATCATTAATAAGTCAATAGTTTATCTTATCATCGGACGAAAAACGATTTAAACCCTCTGAAATGGGCGCAAACCATTATTTAGCGGAACATCCCAATTTTCATTGGCAATTGGCCCACCCATTATTCACTATCATCGTTATCGGTAGAGGCCCCAAGAACACATTCCGCATTCGTCAAAGCCGCGCGTTGGGAATACCCAGAAATCATTGGCATGATGCTTCCGCATGCCATTATCCGAGGATTTATGCACGCGAGGTAGATTGCACGGCACGTGGTTTTAATCTGCGATAAACGCCTTCACATTCCACGGATAGTCTAACGAACTTGCTGAATATTTCTCAATCTACGCTATAAACCTTATTCTATCTCCCGTTGACGTTTAGATCGACGTAGAAGACAGATGTACGTTTTTCTTTATTCTGCAGTCAGCCTATTTTCGTGGCTTGCCAAAGGCGGTATGGCACGTGCTTCGTACTGGGACCGACGTACTCTCGGATTCCAGGAACTCCTTCGATGCTCTGGATGACAACAAACCTTCGCTCGTAGTGTTTTGTGTCAACACGGACCATTTCGTATCGAGCTATATCGTATCCTAACATTCGCGACGTATAACTTGTAATCTGACGTTTGTTGTGTTCGTTATTCCCAAAGTGTTCGCACTTTATATTAATCCATTGACTGCCAAATTTTTGTTCTTGACATTTTTCGCCGGATAAGTTATATATACAGGGTAATTCACTCACAACCATATTTTTAAAATAAATCCATCGTAGATATCGCCGGAAGTGAAATCTCGCCTGAAAAATCTCGCTGTATATTTTCAATGTAGATTCGTGTTTTTTTGCGGATTGAGCCTGGAATTGTTGTTGTATCAGACAACAATACAGTGAGCAAGCCACTAAGTCCTGCCATTTTAAATACAACAATTATTTCCTTCGGATTCCATTCAAATTCAGCGAATATTTCTTTAAGAATTTACTCAAAAAGTTACGAGTTTCCAAAGAGTTGGAGAGGGTGGAGTGGGAGAAAGACGCGATTAGGGCACTCGATGAGCAGGGTTGAATCGCTAAACGGGGTTGCCAGTGGAAAAAAAAGGGGGGTTGGAAAGGGAAAAGCCGAAGAGCAACGGATGAGGAGGAAAACGTTGAATCCAGGAAGAAAGGATGCAAGAGGGCGGTTGAAGTGGTCTAGTGCAGTAGTGGAAGAGGATAGAGAGAGGCTTGCAAGGCCAGAGAAAAGACGGGTTCGGAGGGAAATTTTGCGAGGAACAGGAAGGGTTGGGAGAGATGCCTCTAGTTCCCTGGACTTTCCTCCCCTCGTGTTCTCTACCAACGTCCCTCTGCTACAGTGGTTCTTAACTCCTCTCCTACTCGCAAAACTACCCCTATGCGCTTAACACTTAATTAACTGAGATTTTTCTTTTTTCCCTTTTTTTCCCCCCTCCTTCTTTTTTCACTCTCCCTCGCGATGTAACTCAACTGGTCACGGGGGCTCTCTACGCGTAGCCCTCGGAATTATCCCCGGAATTCTCGTATCTTTGCAGTTAAATACTTCGGCCTCGAGATTGCCATTCGAATATGCATATTGCGTGTACAAAGAGTATGTGCCAGGCTAAGTGAATAAGGATACTCATGCTCGATCTCATTCAAGTATAATAACCTTCTGACTTTTTCATCTTTTCCACTCTTTGCCACTTGCCAATTTCCTTCGGAACGGAAACTAATTATCTCCCAAACGGTAAATCTCAGGATATTTAAATAGTAGGGGATAAAAAATCATTTTCGAGACTTTTATATCGCGTTGTAGGAAAAAATTTTGACGGTGGATGAAAGTCAATTGAAGTAAGGTGGTTCTGTCCTCTCGCGAACTGTTGTCCAATATCTGGGGAAAGTAATTGATTTGAGGGGGTTTCGAGTGAACGGAAAGAAGTTCACGATCAGACGTTTAAGAAGAAGAATTGACAGGGCTAGATTCTCGATGAGAGAAGGATGAAGGTTAAGAACCACTGGCGAAGCCGACCTTTCTCTAGCCTACCCTTCCACCCAAACCCCTCTTCTGTACCACCCACCCCTTCTGCAGAGCGGCGGGGTCAATGTCTGCCGGTGCCAGCCCACCTTGCTCCTGTGCTTCATGGTGGCTCTCTGCAATTGGAATCCTGCGCGTACACTCCGCGAAAGCACTGATAAATAACTCTGTTATTCCTCTGCTTCGAACCGCAAACTACGCGGCACGCGTGTGTCTTACGATGAAAATTTCGCAATCGCGAATACCACGCGCTGACCGCTTTGATTTAACCATCGCCGTGGCGAGTTTCACGTTGGATTCTCTGGAGTTTTCGGCAACGTTCTGAAGCATGGAATGCTCTTCTGGGACCATGAGTTAATTTCCGGGAGATCCGGGAAGGGGATCGAACTGTATCCTGCGTTGCTCGTAAATATCCTGAACCGATTTTACGAAGCACTCGTTTAAAGGGACATTTGGATAAATTTGTGTTAAATTGTATTGTTCATGGTTTTTTTTCTTGATAGATTGCGCCAGATATGAGTGAGAAACAAGGTTAAGGGGAAACCACCGAACAAATTGTTTCTTATCATTATTATTTGTTTTACTAAGTAATAACTTTAACCATTTACTCCAAATTAATTTGTGATTTTCGTTTGGAAAATCCATTCGACTTTTCCATGACTGTTTTGAGGCTATATTCAACGATATTCGATAGCGAAAATAATTGACGCAAGGTGGAATTAATATTGCCAATTTTTCACTGTTTATATCGATACCTCACGAGAGGGAAATCAAAGTTAATGTTAATTTAAAAAATTCAACGTGACGCGAAAAGCAATAAAAAGTGAGATTATTTTCACATTCTGAGTGGCAAAGTAGTAGCTTCAAGTATTAGCTAATTTCCACGTGAAATTCAAAGCGATTACGATCGCATCCCAATTTGCAGTTTGCTCGGTCGTCTGGATTACAATTATGGCAGATTTTCCAGATCGCAAGCGAAACGATATTTGGCGGAGGGGGAGGGTTATGTATATATATATATATATATCGCATATATTCCAGCAGTGATTCACGGCAGATCCCGCGGCATTATTACCATTTTGTTGGATCCGGTGGATATGTCTGTAAACAGGCGGATCACCGCGGTTGGTAATCGCGATTTATATCTGACGATGGGTATTACATTTGCGGATAATACCTGCTTCCTCGATATCTTGTTGCTCGCGAGAGCAGTCGGGAGAGGTGAGCCATGGAAATCGCGTTGCCAGAGATCAACTTTTATCGTATTCGCTTATCAAGGTAGAAGAAGAAGAAGAAGAAGAAGAAGCTTGACTCGATTTCATCCTTTCGCGGATTTGATTTCGGTTCCATTCGTAAATAAGCTGAGGCTTGTCACGCTCGATTTGCTAAAAAGGGAAAACTTTGTTAGTTTCACTTGCAATATTGAAAAGATATAACTACAACGTGGCTAAAATCAGTTGCATAAGTTTCTAATTCAATATATTCGAGTACAGTGTATCACATTAATATTCGGACACTTTTCGAAACTGTTTAATTTTTTAGATAATAATCCAAACGACTCAAAACTGTTTATGACCTTAGAGCAAAAGATCTTCTTCGTGATGTCTTTCATAAATTTTGTGTAAAGTTTAATATATTGCCTGAAATATAATATTTAATATATGTATAATAATATATATTAATATATATTTAATAAATTGTATATCGATTGACCACTCGTAAGAGTCATTCGAATTAATTTCTGGGATAAATAATAATCGAACCTCGAGCAGTAACGTGGACTATGTCTTATATCGCGTTTTTCATCGTAATCATTATCCTCGATGAGGTTCGATCGAAGGTTTTAGCATGAGTACGCACTTTCGGAAACCAATGGAAGAACGCAACAGTTGAGGGGAGGTCAGAGGTAGAAGGAACTTCAAGTTGCAAAGAACATCACATCGCGAGGGTGGTACCCTCTCAACGTAGAATACTGCGCACAAAGGGAACACGGGACAAATTTCTCCACTCTCGACTTCCGGCTGACTGATTGACAGAGCTCCCACGATTTCCAGGAGTCTTCCACTATTGTGTACACTACCTTCCGAGAGCTCGAAACGCTTCTCTAATCGCTCCAGACTTTGCTACTTTTAACGTGGCCTCGCTAATAATCAGTGATTCCATGAAAAATTCCCTGGGTTACACTCTACAAAAGTTCCTCCAACTCGCCAAGTTTCTTCTTTAAAGGAGCTATCAAAGTGGTCGGTTAGTTAGACGAATCGTGTGTTTGCTACTTCGAGGAGTCGACGAACTTTATTAAAAAATCATGGCGGATTAAGTTGGGGGAGAAAAAAGAACAACAGATGAAATCTTGTTAATAATTGCCATTCTAACTTATCTATCAGTTTGTAAAACAACTTTTTTTAATCCTTATTACATTGGAAATATTTTAATTTGTAACGAGTCGTTGGGAATAATTTTGATAAATAATTCTGTAGCGCAATTTTCGAAATCCCGTCTGAACCGTTCGAGAACGTTGGAGGCTCGAGACGGTAACATGGTAGAAGACGATATTGCGGATATGCTTTTCCAAATTGCAAGTTCCAGGCCCTCGAGCAATTTACTCGTGGCCCAGACGAATCCACAGGACGCGATATATTAACGATAGATACGGTATTAGCCCAGATTCGTGCTAAAATCAATTTTACGGGCGAACTCGCTTCGCTTTCCCTACCGCGAAATATTAGAATAAAGCTGTTTGGCTACTCGCAAAATACCGAGGGAAGCGAACGATTCATCATCCTCCGACTCGATTACGCGAATCGGATCGTGCTTCGGAACTATGCTAGTCTTTCCAATTAATGGAACAATCGTTCTATGTACTCTATACTCTAGTTCCACGATCGCGTTTATGAATCTATTACCTGGAACATTCTACTGTGCCACCTAAATTATACAAACGACTCGAACTCTATTCTCTCATATGCAAATTAGTAAATAACCTTTCGTATAACCTTCTAATTCTAAACACGTGTTTCCTGAAATTGGTGGAAAAGTAGATTTTGCTTCAATAGAATCTTCAATTAACGTTGGGACAATTTTAAAACGAGGTGACAGACGTCTTTCACGATTTTTTTTAAACAAAACAAATTATTTAGTTTTCATGCTAATTGTTGTCTTTTTTTCTAAATCGATAAATATATACAGAAATAGTTAGTGTTCGATTAGCTAAAATCGCGTGACTTTTATCATCCAAATTCATAACTGGGAAATTCGATTAATCGAACTGTTGAGTCGTCCGAAACAGCTTGTGTTCAGAGCGCTTCGCATAAACGCGACTGACTCTAACAGGAGTTCGTTCGGGTTGTATATTTCAACCGGTTTCGAGTGGTACTTGAATAATTGAAATCTCTATTATAGCCGAGACGAAACCGAGTTAACCAGCGCAAAAGTTCGTGTCCTCGAATATTTCCACTGCATTGTTCGACGCTATCACAGCATTCTATATATATATACATATTCCTGGTGCATTGTTTAAGAGTTGCTTAAGATCCTTGTCTCGCCTCGTTGGATCGAGGCGGCGAGACGAGCTCCTCTGTTTCCAGTCTCGTCCCTATGATTTTTATGGTAATTGCCTAAGTAATTCAGGATGAGATCTCGTTCTTCGTTAGGACAGAGATTACACATTAATAACAAGAGTCTCGGTTGGAATAAACTCATCAGAGAATTCCAGAAGAAACGCAATAAAAGTTGTAGCTACGAAACTAAATCTTGCGAAGACTTTATTTTTACCTAATTCACCGATCGTTCTCCCAAGAGACTTTTAATAATTACTAACCATCGATAGTTGAATATTTTCAGCAATTTTTACGGGAAAAAAAAAGATTCGCGTAATTAGTTTTCCGAGCTCGACTCTCTTGACATCGATACAGCCGCTTTTTTCTAGTTACTTTACTGAGCCGACGGCTTTTGAAGTTAGCCTTTTGTCAGTGGAAAAGAGCCGACACATCAACTGCGAGAGAAATTGGGAAAAATTTCACGCACGAAACTGGTAAATCTCTCATAGAAATGGTGTGATGTTTTAAAAGAATATTTTTTAAAAGCTGCACATCAACAGCGAGGTAGTAGAAATTTCCTTCTGTGAGGAAATTTTCAAATTCGTTTGCGAAATCGCTAAAATATTCTGCGATCCTAGAGAATTCTGCAGGAATTCTTGAAAGCGCGCGCATGCCGTGTGATCGAGACGACGCTTCAGACTGGCTGTCTGGCTATAAACTTGCAGTAACTACTTGGAAATAATACTCGTCAGGAAAGGCGGCCTCTTTAACATTTTCCCGCGCGTTCGCCGCGTTTATTGCTCGCGTAACACAGCGAGACTCGCGACACTGGCGAAGGTCGAAAATAAAAGTAGATGGATTTTTCGCGAGGAATTTCGCGCGAGATCAGGCTGGAAAATGTTATAGTGCACCTTGAGATAGAATTCGTTCTCCTTGCAAAGGAAAAACTACCAGTAAAGATAATAAAAAAGACAATCAGATAATTTTCTTCACTCATTTCAGTTTTAACTTAAAAAGAGGAATTATTTCCTGTAAAAAAATGAAAGTAGAAAATAAATAGTTTAAAGCTGATTAACTGGGAAATTTAGTTTTAAAATATCCCAAAAGAGTGCAGATTAAAATCAAGTAATATTAGAATGAAGAATTATTATACATTTAATAGAATAATTTAAATGATCGTATTACTAATATCTATGTGAATTAAAGGGACGTAGAAGCAAAGTTTGGATCGATTTAACTTTTATCCGAGAATCGCATCGCTTAATTAAATATTGAAAAGGGTCCGAGAATCTGGTTTAAACTGAGCCTATGACTATACTCGAGTCCTGAATTAGCCGTTAACTTGGGAACGATACGCTTCCTGCGGGAGTATTGGCCGACTCGTTGGATGCATCCTGAATTATTACTCCAATCGAAATACTCCACTGGGCGCGATTTTGCATTTCGCGGACACGCGCATGAGAGTGCAAACCCTCCGATTTCTAGCGTTGCCAGAGAAAGAGAGAAAGTGTGCTCGTTCTTTGAAAAGAGTTGATAGATAGTTGGTAAATTCTGGTTGATTGGAACGGAACTCTACGTGATAGGGGTTGTAGTCAGTCGTATAGATTATTCAAGCGATGTTTGATCGTAAATGCGAAACTTTACGCGTAACCACTTGAGGATATGGCGCATGTTGCTGTAGTTTTACCCGGGTTTTATGGTGGTCTTAACTGTAGTCTACTTTCACTCTAATATCCAGTTACATCTCTATTACAGCTCTTTTCGAAAATACTGATTTTTTTCTTCTAACTATTGCAATCACTAATTCAACAAAGTAATCTCGATAAATTAATCAATAACATTAATATTGTATAAGATATATATATGGAATAGAAATTTTTCGAAGCTTTTAGAGATGTTATAGGGAAAAAAATCTGGGGGAAAAAAGGAAACGTGAACTAGCATCAGTTTGGCTTTTCGTTGTCGTTTGGAATTATAAACACTGTTGAGAGTGGCAGGAGAGAGTGCGAGAGCCAAAAATAATACAGCCCTCTAAATTATTATCCATAGAGGGTCGGGAGAGGTGAGAGGAGCTGGAGGGGATAGTACTGCGCAGATCTCGCGTTCCCTGGGTCTGTTGAATTTTTTAATTCCATTCGCGCTCGCGAGCTCTGCTTGCCAGCCGCCGCCGCGAGCGAAAACTGCGCGGGACGTCTCGCCACCATTAATCTTTCAGGTGTCCGGTACGCGGGAAGATCATATCTCGCGATCGAAATATTTTGCGAAGGGTTGGTTTTCGCGCGATGTTAACATCCCTCGGATATGGAAAACTCTGATATATCTACAATATATATATATATATATATATATATATATATATAGATGTATCTTTTATCTCGTGACCAATAGGAGGATCTCGAACGACGAGTAAATCGTGATCTCTAATAAGCACATCACTCACATTAAAAGTTGCTCGTTTTAATTTGTTCAATCGATCAATTTTCTTTATTCTCGTCTGCGTGGAAATTCAGGATTGAATTTAGCAAATATTGTCGGTGATATTGTTGTATCTTAAATAGGAATTTTAAATAAAATATTAAAATATTCCAAATTTATACATTAAAAATTGCAAATTTAAATAAAATACTCCGTATATTCGATTTAATTCTCAGGGTGTTTTTTATTACAAACGATTCAGGATGAACGAAGGAGGTTGATTCAAAATTGAGCAGTCTTGGAAAATAGATAAAGGAAAGTTTATAACGTAGGAGACAATGCGCGCGCGCGTCAAGTACATTGCGCATTCGTAATCTTCCCTCGATAGTATTTTTCCCCGAATCCAGAGGGCACATTGCGTGAGATAAGATACAGCGGTGGGTTAAAGAGGGCTGGAAAAATAAATTTACATTCTCAAGCACCCCCTCGCGTCTTGCACGTACTCTCACCGCGTGTATACGTGGTTCTCGCGGACACAGTCCTCCCTATATCATATCCAGGTATTCCTGTGTATACATATATATGTATATATACCAATTCCCAGAATATACGCTTCTGCTTCAGAGAATATCTCGGTACAGTATCGTTGGGATGCTTCCTCGGGAATCTTTTACCGGCCGCGCCAATCTATATTGTATACAGATTTAATACATAAACTGGCGCGGTATGAATTATGCAGAATACACAAATCCATTATTATACTACTGTTAGGATAATATTAGAAAAATGAATTTGTTTATGGAGTTATAACATTGCAAAGACAAGAATAACTTCTGTCTCTGGAATAGATACAAGGTATCTCTTCTTCTACTTGGCCCAAGACAAAATCTTGTCTCTTGATCATCGATCAGCTTGTATTTACAGATTTAATTATAAATCCAATTTAATTAAAGTTCCAAATCCAATGTAGAAATCAATTATTATATTACTAAATGAGAAAATTCAGTTTATTTCTTATAAGAAAGAAACACTTGATATTTGTTTCGAAATTGAATCCGAAATCTTCTTCGCAAACAACGGGATTCGCATTCCATAAACATGGTGGGATCTCTCGTGGTGAGTTACCGGTAGAATCCAAGGGCAAAAGTGAAGCCGAGACATTAAGGTAGCCTGGTAAAACACGATAACCCGTGTAACTTCATTCTCGGTCTCACCGTGCGCGATAATCTAAACGAGGTTTGATATGATAATCCGAGGGTCAAGGGTCAGAGCGGCATTCCTCTTAGTGAGCACCCTCTTCAGTTATCTTCCAGTAGGGATCTGAGCGTCGCGAAATTATTATCAGACCGTTCCGAGACGAACTTCTCACCATGGTCATCCTCCTATTCGACTTCAGTGTCTGTGTACACCTGGTGGATAGCGCGTATACAGGCGGAACGAGAAGGGTACACGTTTTGCATAGTATCTTTGCCATTGTAAAATGCAAAGTAGCGAGCAGGCTACGTCTCGCTGAGCCAGCTTTTCCTCCAGAGTGGTGCTCCCACTCGCCCATATCCACGCGGTTCTCTTGAAAGCAAGTTTTTGTCTTCTCATGTAAATCGAGCTGCGGTAGAGCCGGCCGATTGAAGGCTTAAGCACATATTTTTGTATTCCCTTACAGTTGAGAAGGCTTTGCCGCAAACCTCTATCTCGTTGGGATATGTGAGAAACTTCTCTGGATCATTAGACAGGATGAATCCTCCAGTGGTAGAAAGCGAGTCTGAATCTCTGCAAATGGATTTTCGAATTGCGACTGTTCGACATCTTTCTCTATCGTGACACAGCTTTTAACGAGGATTTTCATTTATGACTTGTATTCTGTTCCTGTGATGTTATCGATGATCAGGTCATCCAAGTATCTAGCCAGAGGCTGAGGTATGGGTCTTTAATCCATCGAGCGTCAGATCTTGTTATCGTAATCGATAAATACTGACAGTGATGAGAGATAGTAGACTAGTTGCGAGGTGTACACAGGGTTCCATCGAACCTAGTCTTGATGTTCTACGAGTCTATCACTGTCAGTTCCATACGAATAGTCAAAACTAGCAAATCCTAACCCGTTATTTTCACCAGTCCATACGCGTCAGTCACCAAGCTTTTTAACCTGGAACTCGTAATAACTCGTGGAACCTTCCTGACATCGTTATACAGTCGGCAGGAATCAATATAAGAGAGGGGTTGCCGGCGTAGTTCTCCGGGACTCGAAGCACCTTCTCCCGTGAGATGTTTCGGGTAACCAGTGAAATTCGAGGAAAGGAAGACTCTTCAAAAGTCCCGGGTAAGAATATACCTTACGAAAGGGAGTTTACCGGGTGGAGACGAAACTAGCAGTGATGGCCGACGCCCTCCGCGACTTCCGGCGCACTTTTCCGCGAGCGTATCGATTCCGGAGGTCTGGCTTTGCCATTCGGAGGCGTGTTACGCGTCACACACAAGCGAACGCGACGCGAACCCGATCCGACGCGACGGTATGTCGAAGCGGGCCACCGGGTTATCTGGCCGGACTATTTTAACGGGTAGCATTGTCTTCCGTGAATTGCATTCCGCGAATACTGCTGGTTCCGCTATAGGTGGCGCAGTCTGCGCAGCTGCGCTCTCCTGGCAACACTGGCAACGTGGGCGGAGCGCTCGCGCTTAAAAAGGCAAAGGCCGACAAAAGCCGGCCTCGCACCGATGAATTTGGCAGGAAAAAATTCAATTAAAATCCCACCAGCATACTTTTTTCTCTCTCTCTCTCTCTCTCTCTCTGCCATCATCTACCTTTTTCTTCTTCTCTCTTTTTCTCTTCTGCCTTTTCGTCGAGATTCCTCTGCCGGAATCGAACACCCTAATGCTGCCGGGTTGGCTCTCATTTCTTCGAAAGAACTGATTTTTTGCGACCCGATTGCCATTGCGACAGGCTCGTTCGGTTTGTGCAGGGTGAATTTCGAGTGATTGTTGTTGGCTTGAAAGGAAGGATTCAATAGAGTGTTTTCTCTGATGTTTGGATTTATTCGTGCTGCTTTGCCTAGTGCCACTCAAATTCTGCCTTTTATCTTTGGGAAATTCTACCTGTACCATCTTGATTATCTTAGATAATAATAATAGTCTCTTGAATTCACTATTCGTTTAAAACTACCAATATCTGGTTTAGTTTATAGCTCTTTTTATTCATCATTAAATCAGTTTCCGATCATTTTGGGAGGGAAAGTCGATGCGTGGAATCCTAACTTCAAATGCAAACTGCAAGTTACATTTCGCAGATTTCGGCAAAGCTTAAGCTCTAGTTACAGAAGATTTCGGTGATGTTCAATGATCCAGAGATTACGAGAGTCTCGCAAGGTTACTGCAGTCTATGACACTCTGGAAGGATAAGCTGCCGGTAGAGAAGCTGCCATTAGCTCGACGCCGATAATGTCTCGAGAAATTAGTCGAAATTCCGGTAAAGTTACAATTCGCAATTGCGTCGATTTTCCGGGCCCGCTAATTGAGCGCATAACGCGAAGTGCTCGGTAGTGCGAGGTGAATTGGGATTTTTCGTTAGAGCGTTCTCTGGAAAAAATTCATTTGCCCTAGCTACTCTTCTCCAAACGGTCATTTGACTTTTTCGGTCACTTCGTTAACTTCATCAGCGCGGTGTCCAGCTTCCGATGTGCTTGGTTCGTCGCGAGCGCACAGGACGTGGTTTTATGCTAGCTGGAGAGTATTAAAAAATTTCCGAAGGATATCCTGACATCTATAACCTTGGGAAAAGTGAGTTCCCTTACTGCAACTAACTTTCAGAGCTCGACAATTCCCTTGATAATTGAGTTATCTATAAAACTGTAATATAATCGAGTATACTCAAGGAGTGAAACGAATTATTGCTACCTGATTCATAAGTAATTTAATTTGGGATATAATCTAGTTACTCCTTTGACTAAGAAAACCGAGAATGTTGTTTGATCGAACCAGGAGAAGCTAACATGACCTCAAAAAAGCATTAAACATCCATGGCATCGGGTTAAAAAACCATAATTTATCAAAGCCTCCCTCGGTAGGCGTGGCAAACATCGCTCTCTCCGATGCAGAGGGATTTTTCTTTAGGTTCTCGACGAGCTAATGCATCTCTGAGCAGTCGAACGGTAGTCAGTAGTTCCACGTTAAAGTCAAGAACCGTGCAGAAACATAGAATTTAATCTACCACTCGTTCTGTCTCTCTTTTTTCTCTACTCACCTCCATCTCGATTCATTTTCTCGCACTGTCGAGCGAAAGACAGACGAAGACACTTTTCACAATTTTCACAATTAGACGAGAGAGCACATTAACCATTGGGTCAGGATTAAAGGCAGGGTTCTCGCGAAAAGTTCGAGTCGCGTGGATTAAGCGTGTATCTCGTATTCCTCGACAGTGGAAAAGGGATATTTATGGGCAAGGCCCTAATTAAGTTCGGCCTGTAATCGTTGTAATCCACTTTGCCGGGTGGAATGGTTCTTAAGTACGGTCAGAGTGACCCAGTCTTGGCAATAATAACACTGGAAGCTCGTGTTAATCCTGGTCTACGCCTTCGTCGGTATACTCTATGCGGTATTTGTTTGTCGATTCAAGGGTGGCCAAGGTGGCTTGGAAAGGTTTCTTTCATTTCGAGATACTCAATTAGATGATTCGTAATGAACGTATGTCTCGATCTTCATCAAATCGTTTCTTCATCCCTATCTTCATACAACCCTTGCAATAACTATACTCACTATAGTGAAACTCATCTAATTATTACTTAATCCTATAAAATCCCAAAAAAGCATTCAAAATGCAAAGACGTGGGCTAAGTACAAGATATACAGGGTGGGGGGAAAAAGATGGAAACACCTGAAGATCTTCTGAGGAAAGTAAAGTTTCGTAAACTTCAATATGGTTTCCTTTGTAATTTTTTCCGTTCTTTTGATTGGAGTACTCAGTTTTTGAAAATTTTGGACGGAAACCTCTACATTTTATTGCAGATTTGAATTCTACGGGAAATTTTGCGTCCGAATATGATGTTTTTTAATATTAAAATTATTAATTCTTTGGGCCTGAAAATAGGCCCGAAACATTAAAAGTTAATAAACCTTACTAATGGTTTCTTGTCATTCCTTAGTTGCAAATTCTAACCAAGGGGTTCGAAAAGACTATACTCGTCCAGTGACTTGATCAGAGTCAGAATAAAACTTTTTATCCTCGTCGTTTTGCTTCTACATCCAGCTACCACCATTCGATCCTCTCTATCTCTCGTTATTTTTTTTTTTTATCTCCTGCCTCACTCTCGCTCGCGCCCACTGGCCGCGAACGCTCGGTGGAAAATGCAAATTCCGAGGTCGCCGTCTGAATCAGGATTTTTCCGTTCTTCCCCCGCAGAACTGTGTCCTGGAAATTTGCGCGCTCGCTCGAGGGATGCGGCTCATTTAATCGGCTCGTTTCAGGATGAAGGCTGCTTCTCTTTCTCTCTCTCTCTCACTCTCTCTCGTTACGCTTAACGAGGTTCGAATTATTTTGCGCGGTGTTTGTACCGGTTGTTCCTGTGCACACTGCGCTATGCTCGACAGACCCTCTAATTTATTTCTGATGCTCGCGCGTGCCGGTTTATGTTCACATGGAACGTTCTAAACCGATGAGATCTACTGTTCGTCGAAATATCTCTTCCATGATAATTCTCATGTAACTACATCACCCTAAGTTTAAATATGAATTACCCAAATTATTTCCACTATGAAAATCAACCAATCCATGGAATTTCGATTATAATACACTCACGTATGCTACACAACAATCGTTTCGAATGAAACACAAATAGCTTGAGGTATCGCGATCTTTTTTTATTTTAATATAACGGTCATTCGAAATTAATCGTGGAATGCAATTAACTGGTGCTTCATTAACTACGATTGTCGTATTATTTCAAACGCGTACATCGATTTCCGACTGTTTACGTAAATTTCACTGTTTTATCGATTATTCGCTATTCGAGAAGATTATACCAACGTATACTTCCAGTGATATAATATATTTACGAATGGTTCATAATGTATGTAGTTGGAAGGACCGAGTATTGGGAAATGGTCACGAGAATGAGTGTAAAAAATCGGTAATCGATCGGATGTCAGGTTAGGAGAAAGAGAGAATTTGAGAAGAACCTAAGAGAGAAGGAAAGCTACTAGGAGCTTCGCCAAATTCTGTCGGGCCTGCTTCAAATATTAATGCGAAGTTCGAGTTCGGTGGTCACCATCGGTCACCCTAGCCAGTTCTAAATAATCGATGACCAGCCAGGGGATATTCTTATATCGCTTCGAGGGTTACACACCCGAGGGAATGCCTCAATTTCACGACGTGTCTCAATGATCCTGGTTTTTTTTCGCGACCCACAGCCAAACGGAATTCTCAATACAGTTGTTGAACATCTTCAAACGTGTCCCCATTTTCATATCTCAACAAACGCGTAAATTATTACCGCGAGAACACTAAATCGAACTCGCGAGACTTTGGATAAACCTCGGATCTACCTAGAGGGCGCTGTACGATATTAAAACCCTGCAGACATAACCTATTTTTCTTTATGACTCAAGCAAAAGTTCTATGCTAATATCCACTTTCCAATTTAGCATAAGATTATCAGAACACCTGGCGTTTCTATATTTCATCGTAACTTTCTCCAAGTCGCTTTCATATTTCTTCGCGAAATACTACGATCCGTTTGCATAAATGACCTCGGTGCAGCCATAACCTCTCATAAGTGAGGTCCGGCGGGTTGTTCGAAGCCTAAAATGACTAAATTGCAGAATAAAATAACAGAAAGCTGTTAGAGATAGTTTTCTCTCTTGGGATTTTTCATTATTAAATTCTTATAACCAGGAGATTACTTTAGGTACAAGAAGAAGTGAAGTAGCTTGTGAATCCGTAAGACAGATTAGAATTGCTGGAGTCAGGTTGAGAGGTTGGTGATGGTGCCAGAGGTATCTCCATGCGGGGCAATAATTTTCTCGAGGCGGGGGATGATTTTTTACCGCGAGTCAGCCGCCATTTAGCCAGACCGTAACCGGTGGGTTTAATCTCCGCTGACGGGATGCGGCTCATTAGACGCGATTAGTCTGCAAGCAGACACGCTCCTTTATGTCCACACGTACACACACACACACACACCGGTACACACTGATGCAACGTCACACCTACCGGTTACGCTGCTGGCATGATGTCCCCCATCAGGATTCAAGTACCACGCTGACACCACCTCAGTATGCACCCTGCGTCCGACTGCCACCCTCTGCAGCTCTCTCCAACGTGAGACCCTCGTGCCGGAAGTGTGCTCGCGATTTTTTCTCAGCTACCAGGAAGGATCTGCCAAAGAGAGAATTCAGTATAGTTGCGAGAGTTATGATACACCTTCTCCAGTGACATATTTCTTAATCCAGATACGTTCTACGTGATTAGTAGATTCCGGATTTTTATGCAAAATGGCCAGAATTTGATGTTACAAGTCTCTACAAATTACAAATGATTATTGAAAACACAATTTGAAATGTTTCTTGCAGTGTATAAACTTCAGAAAGTTGAATAATATGTTTTGAAAATAACTTCATCCATTGTATAAGAGTCTAAGTCGTTGAATTGTTTTATTAGAGTTTTGTTAGAGGAGTGTAGAGGTCGTAGCAGTAGATTTTGTTGCTAAATAAGTGGTGGAATAGTGTTGAAATGCGACAGGGTTAAACGAGTGGATCGGATAAAGAGACAAATGAAGTTGACACCAAAGCAAGGTGCTTATGAAGAGACCCTTGTAAGGTTTAATATCGTCCAATCGGCATATCATGAAGAGCATGACATCGGCAGTGCCACCTTCCAACACGAGCCACCCTTCGGGAGCAGAGCTTCGGCTGCAATATTCCGCAATTTTCGAGCTCGAACGTCGAGGGCATCGAGCAGTCCTCGAGCGCGGGTATTCAAGCCGAGAGAGAGAGAGAGAGAGAGAAAGCGTGAACTAGCGTTGGGGAAGTGTTAGGGGGCCCAGTCAGCAACTCCCGCGACAATGAGGATGCACTTTTAATAAATCGCCTCTTTCACGGGCGATTTCCATTCGCGCTTCGCTTTCTCTCTCCCTTGTCCGGATTTCGCGTACGTGTTCCGTAGTCAGTCCCCAGGAGATTAATGGGCTGTGAGGGAACTCCTGGAAAGATCGCAGGACCCGTCACTGATGTAGAAGCCTCTGACGGTAGTACTCTCGATGCCTACTATCTTTTCGCGCTTAATCGCTGACTGCCTGACTTGCTTGCTTATGCGGCTTATATTCTCTCCCTCTTTTCCAACCCTCCCTAATCGGAGATTTCTACGCTTTGCGAATCTTCTGCTCGATGTGACAATATCCCCGAGAGTCCTGCGATCGCTTAATTCAGACCTGGACACTAATTAGTCGATTACGAAACTTTTCATCCACATTTAATTACTTGGAGACTTTGAAAAACACGTTTACTCATTTACTTGTTTCTAATTCAATATCGAACGAGGCATTAGAAAATTCCGAGAAGATTTTTGTCGATTATTTCTAAGGTAAAAGTGAATGGAATAAGGTTTGAAGAGATCAGCATTTAAGGGAGTATATCTGTATGGCAAATTAAGTTGATTAAGTTGCGAAATCATTTTTGGATTTTTAGTAGTAACGGGGTCGTAAGATATCAGACTATAGATAGAGAGAGAGAGAGAGAGAGAGGGAGAGAGACAGTGGATTATGAGGCCTGCATTGTAGAACTGGAGCTGGTGAAATTATGAGGAGATCCACCGTGGGAGAGAACAGGAGAATAGAGGACAATGGTACATTGCGAGCGAGCGAGGTTTCCCTGCGCGGATAGGTAAACACAGTAGCCTCGTGAAGCGCGCGCTAATCCTGTTCCAGGAATCGTACGAAGGAGTCTCCCACCCTACTCCAAGTTTCGCAGTGCTAAAAGGCCCGTTAACAGTCATGTACAATGACTGACAGTCTTAATTTCGGATTCTAAGAGATTGAAAAGTATAATAAGATTCTAACTATTTCTAAAAATTATTAAATACTAATACTACAATAATATTGTATTCCGTCTTTGGAATAGATACAAGGTTTGTCTTTTGTACTTAACCCGAGACAAGACATCTTGTCTCTTGACTAAGGTCCCTAATTAATTATTTACAATGTGGAAGGAATTTCTGCTTAAATCAACTTTCTTAGTCACCCGACAATATCCGGAATTAGTTGTCTCGTGTGACAAAGATACGAATGAGGAAGTTACACGTGACGAAGGTACGATTTGGGGAAATGAAAAGCTCTCGGGATCGTAACACTGCTAATATTCTAAACTACGAAACTGGGAGTCGGTTGTAGAGATGTGTCAGGCTGTCACTAACAGACTGACTGACACTAGTCCCCTGTCACTCGAAGGTCTTACCAGCGATTGCACTCCCGTCGACATTGTTCCAGACTGATCGAGAGCCTCAGATCGACGAGTGGCCTCGATATCGGCCGACGATTCGAGTTCGAGACAATATCGCGGTCGAGGGGATATCTCTTCCTGCTAATCAAAAGTTTGTTCTCGCTTGTTTGCGTACACGTACAAAACCTGGGAGACGGGAGGGGGAACTAGGAGCACGAAAACCTGGTGGAAATCCCAGCTGCTGGGTTTTAATACCATTGTGACTCAATCTATAGTGGTTTCGTAAATCGATCAGTTTAGTAACAATAACAGTATATAATAATGAGACTAATAATAACAAAGCTATAGAAAAAATACTCTTAATTAAAAAATTATTTACAAAACTGTTTTTAAACTTAATAACACAGGACTTTAGTAAAGTTTATAAATCGAATTAGAAGTGATTTTTTAATTTCCAATGCTTAAGATTAAAAAGCACGTTTCTTTTTATGTTGCGAAAGAACTTTCTCCCATTCATATTTGAAAGTACGAGGAGAGTTGAGACCGAGTGACCAATTGAGTCGCGAGTTTCGCGCACGTTGCAATAATTGAGCCAGCTCGGTAGATTTATACGAGTAGCGTCGACTGGTGGAGCTGTCGGTCGTATTGGCAAATATTTGCCAGGCCTCTAATGCTCGGTTTGCTCGCGAGAAAGCCAGACGAATCGCGGAGGCGGGTAGAGGTGTTCGCGACGATTTAACGAGCATTACACCCAACGCTGCAGCTAAGTTCGTGGCTCGCGGTGATTAATCTTCCTGCCGGTCGCATTCCCGACGTGTCTACGGCTTGCCAAGCTAATGCCCTCACCCTTTCTCTCTCTCTCTCGGTCTCTCTTTCGATCCTTCGAATCACCGTGAAAGTGGCGGGAAAAAAACAGTGACGCTAACATCGAATGCGTGTCGTTTACGCGGATTTCGCTCGCGCTTTTAGACACGATTTGTCGAGAGAAAAAAGTGTTGAATTAAATCGAGTACTGAGTGAATTTCTCCTTATCGATCTTAAACAACTGTTTAAAATACATGAAACGTTATTTTAATTCACATTCTTGTTCAACAACATTTTTTAAGCTACAAGTTCCATTCGATCAATCGGAATAGAGGGATCCTTTGCGGTAGGTTTCGTGGTTGACCAAACATTCTCACAGTGCTACAACACTTCTCTTCATTTCCCTGAGACTGGAGCAAGCTTTTCGACAATTCCATCACAATGAATTCCAAAGGTTTCCTATATGACGCTGGACGATCGGAGACCGCGGTAAATTCTCTCGTTTCGTCGAATGAACACTTGTTAGCCTTCTAGCTTTTCCATCCTTCTTCGTAGCATTTCCTTAGAGACTTTGTCACCTTTCTCTTTCCCTCTTCTTTCTGCTCCCATCGTTCAGAAAGGTCCATTATCTCCGGAACAGATGACGAGTAAACGTTCGCTTAATGAAATCTTCCTAGTGATTTTACGAGGGAAGTTTCGTGAACCGGAACAGGGGTAGCAGGACAGCTGCCAGGGAGAGGGGTGTATCCTACCATTGGGCCTTTCACCCCCTTGGCAAGCGACGATTTTCGTGACCGTGGACCGTAGACTGCTTGGAAATTAAGCGGAAACCAAGCGAAGTGCTCGTCGAGAGAAGTTACCAATCATTCGAATGGTCACTTCACTTTTTTAGTTTAGTTCCAACCTATCTTGAATAGGTCAGTGATCGAGTTAAATATGATCACGGTGACGGCGATTTGTGGATGTTTGTTGATTGACAACCGAAAGGAGAGAATCTCCCGGATTTTCTAAGATTGAAGACGCGTTGAACCGACGCCCAGTTTTATGAATAAAGACTTCTTAGTTTCGTTAAATTGTCGTTTGTATTCGCGGGCCTAACAATATCAATCTGAAAGGGATCCGATAATATCAATATATTTTATTCGAGAATGGTTAGAATGCTACTACTTGACCTACATGGTATCTGTCCAAAACGAAAATTTCCCTTGGCACGTATAGTTCCGTTTCGTTCGAGTGAGTTGTGTCTCGAGAAGAGGGAGAGAAGATTAAGGGATGTTTTACACTTATGTTAGGGGAAGCTTCGGTGTAAAATACTTTCTGGTCGTAGACGGTCGCGAGTCGTTGGATGCAGTATTTCGAAGCACTGTCAGTCGAGCGATAAAAGAACACTCGAGAGAAGCGCGCTACTGAAAATTATAGGCATTATTCTCGTGCTATTTTCCCTAGGGCGTCCGATGGGCTTGCTCGCGCGAACGCGCGCGCGAGAATATTGAAATAATTTATGTCGGTCAATTTCTCGCTGGCAACGACCCTGGCCTGAATCTTTCATGCGGTCGTTTCGCGCGAGAATGCAATCGCTGCACCAGCTGAATTTTAAATAATGAAGTTCAGATTACATCCGCAAAGGGAGTTAAGTCCTTTAATAAACCGGAAGGAAAGAGTGAGAGAACCCCTACTCTTGGCATAATTTATCTTCCTACGACGCGCAACCCTTTCAAACTTCATATCGAGGCCACCAGTGTTATACTCGCCATTACTCTCTTCATCGTGTACTTTTTTTTCTTACAAACATCAACTATTATATTCATGTAGTGCCGGATACGGTTTTTCTTCGACTCGGCACTTTGGAATGGCGACTAGTCTCCTATTGCCAAAGACTGGAACTTCTTCCAGACTTTATATACGGTGTCCCAGTTAAGTCGACACAACGAACTCTTTCGTGGATAAGTAATGAACACAATAGAATTCTGATATAATAGCTAGATCTAATTTCTTAATGCGAGATCATCTTCAAGGACACTCCAATAGAAGCTTGTTAATAAAAGGAAATCAATTGACTCTAAAATGACTTCGATGAAATTATAAATGGAACTAATTTCAAAATCATTTCAAACTGAATCCCTTTTTTTGTTCCTCAAAGAATTTTCAAAACGAGTGCCAGTTTTGTTTTAGTTATTTAGTCAACTGAGATTGTGACACCCTGTACAAGTTTGTTTTTTTTACTGTTTCTTTTATGAAGCTCAAGCTTGATCCCTGCCAAGAATCTTCGCGGATCTTTTGTTTGGCTTGTCCACTGTCTCCAGGAAGCGAAATAAGTCAGTTTGGCTGGTGAGAAGAGTTTCCTTGTTCCGTTGGGGTGTCGCTTCTTCCAAAGATCATTCTTGATATTATTTATCACCGAGACGTAGAGTACCATCTTTAAACGTGAGCTCCGATCTTATAGTACAGGGTTATTTTAATATTTTCGATACACTCGACGAGCAAATAGCGATTGCATTGGGGGGCTACGAGATAACGAGTGAAAAATTCATGGAGCTAGCTCTAAAACATATTTCACGCTTCCGAGAGCGCTCGGCCGAGTACTTTAACAATTCATGGCCTAGGATAATCTCGGGTTTATGCGACTACCAGCCGAAATGCCGCTTCGTTCGAGTGAGTTCCACTTAACGTAATATTCGCTCGATGCGCGAGCGCTCTACTATAGTCGAAGAGAAGACGATGCGTCGATGGAAGCATATGTCTCGGAAACATTCTCCCTCTTGCGCCACTGTGGTCCGCCATTCGGAGTAACGAGGGTAAACGCGATTGTGGGAGACGCCCTCGGGGCTGGCCATGTCGTTCTCCAGAACAGAGATCCCGATCTTCATGAACGAACTTAAAACACACGTGATTCCTTCAACCGAGAATTTTCATCGTTTCATCCTTTCCTTCATCTTACTCTCCTTTTTCTTAAACTTTATCTACTCTGTTTATTCGGGGAAATTAACGAGGGATCTCGAGAGGATTTGATTGAAATAAGGTTTAAAAAGGGTGGAATGAGACGTTTGAAAATAAGGGTGGATATAATGTGAAATTTGTCGCTAAAAAGAGTCTCATAGAAAGTTACATTAAATCGGGAATTTTTTTTCACTCGAATTATACTTTTCTTAGAGAATTTTTACCGGAGTAATTTCCCCGGGTGGTGGTTTTAAGAGAGGGACTTAATTGCTCGAGTGGTACTCAAATGTACCGGGTGGTACAATGGTAATCCTCGAAATGACAGTCGCGAAAAATTCGAGTTCTTTTAATAATTGGGTCACAGAGACCTGGAGACAGAGGAACAATTAAGAGCCAATTAGCTCGAGATACACCAGTCGAAGACTTCTTCTTTTTTCTCCCTTGGTCGTTCTTCCTCGTGCCACCCTTGAATCGGATCCATTATTATCACGGAGGGTCCATTGAGCCTTTCTTCTTTGAAGAGGCCGCCGTTTAGCGCAGCGGCCTGTATCAAGCTCACTCCTCCGGAGGCTAATTATTTCCTATTAACGAACTCGACAAATCGATCTTACGATTGATACTACGCACCTTTCAAAGTGGGAACTTTAATTCACGTGAAATTTCATCATCGAGTTACGTTACGATTCGTGTCCAATTATCCTTCCTATTAAGCCAGGATCTCTGACGTAGCCACTGACATACAAACTACTAAGTGAGTTTCGATTATCCAAACTGCGTAGTACGGAGTGTCCAGAAACAGATAGGAATCCTATTCGGGGTATGTAGCTTCCAAAGGGGTAAAATAAGTCGAAAATCCGATATTTGAATATTTACTAAAAATACTTTACTGAGTAACGTGACTATTCGAACATTATCAGGAATTCTAGTTAAAGTTCCATCGTCGAAAGCGGTTTTCCTATTCATTTGTTTCTCTCTCTCTCTTTCTTTCTTTCTTTCGTTCAATTTATTGTTTAATCAAATTGAGAAGGGCACTCGAAGGATGCCTCTCGAGGAAGTTAATGGCTCAACACGGCGCGAGAGGGCGCTGTGCGTAAAAGCGGATTGCGCTTTAATGAAAATCGGCGCGTTAACCACTCGGCACTGAGCTTCGAGAGCACTCTCCTGACTAATTATGAGCCTGGTAATGAGCCGCCGTTAGTGAATCGATGCAATCGGTCAAAGAGTCGAACAAGCCTCGGGGTTAAGCCGTCAAAGAGAGAATCGAGTGCTTTTGAATCAAACGAATGTCCGAGATTAGGAGATTCAGATCGCGTTGATATGGGTCGTAGGTCAAATTGAAATTAAAAAAAAAAAAACTGTAAATGGCTATTTGCCAATATTATAATAATTTAATCAAGAGACAAGGTTTTCTCTCGGGCCAAGTAGAAGAAGAGAAATCTTGTATCTATTCTGGAGAGACCGAAGTTATACTTGTCTTCGCAATGTTAAAACTTCATAAACAAATCAATTTTCTATAATCATTCACTATTCTTTTATCTCAGACGAATAATTGAAAATTGTATTTTCTTTTCTTTGAATAATTTCTCGTGATCGAGGATATTTCGCGTAAAAGTTTTAAGGGTAGTTCTCTAGGGATCGTAGTAGAGGTAGTTAGTGGTAAGATTGCTCGCTCGATGATCCGGCAAATTCCAGCTGATATAGAGAGAAGATTTTCCCTGGAAGAAGAGATTAGAAAGTGAGTGAAGAACCCTCGTTCGATCCTTCACTTTTCGCTTCGTGGCTGTCGAGGAATACTTTGGTCGCCCTTCTCGTAAGATCTTTAATTAATAAGTGAAGACCCGCTGCATTAACGACGTGCGACTGACTAATTCCATTAAGGGAGCGCGCCCCCTCTACTCGAGATTGTTGACAGCGATTATCTCACTGCTCCGTTGTGCTTGCTAAGTGGTGCGAGCACTGTTCGCTTAAGGTGTCAGCGTTATTTTGTGGCCTCGCCTTGGCACACAGTCTTCCGACTGGTAATAATGCGGTTATTAATTCTAACACTGATTCTTTTTTTTTTTTCATAAACGACGAAATTTAACACAAGAACTATCATACTTTTAAAATTACTTTAAAAAATTGAATAATATACCAATGAAATATTGATAACATTTTTACAGATTTTGGTAGATAACTGTCTGTAGTTCTAATACATTTTTATCTTCGACCTGTAGCTTTTCAGTTTTCGATATTTATTTTGAGTAACTCTTGAATTGTAAAAAGGGAGTTGTTGTTTGGTAAATCAGTGCTGTTGATATTATTGTTATTATTATTATTACTCAAGCGTTGTAGTATTCTATAGAATTATTTGTCGAGCCGTTCCTGCTACACAGTTATCACTGTCATCGCTGAGCAATTTCTGTTTTATGCATTTATCCGAGTTCCGCGGTACAAGCGAACTGCGGCGTGTTTTGTGTGTCCAGACAGAATTCAACTCACTGGCGACGAGTAAATTAATAGACGCGATTACTGGACTCGACGGAACAATGAACCTGTCGAGAGCGAGGTTACGTGTATCGTATACACGTACAAAACGCTCGATAGATCTTTGACCAAACACTCTTTATTTCCTCGCGAGATCCGAATTGGGTCGTTGGAACCGAGAGAGAGAGAGAGAGAGATAGAGAAATAGCCACAAAAGCTGGTGGACAATTTGCAAGACAACGAACCGAACGAGAAGCAATAATAGGAAACAGAGAATGCCAAGAGAAACCGGAAGCATGAGATTTCATTCCGGAAACTAGCGCAGTGGTCAGACCGAGTGGATAATTTTCTTCCTCGCATCGCGAATCCACCCGATCGAATCTCTTCGATTCATATCCGCTTCAATAAACTTACTGTCACGTCCAAGAAAACTCACTTTCTTCCTTGGTTTTCCATTCTCTTTTCACGAGGGCTTTTCTTCCCTGTGGAAATCTCTTTACCTCCGGCTTCGCTGACTTCCTGACGCAACGAGCCACTTCCGGTACGCTTTGGGAGGTTACCTCGCGGCACAATAGCTCTGGCTCTTTTTCGCGAGCCCCTGCCATCCGAGCCGGCAGACGTAATTAATTCCACCCGGGCTACCTTCCGTTCTGGTCTTCCTAACGCCCCGGCTGTGCCTATAAATCCGCGGAATTTGCGCTGGCTGAGAAATATGGCAATCAGTGGCAGTAAGTTATCGAGCACTTAATGCCGCTTCTTTTAAGCGGTGAAATATTGCAACTGTGTAATTCAACGATTAGCAGGCAAGGGAGGAAGTTCCACTCTGATAATACATCATTCGCAAATACAGTTTTCTTTTCATCCATTTTCTGAATATCTCTCTATGATTCAGTGATTCTTCAAATCTATTTATTTCGGCGCTTTTTCAAAAGAAAACTCAAACGACTTTAGCTAATCGCGTATAGTTTATTACGAACGTTATTTAAACGAAGGAATAATTTCACGAACTTCTATCGTTTTATTCGCGAAACAAGAAACATGTAGCAATTAACGGTTGATAATTAAATTCCGTAAAACGACCTGGAGTGTTCGCTATTTCGCGAATAAATATCCTAGAGGTATTGGCAAGCCGAGAGGCGAAAATGCTTGGCAAGTGCGAATGACTGAATTACAATATCCCGAATTCAGGTTAGCATTGGGATAAATTTCCCGAGCGGCCAGTGGTGTAAATTAGAGTTTCAGAGGAGAATATAAATATGATAGCAACGAGTCGGATAGTTCTTAGAAAATGTTTCTTTACGTCCGATGGAAATATCGAGACATCAGACAGAGTCCTCGAACCGCTAAGGGACGATGGGTGTGTGTGTATGTGTGTGTGTGTGTCTCCAAGGGAAAAAGGTTCGAGATGAAACTCTGTCGCCTAACATCGGAACTCGATCCCGAGAAAGTCGCCTCGTGTCGACGACAGTCGAGTAGAGTTGAGTCGAGAGTCGACGAGCGAGAGTCCTCGCGCGTTAAAGAGTCAAAGGCTATCGATCCGAAGATTCGTGTCCCTCGAGTAGGCCCACATATAATATTCACCAGGGAGCACGGTTATTTTATATTCGAGGCAGCTCTCCGCTTTGTGGCTGTGGGTGGCTGCTAAGCGGCAAGTTTGCCAAAGTGCGTTGAGAAAGGGCCAAGGGTAGGAAAGGAAAGGGCTCAGGTATATTAGATAAGTTCCTGTCGCGCTAAGAGTAGTGCGACCGGAAGCTGCCACAAGGGAGAAGGCAAGAGAGAGAGTCAAGTAAGCCTGACAGGCCTTTCTTCGTCACCCTTCTCAAGGCCCTTGGCCCTTCGTTAGGGTTTAAATGGGGGAAATTGAAAGCACCATATCGAGAGAGCGCGCTCCGCATCACCAACGAGCTTTTGGGTCTCGAGAATGCTATGGATCGTTACCTCCTTCGTCACTGTGTTCAGGTGACCAAAGCTTTTCGCCAATTGCAATTAATCGATCGATTCTATAACTCCTAAAACTTATCTTAACCCCTTGCCTTACGATTTAATTTCCTTAGCAGTCGGTGCCGAAAAAACAAAAACAAACAAACAAACAACAAATCGACCGATCAAGGTCAGCCACCTCTGAGGAGTCATTGTAAGCTAAGGGGTTAAATCAAGCTAAAAATGATCTCAGATTCTCAGAATCTTATTCACAAAATAGAACTGTTACATCAGTATTCCTAATCTCTAATAACTAATTCTAAACCCTTTAATATTCAACATGAGTAGGGAACATACATTGCTTAAACATTGACTAGTGTGCTTCATTCAGCTCGCTTTGTGCACGGACCCTATGCGAACGGACATTGGAAGCCCTTCGCACTGTGTTGATTCCTATTAATTTATTTATCGGCAGCGGCTCTATTTGTTCCGCTAATGGCGTAATAAATCTCTCTACGGTCCGCTGGCTCGAGTCAAACGGACGAAATTGCCTTTCTCGTCGCTCGACGATAAAGAGGAGGCCACGAAGAAAGGTATGTCCACGTCGAGAACTTCCTCTGTGATAGCTGACTTTCTCACTCTCGTTGTCGCGCGCGCGCCCGTATACGACGTAGCTCGCAGTTCATCTCTTCATTAGGAGCTAAATGGGGAAAATTGAAAGCACCATATTGAAGGCAGTACTCGACATCATAAGCATCGAAGGTCGCGTGTACACTTACCCGAGTGAGACAGCTAAGCAAAGAGACTTCCAAAGAACGAGTGACTATATCGAACACGACTTTTCCGCCATTTGCAATGCATTCATTACTGCTCGATTGTCAATAGCCAATAATGAAATTTTCGCTTGACTGCCCCCCCCCCCCCGCGCGTGATTGGACAGGAAGAATTCCTTCGACAAAATGTGTCCGATCCTTTTAACGACATGGCCAGTAATAATCAACCAAGGTTTTTTTTAATTAACAGTGCACGCGATACAATCGAGGCAGTATAGTTACGCATAATGAGACCAGTGACTCGTGCAAAGGTCCCAGCGATTGTACGGGTTCATCCGAGAGTCCTATTTGACTGTGGCAGGGTCGAAAGCTTCTAAAGGTCCCGGTGTGCTACCTGGTATCACCACAGACGGAAAACCAGAGGAAGCGAGGTTGCTTTCGCTGCACAGGCAAACGCCATCCATTGTTGACTCGCATACCAAAGCAGCCCTCGAAATTTACTCTTTGCGTCGTTACGGAATTCCTCGCGCCGAGTAACTATGCCAGACACTTCCAGGGTGCACAAGCTTGCTTCAGTCCAACCTGGATAATTCCTAGTCACTGTGATGGTGACGAAGACCTAACCACACGATTGGGTGTTGAGGATGAAATCTCGGATTAAAAGAAAAAGGAAAACTCTATTCTGGATACTTCTGAAACCTTTGTTCTTTGATAATTGCTCGAATACATCAGGAATATGACCTGGGACTTGATTCTTTTATCTCTTCTGCTTCTTCGTGGTCTTGTTAATTCTTCATGGGAGTTACTAGAGACCGCCGCCGGTGGGTTAGAGACGGTGCTTTCGAGTGTGCCAGTTAGTGTGCTTCTCAAGGTAGACACCGGGGGATCTTGGGACGAGTGCACACCTCCTAAGAAGTTTGCTGCCTCCAATTCTACCTCCTTTTCTCATCTCTGTCTCGGACGGAGTACCTCAACAGTGTCTGGTTTTTATTATCTTCGCGTTTCGCGCCAGACGAGCTGCTTTGTTTCGCATGATTCCTGGCGCCAGGTTTCGTTGGGAATGAGTAACGTTTCTATACGCTGTTGAACCAGTTTGGTGGATTATAGCTTTTATTCGGTGCTTTTTTGGGGAAGCGAACTTTGCGGAGGGACCCAAGTGTCCTAAGTATCAGCTAAGTAGGACGAGGATCACCATTTGTACCTTTAGGACCTATACCATTATTTATCAATGTCTGGATCTTTTAGTATCGCTTTTGTCAGGAGCTCAACATTGCAGCCTCTTGACGAGTCATCCACTTCTAACTTATTAATCAAATAGAACTTATTGATATATTAGTTTTATCAAATTTCTCATTTTTGTTGAGGATGTTGATTTGAACCAGTTAACTGCACTCGACGTGTATACTCGTCATTGCTTGACTTTAATTGCTGTGAGAATTTGTTTCTTTAATTTTCCCGAATGAGGAAGATTTTCCAGAAATTCACTATTAATCGGGTTCCCTATATATCGATCGTAAATCACGCAATCTCTGCACAATTGCGAGGGTTGCTCGTGGAAAAAAAGGGCTGGCAGTAAAACTTCTTAAAGCTCGGCGGCCCTCGCACGAGGTTGTTCGTCATTCGAGAGAAATTTGAGAAAAATTCTCGCGGTCCCTTGGACCGAGAAACTTTGTTCCAAGCCTCCGGCATATTTCAGGAGACGACCACCCTTAAAGCTATGTTGGGTGGAAGGTGGACGAGTAGGAATTAAATGCGAGTCTTTACCTCTCTCTTTCTCTCGTTTCCTACCGCGTTCGTACTCGTATTTAGAAAATTGCTGGCGCGGTAATCGAGTGTTATTTTCAGAGTCGTAGCAATTAACGCCCTGCTTTTGGTGGAGGCGGTGCCCGCGAATATTTTTAGCTTTCTCTGAAAACCGACAGCGTCTCCTATACTTCCTTTTCTCTTGTTTTTTTATTTTCTACCTCTCTCCGTCTCAGGCTTCCTGTTTTTTGCCCCTGTCGACGCCTCGTTCGTCTTGCGATTAATGAAGACATTCGCTCCGCTCGACACTGCCAGTAGTGATCCTTTCTAGAGCCAGTCGCGACGTGGAATCCGGGGGGCGTGACGACTCTCTCTAACTTTACTCTTGCGAGAATGACTGAGTAGTTTCTTCCCTATTTTCGTGCATATGCTTTTCAATGGGGCACTGAAGAAGCCTCTGGTTTACGGAGATGCTTTTTTTTATTAACTTTGGATAATTTCGAAATCCAATAACTATTCTTTCCACCATTGAATCCTTAAAATTAGCCAGAAAGAAATGTAATATTTGATAAGGATAAGAAATGTTTAATACGGTTCGAGGAAGATGAATTACGAGAGAAAAAGGGAGAATGAGAACCACTGGCACGATGGGGACTTAACCACGCGCGAACTAGCAGCTCCGCAACTTATTAACCCACAAATCTCAGGGCAACGAGCCCGTTGGAGTCTCATGAATTTTATTCTCCCGAAATTCGCGTTTTCCGCCGTTAGCAGAACCCTTTTTTCGATTTCCTTTCGCCGGACGCAGGAATGAAATTGTTTGCGAACTAATCTGTCGCGTTGCCAGCTCCAGTAGCACTGTGTGTGCTCACATAGGTGGAGCTAGTGGTAGAATTCGTGTTGGGGCCGGTGCCAGAGATGCTCAGAGAGATGCTGGGAAGCTAGATCGAGGCGCACAATTAAAATTTACTGGCCCATAACCACGTCCGGCCGCATTCGTCTGACTGCACTAACCGATCCGTGGAATCTGAAAGTGACTACTATCTCTTCTTCCTCTCTCTAAAAGTCCTTTCTCACTATCTCAATCGTTACTTTACCATTAACACTAAAACTACCGAAAGTTACAACATAACTATTTCTAGCCAAAAGTGAAAGTGAAACTTGAAGTCATTAGTTAACGAGTTTGGGTGAAGATTCTTAAGACTAATTGTACTCTGATCGGTAGTGGAACATAGCTTGTAATCGAAAAATGATTTCCCTCGATAAGAAATCGACTTTTAATATTCAGGAGGTGATTGAGAAATTGAAACAAAGGAAAATTGTACTAATTGGAAATAACGCGATTTTTGTAACTTTGGTTTATGGTATTGGTAGTTGTAATTAGACAGGGCACAGCGACCTAAATTTTCAGATTTCACGTGAGAAATGACCGAGTCCTCGAGGTAGTCCTATTACGACAAGACGAATGATTCGGGGCTGATTTCGAGTTTGATTAGCGAGGAGGATGCAAAGTGGACCAAATTGAAAGCTCCCTCGAAAGGTCTGGGACCTGATTTCCAACACTTCAAGGTTCACGTGAGTCGAGATATCCAGTCGTTCGTTCTCACGCCTCTCGGGCTAATTCCTCTAGCAAAGTTACGTCTGCGAGAATCGTTACTATTCTGTCCACAAACTCACGAGCACCACTGTTGACACGTGCTGCTGGTGCCATGAAACGACGTTCCTGATCGTTGGTTCAATCTACCAGGCAGTTTGCTTCTCGATAAATATCGCTAATTAGCAGGTTTTGTTCCATCGTGACTATAAATCCCTCGTTACTGTGACATTCAATTCTTCAACTAGATTATATACAGACTGGAATATTACCTCGCTTGATTTTCGACTTATTTTCCTTTGTGAAACAATTTCTCATATCTGGCTGATTAAACAATTCGCACGAAAAAAGTTAGAAACAATTTCACGTTATAAATATGTATATCGTCTTTAAGAATTCTTTTTTATCATTTCTATTTAAAAATCTTTTTGTATTCGAACTATATCTGGAATTTGGAGCAATAAAAATTGGGGCAGATATTTCGCGAATGCGTAATAAAAATTTCTAGATAACCGGTTGAATTCTCCCGATTGCCACGGTAGGAATTTCGAAAATTGCTCGCTCCATCCGCATAATCCAACCGCGCACATAATCCGCAGAATATCCGAGCCGAAGAGAAATGTATATATCGAAATTATCATAACGACTACACGCGGGCAGGTTCGTTTACACGCGGCATAAATTAATATCGCTCGAGAGCAACCGCTGCTTTCATTGCTTATCGGGGCACAGAGATCTTCCGACGGGGTGAAATTCTCGGTTACTACCACTACCACCACCTCGTCATGCGAATCCCACTCGGGGCAAAAACCATCGGGATTCACGGAATAACGATTCAACATTCCATTGTGCTTTAATAGAAATTCGTGTAATCAGAGATTCCTCGGCTTATCGAGCGACTTCGATAACAGCTGCCTCTTTCAAGAAGCTGCTAATTCGCGATAAATTCGCCACTCTGGATCTGTAATTAATGCGAGAATTATTACACCGATGATAATGTACTAATTAACGATAGAAGTGATATTTCATTACTCGCTTCTTTATCCTCTAATACATTATTTATTAATGTTACTTGGATTAATAATTCTTCGAGAACAAATATCCAAATTTTGTTGACATAAGTTCGGTAAACGCTACTATTATTATCAATAAATAGTATCTGTTGATTATATTTTATTAATCAAAATCTTTAATCTTATCACTCTTAAATCTTTAATCTCATCATTCAAAAAATTGAAATTTTTTAAACAGTCAAAAGTCTTTAACTCTCATCAATGAATTGTGAATTCCACGAAGAAGCGAGAAACGAATTTGGGTCGTCGTAACAGTTAGTAGCAATGGAATCGTCAGGTTGGATAACGACGAGAATATCGAGGGAACATAGGCAAGAAGGATTCGATGGTGAAAATCACGTCGAGCATTAAAACAATCGTCACAGCGACACTCGCTTTGTCGCATAAATCGCGGAAAGTATGCGCGATTCACGATCACGCTTTTGCGCTTCCTCTCTAGTTACAATGGGACTCTGCGAACAGGGAGGTTTTGTTCCGGTGAAATGCTCACTTCGAGCCGCTTGCCGGTAGTTTTTTGCCGTGGCAAGAAACACACCGCGTGGACATTTGCGAGCTCGTATTCCGTCTGTTTCTTTCTACGTTTTCCTCTCTTCGCTCGATGACGTCAGTGGCCCATTCGAGACAAATGATCACGGTGACGACGCTAACGTTTATTTATCTCACCGCGAGTGTAAACGTTGTCCAATTAATTGCACTATGCTTCAAACTGAAAGTTTAGCTATAAAATTATTAACAACTATATCTATATTTCGAAATCATTGTTTATTGTGATAGTGAAATATTGGATCAAAAAGAATTGAATTGTTGATAAAATTTCCATCTTTAGAATCATGTGTCTCGTAATTATTAACCGGGATAAAAAGTATCAGGATAAATAGGGATTCAAAGTAATTTCGATTTTTATCACAGAGACTCAAGTCTAAACAGTCAAGTATATTATTTCTCCAATTGGCACTTTGTCCTATTGAGGGGTTATAATCGGTAGTCAGTGTGGTTGAGTTCTCCGCGTAAAAATCCTCATGTTGCGGTCGGCTTGATTTATGATGATGGCGCGTGTTGCTGCGGACAATCGCTTGGGGCTGGGTAAGACGAGAAGTGTAATTTATCGTGGGGACAAAGGGATTGGGCAGAAGTAGGTTGTTTGCCGATCGAAGCGGCAACGATTCCTCGAGATTTACCGCTGGTAATGTGTTTGTTTGAATTTCAGTTGCATCCGGTTGCCCCTTACGTTAGTCTCTCTCGGGTTTCGTTCCCAGGTTTTGCACGTTTTGGGCCACCGCAAAAATTATTGCCCCCTTTAGACCCCCTCCCGTGATCCCAGTCTCACCAGGATAATAATGGATCGTTAGGCTGTAGTTTGCCTTTGTTGCGCTAGCACGCAAATTTTTCTTCGGATAAAAGAAGAAAAATACTACGCTCAGTGAGGCTAATGTCGAAGAAATATACTGTAGTTAGTATACCCATATCGATGCTAATGCGATGCTCTGAATCTTTTAGCCAGTTTTATCTTCGAACCGAATTCAATTACTTCTCGTATCGACATTATATATTATTATGGTAATCTTTAACGAGGAAACACCTTTCTTTGCAATATATCTAATTAATGCACACAGTTAAAATAAAAAAAGGGTGGCACATGTCTTTTATTATTTTTACCCGATATTTAAACAGTCGGGTTATTTTTTAAAATCCTGGCTAAAGTAAGGAAACGGTGTAAAGTCAAAGTAAATTGGAAATTATTTGAATTTATTGTGTTCGAGAAGGGGATGATTTCGCGTGTCGAATTCCGCGAGAGCATTGCTATATAAACTGTGAGAGTGATATTCTAGCGCGTAGGAGTGAAAGTACCGGAAGCATATATATATATATATATATATATATATATAGTATATATATATATATATATATATCCAGATAGCCGGAGTGTTTCTCGAGCAGTCAGTCCCAGTGTTCGACGCATCGATATATTCGACGTGTCGAGCGAACATCTCGAATATAAGCTAGCCCTTCTCCTCTTTACATTCTTTCCCCTTGGCGAGAGGCGAGCAACAGTTGTATCGGCAGATGTTGCACGTACAATGCGTCCCGTCGAACTTTTCCACGAAAACTTAGAAGGACTCGAGCCCTCGAAGTTGAACGCAGCTCGACGCTCTTTGAGAGGATCGCGAAGTTGAAGAAGAAGATGATGAAGAAGAAGAAGAAGAAGAAAAAGGTATCCAAGCGGGTAAAGCCTCGCGAGAGAAGAGTTTGCTCGACTGTCACACTGCAGGAAGGGTCAATGCATTATTTTATAAGCGCTGGTGGACTCGCGAAACAAATTCCCGGAGAGGATGCGATATACAGATCGCCTCAAAATATGCGGACATAAGTTCTTGGATGGATTTCTTACTTTAAAATAAATCCAGATAAACATCTTGCATTCTCAGTTAAAACACAAGAAACACCATTTAAGTAAAACTTAATATCTAATAACAAATCTAGTAAATAAATTTCATATTTTCCTAAAATGATTAAACAAGAAATAGGTTCTATAGGAACTTAACGAAGTTACACTTGACACACGAGTCGATCTTCAAAGTTATGTCCAGAGATTTTGAAGCAACCTGTATATCGAAAGCGCTTCCACAGGGTTCGTGGACTCAATTATTCATGTGTTTCTTGGTGCCTTTGGTGTGTGGCTTGTGTCGAGGATAGGGAATACTCATTGCCAGCTAGGAATGTTCCACCACGGAGGCTGGACCCCGAGGACTCGAGTATCTGGGTATTATTGGTCGATCAGTCATGTATAGACGACCTGTCTCGAGGTCTCTGCACCCCTGGCTCATCAATCTGCTCCACGGTGTACCGTGGCTTTCGCCTTCTAATCGGTCAATGACCCCCCTAACATTTACAGACAGCAGATACTAAAGCGAATATTTCCTTCGACTGCGAAGCTCACTCAAGAAACACGATTGAATTTTTTACTTGAAACTTTGGAACAATATAGAACAAACATAGAACAACGTGAAACAACCAAAGAAATAGCAAAATTCAAAAAATGGGGCGCTAACTTCATGGAGATTATATTTATGTCAACTAATATCCTGATTCTTGTTTGCACAGGACAAACAAAGTTACCTCCGCTGTTTTTTATTTCTCCCAGGAAACAAGTGTTTATCAGAATAATTAGCTGACATGCGAGATTCTCGAGTAGAGAAGACACGCTGTTCTGTTTGCACGATTGCGATATTCAAATAAGCTTATATTCATAGTAGACTGTATATTGGTATGGCGCTTTGTACCGTAGGAGAAGAGGGTAGATCCAATTGCGAGCTGGAGGTTCCGTCGATTTTTTCCTCTATTTTCCCAGCGGAACCGACGTAAGAGCATTCCAGCGAATGTAAATCAGTGCCAGAGCTCATCCCGCAGCGCGACGCGACGTCCTGCCCGCGAAGAACCCTTTCTTCCCCGGTCGCTTCGGGAAAGGAGTTTTACTTAAAGGCACCGAGAGGCAACGGGAATATTTCTCCGGGGCTCACGTACCAGCCTGTTATCTCGTCCCTCCGCAGAATATTACGGGTATCGTTCCGCGTACCGAGCACCCTTTCCCTTCGTCCTTTTCTACCTCTTGCTCCAATTACCCATCTTCCACAGAAACCTATCTTTCTTCGTGTCTTTTTCTCTTTCTTTTTATCCATTTTCCTCTTTTTCTCTCTTTCTATTTAACTAGCTTTGTCTCTCTTCCCCCCCCCCCCCGCCCTTCGTCCTGTTCTTGCCCTTTTCGCTCGTTCGTGGCCGCGCGAAACCAAGCTTGTCCGGACGAAATTCATCAACCTGGCCCGCGTTCCACTGCGGTTTCTCCAGGAAACACGCGCGCGCGAGAGACTTTACCTGGAGAGACAAAGACATTCCCCCATACGCGAAACGCAGGCGGGGCCTAAATTCGAGGAGAAGGGGAAAACACGAGTTATTCGAACGTACGTTGTACGAACGACTTCCGATTCAGCTTTTGATGTACCAAGTACCAACAGATAATTTTCTAATTATCTAATATTCTAAAATTGTTTCAATAAATTAATAAAGTTGATATCAATTGCATTATATTGGTATTGAAAATATAATTTGGAGAAGTAACAGAATGAAAAATAAATAAGATTTCGGGGAGTGACATAAGTCTAAGGAAAACTGATTTTGGGATTTATAAAGAAATGTTTCGTGGATTTGGATGGATTCCGAAATCATGGGTTGGTCGTGCGTCACCTGACGAAGGTAAAAATCCTGACAGCAGGCGGCTCCTTTCTTCCAGAGTTTTCTCTTTAAATTATATGCTAGAAATGAAAGGTGACAGAGGGGGAAACAACGCGAGACTTTCTTCCATATTGCGTCTTCTATGGTATTAATGCTGGGTTGTGGCGGCAACGCGAAATGTGAAATTAATCAAATTCCGAGTCTCGGTGTGTGCCATCCACGTGCGCGGCACTGAAGATGCAACGCGTTTAGCTGGAATGCTCCGGCGGATCGGGAAATTGCAGGGTGGAGACTTCCGACACGTGTCGACATAAGAGCTGACTTTTCGGGGGGGAAGCACTGTTATTTGCTTTGTTCTCTATGTCGTTCGGCTTGAGAGAGAAAGGTGGAGGTTAGGTAAACCTGAATTCACTCATTCATCTCTAAACGGTCTTTTCTCTACGCGATACATTGTCACTTCTGCCTTGACACTTTTCCTCTTTAACGCTTTCTCCCATGCGTCACCTACCATTCAATAATAAACGAGTTTTCTTGAGTCATTTATTTTTTAATCGCTTCAACTAAATTATTAAATATCAATGTAACACCCAACATAAAATAGTTGTAGTCACCGATAAATATTAATAGTAAAATAGGTAGAAAATAGATTTTCGCTTGCAATGATTATAGGAAAGAAAAATTGAATATAATAATAAACAAATTGGGAAAGGTATAAAAAGAGTTATCATTGGTTATTATGGGAAAAAATTGTAAGTTAAAGTGTGAAGAAAGTCAACAGGCTCGAAGTGGCTCTATCAGTGGCACAAGGCCGGTGTACCGCAAACCTCAATAATTCATGTTTTACTCCAACAGCAGTTGGGAGTCTCCATCCCGAGATTTCCGATTCCAAACAAGCATTGTGCCGCGAGTACATTCATCGCGATCCGCCAAACAGAGGGGTGGCGCGCATAGAAAGAAGCAGTGGCAGAGAGTTGGGGTGGTCGCACGTGTGTCGCGTTAGGTGCACGCACGCACGCACGCACGACCGAGAGTCGTGAGCATGGCGAAGTCGCCAGTTTTCACCCGACGGACGGCTTTTAAAAGGGAGGTCCCGGGGCCTTCGAAAGAGGGATGGAAAAAGAGCGGAAGAGAGCATTTAAGCCGAGCGCGGCTCGCTACTGAATAACACAAAGAGCAGCCAAGCCCAGCAGCCGTGGCTCTCGCCCCTTCGGCTTCTCCGTCTGTGGTTACAGGCTTAATGGCGTAAATAGCCACTCGGCTGGCGAGCAGTGCCCTCCGCTACCCCTCGAATCCTGTTCACTATCTCTCTTTCTCTCTCCTTGAAGGAAAACTCAATTGAACCCTCGCGAAAAGGGCGGCTTTCGGACAAACTTGCCTCGACCTTGGTCATAGTCATTGCTTTGTGCCACTCTTGTACACGTACACACACACACTATCAAATTTGGATAATCGCGAAAAAGCCGGAACTAATCGAGCCAACTTACTCCCCTCTCTCCAGTTTCTATACCGGAACGAATGGAACTTAACGATCTCCTGAAACCGGCCTACCTCATTGTACCATTGGCACACGAATACGCGGGGCCACTTGTTTAAACGTTTATGTTAAAGCTCGACGATAATCGTCGGCAGCGCCACCCAGCTGAATGCCAGAGTGCAAACAGGGAAATAGCCTGGGAGAGTACGTGTCTCGTCGTTTCGGTTCATGGCTCGATTGGGCGATGCCGCCAGGAACAGGACATTTCGACTGGTTGGAATATAAAAAAAAAAAAAAAAAAAACAGGGAGAAAAAAGTGAGAGAAAGAGAGCGAAAAACGGTAGTAACATCGAACATAGGGTGGAGCCGCGTTGATGACCCCGGCGGGGATGGCGTAAAAAAAGTCAGCCGGCCGATATTTTAATCGGACAATTAATACGTCCGCGACGAGCATACTAACGAAGGGTCATCGCGCGTCTCGAATGGTAATAGGAGAGCGTTCCATCCATTAACGGGAACGAGAGCGAGAACGGCCGCTCGCGTTATTGTACGCGCGCGGAACGCGCGGTGTTTGCGCGGAAATCGATAACGCGCTGCCAGAACTGGCAACACAGCGGTGGACGGAGCAACGCGATTGGTGGCCAGTGCGGCATTGCCCACAATATTATCAGCATGATGAGCGTGGCCTGCTTGGGCTTGCTTTTGTTGTCGAAGGATACCACGTGTGACTGATAGGGCAGAAATGTTACGACTGCTGCGTAATAGACTATATAGATACAAGGTTTGTCTTCTTCTACTTGGCCCGAGACAAAACATTGTCTCTTGATATATTACTCATCAGCTGAAGCTCATAAACTTCTTTCTGTCTTTGTTTAGTCCCAAGTGTTTTCAAAGGGAACCGTCTTGCCCCCCCCCCCCCCCCCCCTCCCCTGCATATCAACTACTTCAAGTATCGAATTAACACGCGCCAGTAGAAATTTCGACACGAAATGTTAGTTCAGAGTTGAGACTACTGCGCAAATATCGTGTTTAGGATGAATACATGGGAGTAGTTTCGAGCCGTGCCTTCTCTCCTTCCGTCGAGTTTGCGTTCGACGAAGCAAAGCGAGCTATGTTTTCGTTTTGATATGTTTAGTGGCAGACGAAGTGTGGGAAGGGGAAGGAGGGAGGCGTGGACTACTGGTTGGTAAATTGGAGCACACCTGCTGATTGCGTGGAGGGGCTGTCTATTGAACGAGATTGTAAGGGATACGCTATCATCGAGAGTACGACGGATATTGCATTGTATGTACCTTTGCTAGGCACCCCCACTCGAAGCCGAAATCTCACTTGGATTTCCAGCTGATTTAAACCGGGATTACTACAAAGATTTCTTTTCTTCTCCCCACTCTGCTTTTCACGTTTCTCATGGCTATCTCTTTTTTTGCCTCTTTCTTTTTCTCCCTTGAACAAAAAGTTCGGCGCGCCATTTCGTCTGAATTAATTTTACCTCCTCCTCCTCCTCCTCCTCCTCCTGATCTTGCATTCGACTGATTTATCATCTCCCGTTGGATTTGTAAGCCCCCAGAGGAGCGCAATTAATTTCGCCAGTGTGCAACAACTTTCGATTAGAATGTGCTTTAATCGCGACAATCTTCGAACTACGCGTATGTAAGTAGTAGTTGGAGTAATTATACTGAGTGCAATTATTGTAGGCGACCTGGCGAAACCACAACTATCAATTCCATTAGATCTCGATTTTCTCCTTTGCCGAGAACCCAAGAAAATCTTTCGGTGATTCTTGTTGAAGAGACGGTCTCTCGATCTTTCTAACCTCTAAGTTGCTCGACGACGGTGGCGCCAATCGAATTCCAATTAGCACAACGATCGCAATTATTCAATTTCGCAGGTTTCAGGTTCGAAACTATTGATTCCATTAAATTTCGACTTTCGTGTGTCTATTGAAAACTGGGAAAGTTCTTGTCGAAGGCTTCCGCAATTGGAAGTGTCTATCTTCCTAACCTCTAATTTATCCCACAGTTTGTTTCATCTACTAAACTCGTTCCACTTGGATCGAGCTAATCAGCCGAGAGAATGGTTCGTCAGTACACGAAACTCGGGCACGAGTCATCGCGAGATTGAAGCTCGTTAATCTATGCTTTCTCTCTCACTCTCTCTCTCTCTCTCTCTCTCTCTCTCTCTCTCTGTCGCCTACAGCATCGAGTTCGATGGTGGAGACAAGCCAGAAGCGCAAATCAGCTGGTTGGAGCTTGACAGCCTCAGCGTCAGCACACGGAGTGCATTATTATCAGCACTCGAGCGTCGACAGAGACAGAATACGAGTAAGAGAACGGTGGTGGTGTAATGGGTGTACTCTCTTGGTTGGTAGTGTCGTCTTTCTCGTGGCGCGCATCACGGCTAGGTGCACTCTTCTTCATCCTCTTTGCCCTTTTCTCGTCGTTCCCCTCCATTCGTCCAGCTACTTTTCAACGCGAGACGCGCGCTGCTCTCTTGTACACGGACGCGAAAGTGCTTACTTTCCACCCTCTTCGCCACCCCGCTTCTCGCGACTGGCCCTGTTTTTCTTTCGTCGCTCCAAGCGCTTCTTCACTCCTCTCTCTATCTTTCTCTCTTACTCTTCCCGCTATTTTTCTGCTCGACCCTGCCCTCCTCGGCTGCCTCGATGGCCATCGCTGGCAAATTTTATGGAACGAGCGCGCTGCTCATTAAGGCAATTAGTGACGTTGTGGCTCGGCTCATCTACCCTCTGTTTCTTTTCCCTCTTCTGCTTTTTCTTCTTCTTATTCTTCGTCTCTCCCACTTTTCCAGCGACGTATTTCGTTCCTTGTCCTTTACAGCTGGACATACTATTATAGAATTCCTTTGTCCAGTTCGATTAACGATAGATTTATAAGGGAACCATTCTAAAAATTATCCTTGCTGCTACAAAATTCATTGGATCCTCGAATTAAGAATAAAATTCAATTTTAAATGAGTTATTGGATTTTCGAATTGTCTCGTGAATGTTGAACCACCCTCTATTTATATTGATTGTTCTTGACACTTGTCTACGATAATAATTTGACATTTCTCCTCTTAACTAAGGTGTCTAGTTTCCTCTGAAGATCCTCTTACTTCCACCTCGCTCGCAGCTAAGTTGTCATTTTTCCTCTCGCGGATGGTCGGGAGCTGGTTCTGATGTATGCGGGAGCCTTTGCGCGAAGGTAGGAGAGCTAACCGAGATTTTCGGCATTCCGCGCGCAAGTTAGATTCATAGTCTTCATTTTACTGGGATTCCTTTTGAGCCGGAGGAATCTCTTTCGCGGTGGAAGATAAACGACATCCGCTTTGCGTCGCTGGACATTAAGAATGATTAAGACCTGCCCTGGAGGATACGGCAAAGAAAAGGAAAAGATCTCGCGCGATTCGAAATTCGCTGGAAATGAGCAATTAGAGCAACCGGTTTCATAATTTCAACAAAACTTTCTATTTTTATCGAATTCGCAATTAAGTTGCTTCATCTAATTATCGGTTAGAATTGGGAATTTTAGATTAGAAATTTATGGAAAATTTCACTTAGAATTAGAAACTTTAAAAAATGAGTGCTACTATTTTATTCGAGTCAGGAAGAGTCTCATCTTTGAGTACTACTCACTTTCGGTGGATCGTTGAATGCATGTATGCACGGAAAGAATTAGCATATATGATATGACGTCGCTTCGCGAGATGTCCCAACGTGGAGGAGATAGTTCCAATGTTAGAGACATACTGGTGTACGTTTCTCGAAGGAAATGTTGGGAGTAATTTACCCAATGCACGAAATCCTTCCAGCCGTTGAGCATAATGTACGCCATCTGGAGTAGCACCGTCTGCCAAATTGACCGATGGGAATAGCCGTAAAGCGGCTAGTGCCCGGAATGACGTGTATGTGTGATTATTTCCACTCGGGATGGAAACGCGAGCTAGTCAGTTTTGCGATGCATGCGAAGTACCTGTAACGCTATATCATGCTTAGTGTGAATTTTTTTTTTTTACTTCCCGGACCCAGGGCTGAACGGAGTAATTAGAAAAAATCACAGCTGGCGATCGTTGTCCGTAGCGGAAGCCCGGGAAATCCGCGTAATGCTGAGATAATGTTCACCTCCGAGGATTTAATGAGCATTTATTTGGGTCAGAAATTTCCGTTTCTAGAGCATAGAATTACATAGTGGAACTAGTTAAGATCAGTTGCCAATTTTTTTTTTATTTAGACACCCTATTATCCCGCACGAGATATTTCCATAAATTCTATTATCCTTGACGAAAATACAATTTTTGATATAAATATATTAAATAAACCTATTAAAGAGGAATATAATAACAACAATAATAATATTATTAAATTACTAGATTATTATTCAAGAAAAAAAAGGAATTCGTGATGTATCGAAGACAAGGAAGATTTGTCAGAAAATCCGATTGACCGAATGGAAATAGGAGTCGAATGATTGATCTTTATATCGGTTATTCTATACAGCGAATAAATATGTGGAAATCTGAACTTCACACGCTTTATCCGCGAGTAAGCTACTCGGAATCGCAAGGTAGCACGTCTCTCGCTAGTGGTAAGGCCACTGGTAACTTGGAAACGGCATTCTGATGTGTTAGAGAGCGATTTTATTGCAACGATATTCGCGAGGCAAGCGTTCAGAGTCAGGTCGTCGTCATCGTCGGGAGGTCTCGGGACGTCCGCGCTCGCGTCGCGGTAGAAGCCGTAAAATCCCAAAGCGGATCAGGCGGGCAGAGCTCTCGAGGAACAGCAGGAACGTTCAACTGGCCAGAGTTGAACTCGCAACGGACCGGTGGGGCTCCGCTTAACCCCTTCTGAAAAGGGTACACTACCTTCTCTATCTCTACCATCTACCCTTGTCTACTTGCCTTGGCTACCCGAGTTCTCGCATGCACACGCAAACTCAACTGGAAACTGCTATCAGACCCCCTACACTTCTCTTTCTCTCTTACTCTAGCTGCTGTACTTGCTACCAGAACTCTTGACTTGTAACTCTTCCATCTTCGACCCTCTTTAGGCTCGTATAAACCTTTCGTTTCCCTGCAACCTTTATCAATTCACTCCTCCGGGGAATTGCTGTATGAAAACTTAAAAGCACTGACTTGTCCGAGAAGTTTTCCTCTGGCTGACGCTTGGAAGAAAATTCCATGATAGACAGCTCTAGACACAGCGATAGTTACGTTGTATAATAGGACATATATACAGGGTGATTCAGTGACTTTGCAGCAAACTCAAACCACATATTGTTGGTTTTTGTTTTTCGGGACCGACTGCTAAGGTCATAATGCCCTAGGACCTACTGTTTTAAGTGGGATCCGAACCACTGTACGCAACAGTACGTAGTGTTTCTCAAAGATGGGTGAAACATCCTCTCGGATGTCACCCATCCGAGTATTAACCACGCCCAACCTTGCTTGACTTCGGTGATCGAACGGGAACCGGTATTTCCAAGGAGGCAAAGACTGTTGGCCCAAAAGCCTGGTACGAAAAATGGTGAAAACTCAACCCTTTCGAATTGAGAAATCTTGTTAGCACTGCTCGAAACGATAGTATTTGTTATAGGAATTCTTTTCGTTTTAGCTCGATAAACTTGTTATGGAAATTGTAAGGTACTTAATAAAAGCTCGTGCATATGTGCGCCGGCAATTTATGCGTTGAGCACTCACGTGCTTGCCGATTGGTGCATTAATCATTGGGTAATGATAGAATAATACAGCTTATATTACTGGCTTTTAAATTATTATTGTATACGAAGGTTATCGTTATCGCCATTTTTTCATTTCAACCTGATAAACTTATTATGGAAATTGTGAGCGCATAGGTAGAATTAATGCGTTACTCACGTGCTTACCGATCGACGCATATTTAATCATTTCACAATGATACAATACGATAGTATATACGAAGTTTTCTCATTTTGTGTCGATGAACTTATGGTAATTGCGAGTTAAATCGAGAAAAGTATCAATGTTGAGGATCGATGATCGATCGCGATGTGACATCGTGATTCTATTGTATTATATATCTACACAGGGGAAGACGATTTTCTATGAAAGTCTTGTATTTTTCATTCTCCGATTTCATATTGGCGACGTACACATCCGTAGTCCTGGATTTGAGGCGATTCTACGCGACTGTCAGAGCATCGCTAACAAAGCATGACTTCGTTCATTGTCCTCGCATCCATGCCGCTGAGGCTTCCCAATAAAAATCTCTTCTTTCGGTGCCAGGAAGATCCGTGAATGCGAGGTTATTACTAGAAGGCGTGTCTCGCGTGGTTGGTGCACCACTAGTAGCCTGTGACGACTGTCACCCCTCGTCAGGATTTCTCTTCCCTTTTCTAAATCGGACGTGTCCGGGTGTCACGCGTAAAAAGCCAACGCTTTTGTGTCAGATCGGGGCTACAGCCTGGCGCCAGCCTCTTTTATCCTGCGATATCTGATATCCCCGAAAAATTCCGATTAAACACTTTGAAACCACCATCTACCCCAAAAATAGATTCTTTTTACCATTATTATTTTCAATTACAGAATTTTCTACTTCTTCATCTTTTTCTTCTTACTTTAAGCATGCAACATTGTCCCGATAACATCAGTAATATTAGACTGTTAGATTAAAGTCACGCAAAGTCCTCGAATCAATTAACTAGTTAACATGGTTTTTGTTAGTAATATTGGCAATGTTCTATTAGCTAATTTCTAGATAACAAAGCTGTAGGTAGCTATGAGTAAAAAGAGCTCAACTGATTTCCGAACCCATTGTCCCGCTAGTTCGACAGAGAATCGCACTGTATTAAAGACGCGCGAGATCTCGAAGACGCAGTTCGCTCGGTTGCATCGGATCAACTTTCTTTTGCATTCTGAACACTGGATTCTTTGAATGGCGAAGGAAAGCTACTGTATGGAAGCATTCCCTTGCTCCCTCGCTCTTTTTCGTCTCTCGAACTATAGATCGGACCTGTCTACCTTCTTTATTCCTCCGAGAGACTTTTTCTCACTTTGACAGGGTTTCACCACGAATCTCGACGTTTTCTCTCTCTTTCTCTCACTGATCCACCGCAGAGTCCCGTCAAGTCCCTTTTTGTATCGTAAGCTGTAACGTTTTGGCAACAGCGAATTATTACTCGCTTGTCAGAGGAAAGTTTAGGGAAAGGGGCTGAAGAGATCGAAGATTATGTCGACCGACAAGAAAGAGAGATTCGTGCCTCGTGTTATTAGGAGATCGTGACCACCATCGATGGAATTCTCGAAACCTCCCCTATGGAGCTTATCGAGGGTGTTGCATAATCGATTCTTTCAATAGCCTTCCGCGCAAATCTCCGCGCTCGCTTGTTGATTTATCGCGTTGACTGCCGCTGCCATCGTGCAGTTAGTCTTCCGTTAGAAACGACAGTATTTCCTACGGAATCTTTGAGCTCCTCGCACTGTACCTTGACAGTGGTGCTCAACGAATTTGAGATTCACGAATTTTTCGATCTTCAATCAATTGATCTTAACTCCACTCAATCCCACGAATTATTTATTCATCTTCTCTTTATTATTATTCGCTCAACTTTCTTCGAAAACATTGCTTTTTTTTCAATTTCAATTAAATTTGAATTGAACTTTATTAAAATTTAATTTAGAGAATCATAGATCGGAGAAAAAGAATGAATGAATAATTATGCTCATTTAATCCATTTATCTATATTTTCACTTCAATTTTCATCTTTGTCTTCAGTTGGAATTAGTTGGATGACTCATAGGGATTCAGTAAGCTCGTGTCACCGAGTGTATTCAGCGTCATTCAAATTTCTCTAATAGCATTCCCAGCTGGAGTCCGCACTCGAAAACCAAATTCCAGGCTCCCCCGAGCAACGGCGTACTCAACGAGCCACGTCGTTAATGCGTGGGAACAATAACTCGCGTAATAACTGTCGACATCCGCAGCCGCGTCGCGACGCGATGTCGTCGTCGTTTTCAGTGTCTGATGCACCTGCTTCGCTTGTGGGCGTTGCCGTTTTCGAACAGTTGCTCTACGAGCATCTTTCTCGGTCTCCGGTGAATATTCATTAAGTTAGAGATCTTCGATGTTGCGTTACACAGACGTGATCGTTAATAAGAATACAAGATTTTTTTTTAGAGAAACAGGGAATAAAGAACTTTGCACAGGAACGTCCGATCTTCAAGTTCAAATGCTTAAAATGCGTATTTTGACGTAAAACGACGAATGCAACTGTGTAACCCCTAGTAACTGGGACTTTTCTCATCACGACAAATTAACCGTCACCCCTGAGAGTCTGACAGTCTTAACGATTACCCTTTACGACTCATCTACCGATTAACAGTCAGATTATTCACCACGGACGCGTTAGTCGTATATATCACTGTGTGTGGGGGGGGGGGGGGGGATGTAGGAAGGTACATTTGTGTGTGTGTGTGTAGTATCCTGAAGGGTGGAGGTACTGACCGAGGGAGAAAGAAGCTGGCCTGGCGACTGGCATCGTGCCAACTATCCGCTTCCGGCGGCAGCCGCCGACAGGAATTCAACACGTTTAGGCGTTACCGGGAGGAAACTCTTTGAAAATTCTAGCAGCCAGGCGTGTTAGAGTCGCCCTCCCTTCTTTCTCTTACGGCAGAGGTCCCTAGATTCGTTCTCGACCTTTTTGCGCGAACGGGCTTAATGGAACGTGGGTGATATATATTTGGAGGAATGCGTGTCGCCCTGGGACACACAGGGTATTTCAGAGTTGGGGGGTTGCTCGATGGCCTTTTTCTGGAATCGACAGCCCTTTTTCTGCCCGTTTTATTGCGTCACTTAGAGAGCTTTTTTGCGGTCAGCTTCGCGTTTCTGCTTATCGGGCTCATGCTTTTGCTACCCTCGAATTACTCGGGAATTGTTTGATCGCTATTCCGAGCTTGTCTCAGACTTTAACACTCTATATATATCCCAATTTGAATATGCATAATGTGAGAAGTTAATTCGCCTTTCGTAACTCGAAACCAGTTTAACCAACGTGAGACTCACACCAGCTACTTTTCAATTTGGTCAAATGTATTCGGTACATTTGTAAAATATTCTTGATTTAAGATCAATTTATTCAGCAGAATATGAAGAAGTTCAGAATTGTCGGGAAGATAAATAAGGGAGAAGATTTTGCTTTTTGAACTTTGAAAGATAATTGATTGATGCTGATTGAAAGACGTAAAAGAGAGTTTGATTGTTGAGTGTCTAGGTTCAAAGTTCTACCCTTGAAATTTGCGATTTCAATTAGAGCGATCGTTCGAAGCCACCTGATTCAACTATGGGGGGCGCATCAAGGTCAAAATTCCAATTCACCCCAGTTTCTAATCTCGTGCACCCTCGAAAAAGTCAGCGAAGAAATTCGAGCCTCCCTCACGACTTCAATCTCACCGTAACCACTGGCACGGCATTGTCCAACCCCCTGAAATATCATCGGCAGTCCGTTCTCCATCTTTCCAGCTTCTATTCCAGCAAGCGGCCATTATTCGCGGTTTCCTCGACCGAGGCTGATGCTAATTCCGCAGGGTTTTAAAGCGCGATAAGGCGAGAGATTTGGAAAGTGGAGCGACTGCACGATAATACGTCATTCTTGTCACGTAGATGCCGATGGCATTATGATAATGCTGCGAATACGAGAGATTCTTCGAAGAAGAAGAGAATGCTGCTTGGATATATACATATATATATATATATGTGAAAACCCTAAAGAAAGGACTATTCGACGCGTGTGCTTGAGTACAGGTTGATTTAATCGAAATTCGATTCTCCATCTGTCCTAAGACTCCACTAACCCTCATGTAGTCTTCTTCTCTTCTCTATGGTCGGATACTAACTTCTCCTCGTTGGCTGGTCATTCTCAGAAGGCTTAATTTTCGGAGCGGTCTAATGGAACACGGTGAATTTATAGCCACTGAATAAAGGATGAACGAAGATATCGCACCATGTGAATAATTCCGCGATTCTGGTTATGCTGCAGTTTGCAAGGTTTCGCTGTTCCGTGATATTAACCTCTCACTGGTCCCAAAACTCGCGTCAATAGCATTCACCCGAAATGAGTGGAATTAACGCTAATCACAAATGAAATTCGAATATTTTTTTTTTTTTAATTCTAATCAATACTGGTCATTTGCAACATTTGTTCAGAACCATAGTATTTGAACAAAGTAGCTGATAATTTGATCCCTGAGACGATGAACAAGATGATCTATTTGAGAAGTAGAATAAGTCGACGAGAATTTAAGAGGAAATTTCAAATTGTCAGTCTTAATTGAAAGTACACTAGAGGTTCGATAATTAAACAAACCCCTCGTCGGGGTGATTCGCAAAGTCCACCATTCACAAATGCGACACACAGTAATTTACTCGTTTTCCTCGCGAAGCTTTCGAGCCGACATTTACAGAAGCGAGCGAGCGAGCTCGTTAATTGGATAGAAAGCTAATTAGATGTTGGCGAGCGAACTCTCTCGCCCGCGCGCGCTAGCAAGAAGGCAATCCGAGCTGAAAGTGAGCTGGTCAGATTTATGGGGAAGAAAAGAGCACGAATTTCGTAGAAGAGAGTGAGAGAAAGGGGGGAGGAAGGTAGAAGAGATCTATGACCGTAAGAGGTCCTTCGCTTCTCGCAAACAGAGAAATTCGCCTAGAAGGATCTTCCACGCGGACAATAGGACACCCGTTACCTTTACCAATGGAAACGCGTACCAACGAGGATGGATCGTGATCCTGAATCCTGCTGCATCTTGACAAACGTCCCAGGATTCTTGCGGATTCTGCAAACATCCTCGTGAAAAGTGCTGCTGGATTTTATATTGGTTTCATCCTGATCCTGGTATCGGGTCAGCACTACTGACACCCACAATTTTTCTCTCTTTTCACAATCATCCAGCATACACTCTCCCTCTCTCTCTCTCTCTCTCTCTCTCTCTCTCTCTCTACATGCTTATTTCACCGGTAGAATAATTGTGTTACAGGTTAATTCTGTCATGAAGATCAATTGACCTTTTATTGTATTACCCAGAGTAATTGGATAATGGTGGGAATATTGGATCGGTAATTCTGACAGTGATTATATCTCTTTTAGAATTAATTTCGACTATTTCGAGTAGAACTGCTAGCAGAAAAAGAAGAGAACAGAGGAAGTGGTGCGGGTTTGTTAATTTTCCCGGAAGAATTAGATTATAATAAATTGACTCAACGATTTAGGTCACTGCAACAATATCTAATATAGAATTTTTATCCTCGAATTATTAAATAATCCTCTAGTACTAATATACCGGAGTCTTTAAATTATTCCAAAGATCAAAACACTTTTAAAATGGATTTTTGTTTTTTAAAATTCACTTTTAATATCCCTGAACAATAACAAAATTCAAAATTCTATATCAACAGTCGAACCATTAAACATTTAACCAATTTGCGTTTCATTTTTTATTCTAAATAAATAAAATGAATAAATAAAAGTAAAAGAAGAAGTTAAAAAACAGGTCGATGATCGATCGAATAAAGGAAGTATCCTGCAATCGAGCCAAAAGTTAACCAAGCAGGAGGACCTGTTCCGCGGAAGGCGAAGGAGAAACTCTGGGCGACGCGCAAAAATATTTCGCTTCAGTTGTTCTTTTTCCCGAAGGATGCTTCTTCCAGTGGAAGTGGTGCGTTAGCACGTAGCTCGTTCCGGGTATGCGCTCGGGTCCAGGACGCGAAAGAATTCTCGAGCCTCCGTCGTCGACTTGTGTCTCGAAGCTGATTCTTCTTTTCTTTCTCTCTGTCTCATCCTCTTCTTCTCTCTCTCTCTCTCTCTCTCTCTCTCTCTCTCTCTCTCTCTCTCTCTCTCTCTCTCTCTCTCTCTCTCTCTCTCTCTCTCTCTCTTCAGAGCCAAATGTTTTTCGCCAGCGTTCTTCCGCTCTGAAATATTGATCTTCGGGTGGTAGGTAGCTTGCGCGCTGCTAACAGGGATTCATGGGATATTTAATTATGTCAGAAGAGTCTTGGATTTCGCGAGAATTTAACCGGCGAGGGATTATTTTGTCACGACACTCTCACGTTTCTATATAAACATATATTTTATATACATATATATCTGTGTATATTACGTATAGCTTGATTTTCGAAATCGGACGGATTATTTTTCATCCATAACTTTTTTTTAATAGCTGTGTGGTGGAAGTACTGGTGGAATCATTTCCTTTCTCGATTGAGAATCTCTTTGACCTCGGAATATATACATACACATAATAAGACTGCTTATAAAAGGTCAACTGTTTTACGGCGGTAATTAACCACCGCAATCTATTTACATCCCTTCCGCCACAATCGGTCCCCCGGAAACCAATTAAACTTGTCATCAAGTCGAAACGACCTCATTTTAACTTTCCTCTCAGCTGTTTCAGCGCAAAAATATTTCAATTAAGCTGCGACAGATCAACAATTCATATACACATACATATATATATATTGCTAGAATTATATTCTTTTAATCAGTATTATTACTTTTATTATTATTCCGGCTTTACTGTTTTCATGTAACAAAGATAGAATGTTTTTTTGTCATTGTTTCTATTGGTATTTTCTCTGTAACGTTGTATTATCCTGTTTTGCACGACTGCACTCTGTGCAATTCATTTCGCGATTATTTATGTTCTCTCGGTGGCAAATTATCTATTTCGTAGAAACTAGTAAATAAATTATTCTTATTATTATATTGCGAATATCTATGCAAATACGAATTCTACGTAAAGATGTTACGAGATACCAATTTTTGCAAGGAAATCGAAAATTGGAATTTGAAAAGAAATAAAATTAGGGAAAGTGATGAGACATCGAATTAGATTTGTGAGTGAGATTTACATGAGGTAATGTCGAGAGTTCGGTGGGTTTCCAGGGAAATTAGTAGTTGATTGGGCTTGCAGCTGCCGTTTGACTATTCTTAGTCATGTGCGCGAGTACATTGCTCGTCCGGTACCATCTCTCATGGTAATCGCGATGGGTATAGGCTAAGTAGTGCACTGCCACTGGAGCTGGAGCTCCATTAGCTACGATAGAGAGTCGCTGTTAAGAGTGTTAATGCGACTCTCGGGTCCTGTCGCTTCGCTGATCATTCTGGTTAGAGTCGATTTCAAACGTAAACTCAACGAATTCCTACATACTTCTTCCCCAAACAATACTTTTTTCAAAAGTCAATTAATTCACTTGCAACTTGACACTTTTAGATCCAATCAGACTTCCAAATCGTCGATTATTGAAAAGACGATTATAATCGAAAATTAAAAAGATATCCGTGATCCAATCAATTATCCAATAACCAGGTTCGATAATTTATCAACAAACTTTTTAGCGAAATCCTACGACAGGTGTTTTCTGGATATCTGATCCGCTTTTCGAATTGGAAATATGAGATATGAATTTCCAGAAAAACACGGAATGCCCATGTCGAATTCCAGTGTAACATCCAAAATGAAATTAAATCGAGATGCGCAATTTATTTCCAATTATTTAATTTGCAAAGAAGATTTCGAAATTGGCGAAAAGTTGTAAGCCAGTTGTAATTGTAAAACCCTTCTCACTTTGACTGATGTTGTAGTTTCTAGTATTAAACCAAATCCTGGGGATTATGCAAAAAGTATTCGCAAGCGTAGCACGATGAATTGAGGGCTTCTCGATAAGCACGAGCGATTTACAAGGTTCGCAGACGACCGGGAGAAGAGTCGCGCAGAAAGATGACTCGAAAGAGACAAGGAACAGTTACAATGGAGAAATAAACTGATTGCATTCGTGGTTGTGCTACGTTAGAATAGATAAAAAAATAAAATAAAAAGAAGAGAAAGAGAAGGAGAAAGGGAAAGAGAGCCAGTGAGGCTAATCGATATTCTAGGACGAAGAGAGGCCAGTTGGAAGGAGATATAGGGAATGTATGCAGGACGATGATTATTTGGATTACTCAAGCGTGTTCCACGAGTGGTTTCATCTTGAAGTTCGTTTCACCAGGAAAAGTTGACTGCCGCGGGACCAAGAGGAAGGGTATCAAAGGGCGAAGTTAGTCTATACTTACGGAATATCGCTTTTAACGCTACTAGCTACCGTAAATGTCGAGGCGGAGTTGTCAACTTGCCCCATGGAATCCAGTTTGTCTGGAGTAAATTATTCAGCCTTCTTCTTCCTGACTCTCACCGAGGAACCTCTTTTGACGAGCGAATCATTGTTTCGCTTCTTCCGGGGAATACTGAGTTTAAGGAATTACAATAGCCCTGCAATTGTATCTTATATTTTGTTTTGAGACATTGAGTCTCCAAAAACGTCTGAATGAGACTTATCCCAGTCCTTTCACTATTCTACTTTCTTTCATATTTTGTAAGATGAGAAGAATCAGTCATCAAAATATACTGGAATTATTTTATCAGAGTTTATTACTCGCAAGTATCGTGTGCTCCAAAATAGAGAAAATCAGAAGTTCCAGGTTCCGAAAAGTTGTGGTCTCCGAACAGTTGTTCAACGCTAGCGCGTTTAACGCGCATCAACTTACTGTAGAAATTCGCGGGCTTCAACGCATAACTCGCTTCGCTCGGTTCCCTAAGCAAAACATCTTAACCCACTTAAAGCTGGTGTAACGCGTACGCGAGAAAAAAAAAGTGTAGTTTAACATCTACCAAGGGAGAAAGAGGAAACTGAGGGTAAATATTACCGCGAAGCCTCTACTTTGTATAACAGTAACATCAGTTCGCTCGTGTAACTCCAACGTTTCACGCATCACAGTAAAAAAAAAAAAAAAGAAAATGTTTCAGGATGCTTTTTATTAGGTTGTAGAGCATGCCACAGGGTGGCAGGATTTAATCTGTAAAATTAGAAACGGTAGCAGAAAGTAGAAGACATTTCCGCGAGAACGAACAGTCCCATTCGCCATTCTCTTCGAGACTCGGCTACTTCGCCTGTGTCGTGATTCTTTCTCACTCTCGTTTCCTCTTCTATTTCTGGCTTTCGGTCAGCGTCAGATCCCATGGGAACCTAGGACACTCTTCGCTATCTCGATTCCCATCCCGGTGTTTCCACGCGTTATCTTCAACCTCCATCGTTCTCTTTCCTCCTTCCGGACACTTTTTCTCATCCGGCTGGGTCTCCCCGTCCGACTTCCACAGTTAAATCAGATTCAACTCCGACCCCCATTTGCCTTTTAATCCCTGCTGAAAACTGTTTTCTTCAGCAGAGTTTGCTGCTCGTCATTTTTGCTTGCGAATCTGAGTATCCTTTGAAGATGATCTTGATGCGTTGGTCACTTGAAGAGTCACCCATCCGGATGTTGCTTCCTTGAAGAAGAGAATCTACACGAAGAGAGTCCTAGGTGTCACGGTGGGAAAAAGAGTATCGCTGGGTGACAATCTCAGAGGCATTATATAGTGGACGCAAGACATTGGGGTTCAGATGCAGTTGTAGAAGACAGAAGAACAGTGGATGCAAGCAAGCAAGGGGCACAAGTGTCCGCAGAGATTCCTTCAGTTCTGATAGAGACGATTACTCCTCCTTGCATCCTTGTTCTTCCGTCGTATCGTTCTACTCTCTCCTTCAGGTTCTCTTCCATTTCTGGCTCTCGGTCAGCGTCAGGTCCCGCGGGAGTAGAGCCACTCGTGCTCGTGGTCCTGTGAATGTTCCTCTCTAGGTCGAACAAGGACCAGAGTAAAGAGATAGTTCGTCTTGTCCTTTACTCTCCTACTATACCTCTTATTCTCTCTCTCTCTCTCTTTGCTACCTTCGACTTCCTTCTCGCCATACTTCACGGGATAACGTTGGAGGATGACGGCATTCGGGTCCGAAACCCGTTCGTTCGAGTTCGTCGAAATCCTTGAGGACGTCGTTGACCTCCTTTTCTCTAGTCGCTTCTCTGCTACGTTCTTCTCTCTTGCCTTCTTCGACTGCAACCTCTTACTATCGACTCTTCTTCTTCTTCTTCTTCTTCTTCTTCTTCTTCTTCTTCTTCTTTCTTCTCTTCTTCGATGCCTCAGGCGGCTTCCCTTAACCGGACTCCGCAGATTCAATCTCGCCGATGGTGAATCCTGCGGCATGAAGCCTTCCCAGTATCTGCAGACTTTCGTCCTCGTCTCGTGTCGTGCCCCATCAACATAGCTGATGTTATCTTCTGATTCCTCGCGAGCTACCAGGATCCAGACTCACTAAGAGCACCGGGCAGATAGGACACCTTTACCAATTGGACTCCTAGCGAATGGGTTCACCCTGATTTTTCGACCTGTTCTACCACCCTCTACTCGCCGATTATTGTCCTCTCACCGCTACGAGTGTTGCGATCTCTCCGATCTTTGATCTCCTCGTTCGGGATAAGCGAGTATTCTCGTCTTCAACTGTTTCTCTTTGCGTCTCTCTTCTATTGTCTCATTCGAGATTGTACATATATGTATATGTATACATGTGTGTACAAGGATGTAAGTAGTTAGCAAGGATGGTGATTTTGTTAGTGTTCGAAGCTCGATACAAGTCTTCGAATAGCTAAATCGCACGTACTCTCCCTTCGCATCTTCGAGCACTTCCTCTTCAGTTTCGAAACTCTCAAGTTGCAATCTGCACTTTGGCTACTAAGCTATTCAGACCTTAGAGCCGTCGTTGTTTCTATAAGTGAGGGAACTTTTGCTTCTCCTCACACCTATAATTCCCTTTTTAGAAGTTACTGCCTCTTTTGTCGTCTTCGAAAACTCTACTTACGCCTCTGTCTCGATTATCGCAACGATAATTAATAAAAAGAGGGTATTTGAAAATCCCTTTATTATATCATTATAACTATGTATTGTAAAACACCCTTTTTACCCTGGGTTTCTTTTTTAAGGACTCCAATAATCCATTTTATTTCATTATTTCGTTTTATAATTTGTCATTTTGAATTTACCAGGAAATTCTTGGTGACCTGTTCGGGATAATCAATTCGTTCGATACTTTTCGATTTGCGACGAGAGTCTAATTAAATCGAACAGATCTCGCGGAGGAGTTAATCGGTATAAATCAATGGGGAAAGGGTGCGGCAGGGTAGTTTTAAAACGTTCCAGCAGCCCGAAGGAGACCGTAGGCGAACTGGGAATTGTTGGGCTATCTTATCAGACTCGCGCGATCGCGCTCGCAGCCCATTTATCTTCCACGGGCACTCCGTCATCGAGGACGTTATCATCGACGGGTAATTTAACTAAACAAGCCGATTCCGCTGGCAATCCGGTAAATAGCTCTTCGATTGGATTTCAATAAATTCACTTGGCTCGAATAAGTTCAATAAGTCATATTGCCGCTGAAGTCGTTTCATTCGGTAGCTATTGGCTCGCCACACCTGAGTCGGACAAATATAATCTTCTTCCTACATTTTCTACCCATCTAAAATTCGATAATTTCAAAATAACTCAAAAATCCCTAATTTATCATTCGTACTATTATTTATCATGATCTTAAATCTATATTTATATTTATATTTGAATTTACGTGCAAAAAAGGGGGTTGCATAAAATGTGACGGTAAATTTATGAATACGTGAGAATGGAAACTCACTGCGGCAGTCGATTAAAACTAAGAACAAAGAGAAGCGTTACTTTATCGTTTGGACATTTGCGAATTACAATAAATGACGTTTCTGAATAAAGATTCGCGAATGTCGATGATATATGCACATGTAGGTCAGCGAGACCCGTATGCAGATCTACTTTACAATGATTAACGAGCTGACACATAAATACAGTACAAATCCGACACAAATCAACGGTTCGGAATAACGTAATACAAAACATGTATAATATGTATAGTGGCTTGTTATAAAATCATATTAAGTTTCGAAATTATTTCCCAATACTTGATATTTTTCAAAAGTACATTTTTAATATTTAAATAATTCATTAAACTATCACAATTACCTCAATGGGAAATATTCTACACAATTTTTCTGGTTAGTTAGCTACCGAGTATGAAGTGGGTTTGTTCAAAGGTACTAGACTTCCCATACGAAGCCACTGCATTCCACAAACCTGTGTCAACGTTTTCGCGAATGTACAGAACCCTCGAATTCGATTCCATAATAGAGCTGCATGGAAATCGATTATTATAGCTAGTCGCTCGCTTCGATAACTGCCGACAATTTCATTTTCCCTGGTGCTCACCCCAATTTCTCTGCGCACTGTGTGTTTCTACTCGGTCGCTTTCCTTCTCTCGCTATACGAATGTCATATACCTCTGTCTCGGTTTCGATCGTGGTTTCCGTACGGCTCGCATTCTGCGCGCGCGAGAACGTGGAGCAGTCAACGTTACAAATACTGGTCCGCACGATCAGAGGGGGCTTGTAGGTAGTTATGTACAAACTCGTGAGTAAGATTCGACACATTCGGAGCGTTCAGAATTGGGGAATAGGGTACATGGGACTCTTGTTTCATTTTCCCAATGTTCCTCGCTGCCGAGAATTTATTGGCCCACCTGGTAATTCGGGAATTCTCGCCATGCGCTACTCAAACGATGCGCTCAGGGAACAAAACGATAGGTAGAACCGATTTCAAATTCACTTTTCTTCATTTTTTCGTTTCTTTTCATTAAACAAGAATATTATCTTTGAAAATATTTTATACCAATTATAATATAATTGTTAATTTCATGAGTCTTCTTGTTTACCGATTGAACATAATAATTCGTAATAACTTTCAACAGCTTCGTCTCGTAATATTTATGAACGTGAGACTCGCATAATTACTGAGCTTAAATATAATAGGTCGTGGTTTTAGCTACCGTGGGTCTCAATTAAATCGTATGTGATTATCAATAAACGTAGCAAGGATTATAAACGCAGTTTAAACCACGCAGCTTCATTGTACAACTTGCTATAATGTAAATTAACGAAACACAATGCGAGTGGTAAACTTGCAATACAAAACAGTATAATTATAAGTACTATATTCACTCTTATAACTGCAGGATTACAAATGTACTTTTACGCAATCACGTATTTAGTGGTTTATTATTAATATTCATTGTACGTTTGAATAATGCAATGCGCTTGTATTATATATATATATATATACTTATGGAGAGGTAGAGTAATTCCACTCGAAGTATTATTATAATGCAAATTACTGCAGTGCGGTATTGCCAATTGATTCCTTTTCCTCGTTAAGCTACTGCTCTACTCATCGATGCATAAGTGAACTTATTTCCGATACTTTAAATACAATACGATATAATACCGTTATTCAATAATATTGATTTGTGATACTAATTTGCTCCAGAAGTAAGTAAGAAACATTCATATCTTTTAATAATAATTACTATTTTTCAGAAACACATTTATATTATTAAAATAGGACAGGAATGATAACAATTAAGAAGAATACTATCTTTAAACTGTTTTTCCATCTATTCTTGTATTTCTTTAACAGTACGATACACTTAAGTTCATACAATCAGGATCTTGCTTGAATTTGGTCTAAAACCTTGCTTCGCTATCTTTTCGCGCATTTGACCCAAAAGCTCCCGTAGAAATGGGAGTGTAGCTTAGCTGGAGCCTTTATTAAAGCGACCACCAAGCTAATTCCGGCTGGACCATACAAACTCCAAGGCATCCAAAGCTTGTGTTGAGTGTTGCTCTTCAGGTTCTTGCGAACGCAATCGCATCCGGGTTTCCTTTGGGGAGAATCTCGCCTTCGTAGAGTCTCGAATCTGCTGGAGAGTATCATCATCAGTATCGGTACAAGTGGCATAGAAAGACGAAAAAGAAGACGAAGAAGAAGAAGAAGAGGAATACTAATAATAATAATAAGAAGAAGAAGAAGATCGAACTCAGCCACGAAACAACAAAGAGTCCTCTTGCCAGACTCGAAGAGGCCCTTCATCCGCGAGAGGAGATGGCGATTGAGATGGCAAGCTCTATTCTTTAGGATGAGTCTACCTCGAAGAAACCAGCCTTCGTATACTAGAGACGAAAGGGGTTGACCTAGTTGCACAATAGTGTGGAAGTCGGTTCCTCGGATCGACGCATCGATGTATGTATCGCGTTCTGACGCTAGTCTCGAGTGGCGATGAAGAGGTTGGGTGGTTGGTACCTTAGTAGTATGTACTAGGGGTACACGGAGGATCTAGGGCCCTCGTACAACGTGCTAGTACCGCTTCAGGGCTTGTCGCGCACAGCCTTCACAAAAAGCTATTGTTGCGCGGACTTTAAGTTTTCACGGGATACGGCTAAGCCTTACTTACCTGCTACGCCCTTTTTCGGGCGCAGCCTGACGTGAATGGGGGGGCGGGGGCCCTTTGTACTCGAGTTTGACGGATCAATCCGTGACGTGACGCTGGCGGCTCTCTTTCTCTCTTTTTCTATTTCTTCTCTTCTTGTCGTTTGCCGAGTTTTCCTCTCGCTTTTAAGACGTTTCTTCAGGGACTGATACCCGCGGAACAAAGTGTTATCGTTTCCGCCGATAGGCACTGACGCTCTCGAAAGGTTCCGACGACGAGATCTGCGAGCAGAGAGATGCACCGCAAACCGTGCGTGCATCCCCTTTTCTAGCTAGCTGCCACAGAGGACGCGATGAGAGAGACTCGCGGTCTGAATGTTGATTTTCCGATGCACCGTGTGTTGGTCCTTGATGCATTCAGTGTTGATCTTTGATAGACCGTATGCAGAATTTGGACTCATTGAATATCGATTTTCCAACCGTTGAATGGTAATGTACCCCTCCTTTTCCCCCTTTTTTGCCCCCCCCCCCCCCCCTTCCTGTTCGCAATTACCAGGACTTGCTAAATGGAAGGACACTTTTTGCGAATGTTATTCCAAGAATATTCCTTGTCGACGTAATCGAACGTTTTACACACGGTTCGTAAGTAACTTTTCCTTTATCCTGGAGCAAGAATTTTCAGTCGAATTTCAACGGAATCCACGTTGATTCCGTCAGAAAGCAGACAGAATTCGAAAAGCCCTGTTTGTTCGAGCAATTTTGAAGTTGGTAAAATAGTGATTGAATGAAATTTCCCTATAATCGTTACTATTCTCTCGGAAAAGTAGCTCCAATTGGGAAATTGGTGGAAAATGTTTTACTCTAACAATTTCGTAATGCGTTAAATAGCAGCTGAATTAAATTTCGTATAATCGTTACTATGCTACTGAGCGTTTTGTATTTCCTGGAATTAATTCGTTGAGTAAAACGCTGGTGCACGTAAATCATCGGCATTACCCGCTCGAACTATATTCGCATAATCGACAAATTTGCACGGATCCTCCTAATTAGACGGTCTGAAGATTATGCTAATCTCTGCTTACGTGCCGACGAAATTAAGCCCCCCGGACTCAAGCATTAATATCCATATTAAACAGAACGTAAAGATAAATTTCATCGTGGCGAGCTATTAACGATTACGCGCTCGGCCGTAGTAAAGGTTCCCACGTAGTAAAGGTCGGCGAATAAAGGTCCTCTTTAAGTAGCGTACCTTCCCCTTGCTTCGCTCAGCTCCAAGAGAACCACTCGAATCACCAAGGCGAAAGTACATACCATCTCGCAACTCTTTTTAGAATCTCTCCAATTCGCGAGCCGGTTAATTAGCGCTTTCGCGATCGGCTTTTTGTAATCTGACAATGACCGTCAGATCTAACGTGTGATTATGCCAGTCGCTAATTAACAGGAATTAAAGAGCACAATTTATACTTGAACGATAAGAAGGATCCTCCAGATTTAATTTTCTTTAATCAGAGTCAATCTTCAATCTTCACTCTTTCACAATTACACAATTAGAATATTTTTTTTTCCAATTTAATCGGATTTGATCCAACTAAAATACTAACTAACTATAGTTCTTTTTTTCCAAATGATAGAAAAAAGGTTTTAAAAATGAATCTTTAGTCAATTTAATGTAGTTCTGTAAAATAACACCTACAGTGGCGCCACAGAGGTGAGAATAGTGATTTCAGTTGAAACTGGAGCTTAGAAATCGTTCAAGCTTCTCTCTGGTAGGATTTTCGTGCAATGGGGTTTTTCATGACGAGGCTACCGTGGTTGATTTTGCCTTGAGAGAACCTCTAAAGGATCGGTAATTCGCGTATCGCAAAAACGGAGTGAGGTTAGGAGTGCTAGCTGGTGGCGCTAGTGTCGCATTAAAGATTCAAGCTGTCGCGAACTAATCGGTAGTTGCGCTAGTTTCAACGCGAAGGAAAGGGCTTTTTCCTCGGACGATTACCGGAAGAAATCAGCCGCTGGAAGCGGAAACATTTTAATCCCACCCCAAGCTACGGTGAAAAATAGTGCGAAAATGCTGGTGCCAGAGCATTTTACCTCACAATATTTCTACACTGGGATATTCTCTCTTTCTCTCTCTCTCTTGCGAGGTTCGATGCAATTAAAACCCGTGCTAGCCGTCACCACGATTGTTCGCATAATTGCGAGATGAATTTCAGCGGTTCGAGGTTCGAAATATTAAATGACACGTGCAAATTGAATTTCCCTGGTGTACTCGATGTTTTTCCCTCCCGTTTTCAATTCGGCCTCCCGATCAAGTGGACGATGCAACACACCATATTGAGTGGACTTTGGAATTTTTTTGACGATGGACAGTGATGGCCGCATTGTTTATGTCTTTCATGAGATGCTACTACGTTTTTAACAATGAATACACTCGACGGAACATTTATAATTCTCTTTTTATTCTCTCGAATTTATCATTATATTATATTTTCACTCAAATTATTTTTTCTTTTGATTTAATTACTTTCTAATAAAAACGAAATATTCTTCAGTTTTTATAAATAAAAATATTCCTTAAATGAAATATTCATTGCTACTTGAGGTTTCTCTGACGAAATACAGGAGACATTTGCAACATCTGCAGAGCGTCGCTCTCGCGAAAACGACCGTGGCATTAGCGTCTCGCAAGAAATTTGGATATTTCCGGTTCAATTTCGCGGGCGAGTCGTCGATCAATCTTCCTCGGTCGTTACGACGTAGTGCAACAATAAAGAAAAAAAAGAAAGAAAATGGAAAAATGTGGGCGGAGGACAATGAAAAGAAATAACGGGTACAGCAACGTGTATGTATCACCGCAGCCGCTGCAAATTGCACGATCGTGCCGTGCAAAACGGGGCTCTAATGAATTTTTAATTATTTCAGCCGGTGTAATGAATTCGCCGCTGGTAATGATATCGCGAATTATTGAGCGGTCGGGCGAACAATACCTCTTCGAGGACATGTATTATATACATATATATACATATGTTCCCTGCTTCTGATTTTCCACGAGGAACTCATTAATTAGAATCTTTCTCCTTTGACATCCTTCAATGATTCTCTTAATCATCATTATAATTACAAATCAACATGATTTACTACCGATTGCCTTTTAAATCCTCCTAATTTGTCTTCTCTTCTCTTTTTTGCTTGGCCCCAATATTTCTCTTCAACTTCCTCGATTAATTATTAATTTATCGAGCTTTTTTTCGAGTCTCGAAAGTTACGTTGATGGAGAATCTTTGAAGCCTCTACAATTTTTCGCGGAAATGACATGGCAAAGTTCAACGGGAATCGGGAACGTTAAATGTTTATTGACATTTTTCGCCAGAAGGAAAAAAACTGGGTCTAGTAGATTCTAGTGTTTCCTTCGAGTTGCACTCACCGAATGCTGCCTTAATTGGTATTGGGATTATTGTTATCGTTATTGAAGTCGAGACTAGTTTTCCGGAAATATTGGTTACGTGTATCGAGCAATCTACTTTATTGATTTATAAAAACAGACTAATAGCGTAACTTTCGAATTAGCAAATGCAACATACTTAAATGCTAAACACTTTAAAATGTGTTATCCTTTTAGTTTACTTTGTAATTAAATACAGAGTGGTTTACACCAGGGATGGGCAGAGGCAAGTACTTTTCAATATTAAGTACAAGTACTTGCGCCCAAGTACTTGTACCCCGGACCAAATACTTTTACTTTAGGACAAGTATTTGTACTTTGGTCCAAAGTACAACTTTGTACAAATGCCAAAGTACTTGTCTAAAAGTACTTGTACTTGAGCGCAAGTACTTGTACTTAATATCGAATAGTACTTGCCTCTGTCCATCCCTGCCAAATAAACAATAATCATAAACATGACAAAGTGATGCGATTTGCAAAGCGCACAAGTCAAAAATCAGACTATTGAATATTTATGCGGATGTGCATTACTGAGAAAACAGTGGCACGAAGATAAATTAAGTAACTAGCATTCGAGAATATATACAATTGTATGAAAACAACAAACTCCCAGTTCTAGCTAAGAAAATATATGTGCAGATATGTTTAATGCATTGATGAGCAGATTTCTCTGGTCATGGTTACGATAAGTACAATTCAAAGAATAATTACAATAATAATTACAACCAATCTCTCGCACACCTTGGACAAAATGTCCAGATGGATGGTTGGGAGACCAGAGGAACTTGAAAACATGCGACTCACCGATCTGGAACTCAGGTCACCTTCAATGGACTCTTTGGGATGAATCTGCTTCGCCAATTCACCACTCTTGGTTTGTCTCGCACTGACTCTACTATTCGGATACATCCCACCAGGTATACAATTTACACGAGCAAACACTGTTTCTAATAACTCATCGGAGTTGCACCTGCAATAGAAAGAGAAAATACAAATTGGTATTTCTGCACATAGCACAGCAAGCTGTGGATCTTGGAAGCTGCATATGTGTGAAAATACTTACACTATGTGCCACTGCTCTCATCCAGTCACTCATGTTTGGCTGTATTATTGTTGTGATCACTGCGAGGTTAAATCGATGCTGCGGTCGAACACTGACTTCAATATCTGGGAATCTGCTTTAATTTGTACTCAGCGCCACTGACTCGAATGTGCGTCAAGCACCTGTTACAGAACGAAAGATCTCGAATAAACATGGATCGAAAGTATGGCATGGCAACCGAAGCGGAGCCCCCGTACAAAAATAAATCCACTAATTGAATAATTTGAGTCTCACCATCGCCTCAGGAACAATCTTGTATCCGAAATGCAGGAGAAATCGTGCCGGCAAACGGTGTGGATGGATGATGCAACTGCGCGCGTTCCAAGCCGGGGTAAGAATCGGGTGATAATTATGAACGCACGTATTTTCCGACTACTACTTCATATTTCCCGGATGCGCGAGATGTTTAACTCACTTCTAATCATATTCGCGGATCACAACACTGTTTTCTGACACTTTTATTCCAAATTTGATAGCGTGTCGACGCGGATACGTACTCACGCGAACTTGGCGGCGCGCACTATGGAAATCCAACATGGCGTCCGACTGACGTCACCCAATATGGCGGCGGGCGACTCTATTAGACAACCGCCAAATTTGCCGCCCTCCGCCATGTTGGATTTCCACAGTGCGTGCCGCCAAGTTCGCGTGAGTACGTATCCGCGTTGACGCGCTATCAAATTCGGAATAAAAGTGTCAGAAAACAGTGTTGTGATCCGCGAATATGATTAGAAGTGACTTAAACATGTCGCGTATCCGGGAAACGTGAGGTAGTGGTCGGAAAATACGTCCGTTCATAATTATCACCCGATTCTTACCCCGGCTTGGAACGCGCGCAGTTGCATCATCCATCCACACCGTTTGCCGGCACGATTTCTCCTGCATTTCGGATACAAGATTGTTCCTGAGGCGATGGTGAGACTCAAATTATTCAATTAGTGGATTTATTTTTGTACGGGGGCTCCGCTTCGGTTGCCATGCCATACTTTCGATCCATGTTTATTCGAGATCTTTCGTTCTGTAACAGGTGTTTGACGCACATTCGAGTCAGTGGCACTGAGTACAAATCAAAGCAGAAGGCTACGCTAAAGTATTCGATACGGTGGAACAGAGGAGGAATCGCAGATATTGGAGTCAGTGTTCGATCGCAGTATCGATTTAACCTCGCAGTGATCACAACAGTAATAGAGCCAACGCTGAGTGACTGGATGAGAGCAGTGGGACATAGTGTAAGTATTTTCACACATATGCAGTTTCCAAGATCCACAGCTTTCTGTTCTAGATGCAGAAATACCAATTTGTATTTTCTCTTTCTATTACAGGTGCAACTCCAATGAGTTATTAGAGACAGTGTTTGCTCGCGTAAATTGTATACCTGGTGGATGTATCCGAATAGTAGAGTCAGTGGGAGACAAACCAAGAGTGATGAATTGGCGAAGCAGATTCATCCCAAAGAGTTCATTGAAGGTGACCTGAGTTCCAGATCGGTGAGTCGCATGTCTTCAAGTTCCTCTGGTCTCTCAACCATTCATCTGGACATTTTGTCCAAGGTGTGCGAGAGATTGGTTGTAATTATTATTGTAATTATTCTTTGAATTGTACTTATTGTAACCATGACCAGAGAAATCTGCTCGTCAATGCATTAAACATATCTACGCGTATATTTTCTTAGCTAGAACTGGGAGTTTGTTGTTTGCATACAATTGTATGTATTCTCGAATGCTAGTTACTTAATTTATCTTCGTGCCACTGTTTTCTCAGTAATGCACATCCGCATAAATATTCAATATTCTGATTTTTGACTTGTGCGCTTTGCAAATCGCATCATTTTGTCGTGCTTATGATTATTGTTTATTTCGCAGGGATGGACAGAGGCAAGTACTATTCGATATTAAGTACAAGTACTTGCGCTTAAGTACAAGTACTTTCAGACAAGTACTTTGGCATTTGTACAAAGTTGTACTTTGGACCAAAGTACAAATACTTGTACTTAATATTGAAAAGTACTTGCCTCTGCGCATCCCTGGTTTACACTTTATCAAAAGCATATATTATATTAGTGGCATATTGTATCCGCTGGTATATTTACTCCACACGTTGGAAATATTGAAAGAAGAATAAACAGAAAAGGATATCTCGATGAGATAATTACAGAGTGAAACCTGATGTTTTGTAATTAATTTCTCCGGATCTGTGCAACAAGAAGTGACAGAAAAACAAATCAGGCATATTACACTCCATGAAGTGTATAATTAAGAATTTTTTACAATTGTTTATTAGCTATCTGCTGAGTAAAGAATTAAAAAAGTGTATACGATAGTTATTAATTTCGCATTAAAATTATAAAGATGATAAAAAGATTATAACAATTGATATTTTCGATGACAGATTAGATAATCTAATGCGAAATCAAGTATCAAGGTCTTATATCGAAAATCATGAAAATTTAACTTGGTGGTAAATCAATCTGTACCAAGATCCTCGGGATAGGATATCAGGATACCCTCTCATCTCGAGGAAGATGCGATCGACCCCTTCATAGACATTGCGTTTACGCGTGTGCGTAGCCATATACGATGGAAAACCGCGCGAGCCTGGTGAAGTCTGGCTGCTTCTGGTGAGGTCTTCGTGACGAGAAGCTATTCCTCGAACATTTTAGGGTCGCAACTTCCGCTGTAGATGCCGGTGATAGGCCCCGTGGGCTTATTTATGGATCGAATTCGCGAGATTTCCGGGAAAGCTCGCTTTCCAGGCACGGCGACACGCGACCATCATGCAATATTATCCTTGCGAATATTATCCTCGAGGATGGCTACTTGACTCTCTTATTCCTCTTGGGACATTAAATCATTATTCTTCAATCTTGAAACGAACGATTAACCCGTAATAATCATTCATAACAATTGCAAAAACGATCAATCTATCAATTGATAAAAAAATATCATAATTAATGATCTGTATATGCAAAATTTATTCAAATAGAAAGTGATTCAATTTAACTATAAAACGTATAGAATTGTAAAATATCGATGAATAAAATTTGCCAATGATTAGCAGCCAATTGAATAGTCAGGTGAACCTGAACTTGAGATGAATCTGTTGAGTAATCAAAGCGTTATGGAAGAAAGTACGAAATTCTGCTTTGTCGAGATGAATTTATCAAACCAATGGGGGGGGGGGGGGGGGGGGGGGGGCATAGAGAAGCATCGAGTCCGAAGTAAAACCGCTAGAATTGGTAGGAGGAGGTAGTAGAGGAAAGAGGGTATTGGGGATAGGAGAAGGCTGGCTCGAAGTAAATGACGCCAGCATCGATTTGCCATTTGTCTCCCTCTCGTCTGCTAACATTATTTCCTTCGTGAGCCTTCTGTCTTACGTCGCCGCCATTTGCCCGGAATTTCGCGCACGTTGGAGACGCGTGGTGGTATGCTGGACGTCTCGACACAAAGGCTAGCTGCATCTCGCTCACTCCATCCCAGTGAGGAGTAGCATACACCCATCCAGCCTGGAAACGTCCGGATTCCTGACACCTGACGGGGGCGCGTTCAATGGACGTCCTCTGGAACTGCAGAGCTGCAGCTATGCTATGGCTCGACGTGGATCCTGACTCTGCTCGCCTCTGATTGGGACAGCTTACATCCTGATCCTCGCTGATGCTTTCGAATCTCTTTTTCAAAGTGGCTTCCTCTGATTTACCCCCTTCCCCCCCCCCCCCCTTTTTTTACGTCCACCTATCATCTCTCTTTTTAAACCTGATCGATTTTGACTTGATCTATCGTATTCGGTCCATTTACCCTAAACTGTTATTACCCGAGGAAAACGTATACGGTCGATTACAAAGAAAATTTTCCTCCTGGATAATCCCAAGAGTGTGCGTTAAAAAGAGGTTATGTTACAAGATCCTCCCTGCGAGCGGCAAAGGAGGCGTTCTAAGAAAAGAAGGAAAAAAAAAAGGTAAAAAGAAGGTCGTTGCTTGTTATCATGGTCGTTACGCAGATAATATCAGCAAGGTGGGCACATATTTGCGAAATGGACGATGGTGGTTGTTTGGTAGTGTGCAACGTGGTTGCTGGTTAGGTGGTTACACAGTGGTGACCTAGCTGTAAACCCACTAACGAGGACGTACCCCGACACCTGGCTAGCAGTTTGCCTTGCTCCTCGAGTAACGAGGGATAACTGTTATTTGATTCCCTCGCGCGCTCGCGCGCGTCCATCGGCGTGTCCTGGACATAACCCAGTAAGACCCCTGTAACTCGGCCTGCTTAATGAGGGACTCCGACTCACGCCGGAAATCGAATTACTTTATGCTGATCAGTTGAGCTGATCATTAGAAACGAAATCGCGAATAAAGCCACTGGCCAGCTGCTTCTCTTAATATCTATATGGTAGCTATTTGCCCTCAATGGACTCTTAGGGTATTATGTTTTAATGTTAGCGATACTCGCCGGAGAAAGCTTCTTTGCCGATGGTAATGTCGACGGTGCTGTGATTTCATTAGGGTTGACTATAGGGAATTCGAGTTATCCGACTCCTAAGGTCTATTCTTAAGCTATGCAAAAGCAGTTAGTAGCTAGTACCGAGTAGCGAGCCAATTATTGTTACTTATGACAGTAAAGATTGGTTAATGGCGAGACTAAAGGGTTTTTCTACGCTAAAAGATCATTAAATCGGTTTTAACAACTAGAACTACTATGTCATGTATCTTAATCCTTTTGTACCGGGCGGGACATTTGCTGTCCCAGTCTTAGAAATTTTTGAAATTACGATTGGGATAATTGTTTGTTTGTTTTTTTGGGACCGATTGTTAACTAGGAAGAGAAAATAACGTCAAGTTACGTCTCCAAATGCATAAGTCTGTAGCGAATCGCCTTACCCACCTTTCCGATCGCACTAAACTCATTTCTCCTGCCGTATTAAAAGGGTTAAACCTTTATACTCTTCCCAGAATTTCACATTGCACAGACACTTAATCCCAAAACGTATCTCGTAGAATTCATCGATCAAATTCTACTGCAAATTCTTCCAGTTGGAAGCATTTCGAGTGCATTTTACTCGCACGAAGGAGGTCTTGGCAAGGTCACGACTCGAGTCAGTATTCCAGCCTCCATCATCCAGCGATTCCCAAGAAGCCCCCCCCCCCCCCCCCTCCATCTCCTAGAACGGAACTCCGGCTACATATTTCCCACTAAACTCTGGGATCCAGCAGTTAACAAACCTTAAGAAACGATCGCGCACGTGCACGGCTCGGTAATAACCCTCGGGAGAAGGGGAAGAAAAATTCGTGGTGAGACTGGAGCAGAATGCGTAATGTGTAGGTGGTAGGGACCGATGGTGAGGGTCCTAGGTCCGAAGAGCGCGTGATAATGCGACTGGATTCACGTGGGTATTCCAAGGGTGTTTGAAGGGGGGGGGGGGAGGGAGGTTGTCGCTGGGAATCGCGGTTAATTACTGGCATATTCATGCACACGATGCTCTCTCGTATCACCTCCCCTCTCTTTAGGACACGCGTAGAGTGGGGTGATTCCTCTCTGGCGCGTACTAATCCGGCACGCAGATGCGACTGTAATTCGTTTGCTGCTCGCGCGAGACACGTCCATTGAATTAACGCTCGGCTTAATTAAATCGCTGGGATAAACAAGTTCCCTTCACGCTGGACCCACTTGCCTTAGCCGGCTCTACCCGTCGTCCACTACTACTACTACTACTACCTTCTGTAACCCTTTTTTCCCCCCCCTCGTCTTTTTCGCGCCTGGGAATGCAACAGTCGGCGAGCAGAGAGGCCAGTAGGTAATTAGAGTCCACGTTGCTCTGGCGGATTGTAGGTATGCGTGTGTCTGAAGTTTTCGATGCAGATGTGATACACTGCACGAACGTGTGCCTCGAGGATCAAGGGAGTTGTGGAGGGGGTACAATTGGTGGGAAGATTGGTAGCTCGTTAGTGCTGGGATTGTTTTGGTGGATAGTTGATTAGCGATGAATTGGTGGGGGGGATTGTAGTTTATTTAGATACTGGAAGCTTGATTGAGCAACAGGAGTATTGGGATCTATTGATGAGTTAGCAAGTTTTCTTAAGATTCGACATAATGACTCGAGTCGAAGTAAACTAGTTAAATATTTCAAAGTTTGATTTATTACTTGATTAACTACTTTAGGTCTTCGAACACTTTTTAATCGGTACGTAATTTCACCTTTTTTGAGCAAGACATTGTAATAAATATTATAATCTGTTGAGAGAGTTGCTGATGTTACTGATTCGAGGAATCAGTAAAACCGTTCGCAATGCGGGAAAAAACACTGCATAACTACAATTACTCGGCATCTCTTCATAATCCTGGCGCACTGTTAAAAAAAAAAAAATAACCACAACCAGCTTGAACTGGAGCCAGTAAAATATTTGATCGGTTTCATTGGTCGCGACAAACACGAGCTTGGGGATTTTTTTATATGCAAAATAACCTGGGTGTATCGCTCATCCTGGCGTATTCCACCCGCTCGACATAGTAGTCGAGGTTACGCCGAAATGCACGCACTTTCCGCTCTCGCCCCAATGGGCCAGATTTCATCCCCTCCTCTCTTTCTCTCTCGTCAACGTTGCGCGAGCTTTCGAGGAGGAAATAAAAAAAAATTACACTCACACATCGAGTCGAAAACGATCGATGTCCAGTCGCGACACCTGTCAGACGGAAAATAACTCTTGTCATCGTTGCGATTGACGCGAATCGTCGACTGAATCGTTGTGTCATACGCCTGTAATTTGAAGCGCGTAACTCGCTTGTTATTTCCACCTGGATCGATGGCGCCTGGAACTCATCGATGCCCCCCCCCACTTCTACTATGCTCACTTTTATGGGACCCCTTTATCGCGTCTGTTATCCCTTCCCCATAAAGAGCCGACTGAACAATAGACACACTCACTGATTCAAAGTCTGATACCGTTTCTCTCGTGCGTCAAATATTTTGAAAATTTTCCCCAAAATTCCTTGTTTCGAGAATCCCTTTGGGGTTGGAAAGTTACGCGTGTCGGACCAAGCCAATACATGCAAGATTGTCGAAGAGTGAAAAGAGTGGAAAACAGGGTCGATAGACTGTAGGGATAATCCTGTTCGAATAGTCACTCTATTAATTCCCAATATACCAAACATTGGACATCGATCAATCTGCAGAACAATTCTCGCGAAACGCATCTGACAGATTAAACCAGAATTCGGTTTTTGTAGTACAAGTATCATTAGATATCCTCTGATTTATTTCCCAGGATTTACCAATCGCCAAATCTCTTCTTTCACTCAAAATACAATACACGAGTTGAACGTTAAATCTAGCGATAAATGAATAATACAAAAGCTCTGACAATTTCGTAAAATTGTTTATTTTTATGTTAAGATACGATGTGGGTAATTTTTAAGTACAAAGGCGATATTGTTGTTTAATTTGGAGAGTGTTTTTACGGAGGACAATAAAAAAAGAGTCATATGGGTGATTTTGTAACTAGGATCAATCGAGCTAGAATCAATTATCCTTGGTGGCTATAGAGAGTGTCGATGTGGCTGGTTCGCGGCTTAAAGGCTTATGGGGTTGATTTCGGCGTTGTCCGCCAGTTTCCCATCGCCTTCGACCAGTAAACCATAAAACTGGTTGTTGCGTGGTCCCTCGTAAAAGGGATGCCCGCGAACACCGGCAATTACAGTTCCTGCCGTTCCCGCGAATGAGAGAGAGAGGGAGCTCTAAAGGAGGGAAATGAAACGACCTGGGAAAAATTGCCGCCTCCAGACAGTCCCATGAAGCTCTCGGCCCTCGTTTACCTCACAATTCCACCCCTAACTCGTCTCTCTTTACTCGTCCAGCTCGTTTGCTGCATAATGCCGACAGATTGTTTAGATGTGAGAAGAATGTTCATCTCTTTTTTTCGCTCTCTCTCTCTCTCTCTCTCTCTCTCTCTCTCTCTCTCTCTCTCTCTCTCTCTCTCACTCTCTTTTATTCGCAGTCTGATGAATGAGCCTTTTTTGTTTGTCGTTTATCTGGATTCCACTTGATTCACTATTGTGATAAATTACGCCGCTTGTGGTTGGCAGCGACCGAAGAATTCCATTAATTGCAAAAGGATTTATGGAAAATATTAATATGAGAAATTGACGTCTGGATTTTCTTTTTTCAAAAAAAATATTCAATCAGCTTTAATTTCTTTTCTATTCTATAATTCGAACTGAGTCAATAATTATTTAATAAATCCACAAAACTTTTATAATCAATTTCCATTATCTTTAAATATTATTCTTTAACATTTCTTTTGAATTATCTTTTTACATAATGTTGGGAAAAGTCCTGATAACAAGAGGTACTTTAATATTTCCACGTGAAATAAGAGAGAGAGATATAGAACGGAATACATAGTTTCGAGGTATCAGTAGAAGCTAAAGAACACCTTGGCACCATGTCTCACAGTTTCCGGGAGCTTAGAACCTCTGAGATAACAGATTAAATTCCATTTATCGTCGCGTAGACGTTGTTTTGGCTATCGTTCAAAGGCCCATATCGCGTTCGCGGAGAGAGCACACACTAGTCTCTTTGCCAAGGCCCCCGTAAACTCGTTACATTATCCGTTTTCTTGCCGCGGACGATCGTTACCGAATCCAATAGCAACGGCTGCTGCTGCTGCTGCATCCTGCCGTGCCATCTTCCAGGAGAATATCCGCGGACTTTCCAACTGCGAGACACGCGAGACGACCAGACGACGATGACGTCGCCAGTGGATCGGGTTGCGACGTCTACTGCCTCTGGCCGTTTCATTAGCGAAACCATCCTCCCTTTTACTCTCTGTCTCCCTTTCTCCCTCTCTTTCTCTCTCTCTCTCTCTTTCTCTCTAGCGTGGTAGGCGACCGCCCTATCGATAATCAGAGAATTAATTTTAAAACAAAGTTATTAAATGCGTCAGGGTAACTTGAGCTGCGACGAGGATCCCTTGTCCGCTTGAACTCCTTCAAGATGCTTCTCAAGGAAATTGCAAAGATGAAGTTTGAGATGGACAATGAGACTCGATAATTTGTCGACCTTTTATTTTAACCCTTTTTATAAACCTTTCTTTTAAAGATTTTTTAAATAAGAATTTCTAATTGGTTTAAATTTAATTATTTCTAACTAGCTTTTCGGAATAAGTATTATAGTGGTTTAGAAATAGTTTTTAAGGTGGAAGATTGAAATCCATCGAGGAATATGTAAAAGAGAATTAGGTAGAAAAAGGGCAAAAGAGCTTTTTGTCACTCGACACGGTAAAGGATCGTTGCTTTGTCAGAAGGTATTATTTTCGGCGTGAGATCAAAGCGGCATCAGAGTTGCGTTGGAAAACGGGAGATTCGGTTCACGAGATCCTAGAACACGGATTTACACCTCTCGTAGAGGAGGCGAAAAAGCATGCTACAATTTGTCGGTGCACGAGACCGTCGAGACCCTTAATTACAAACTGAGCGTATGGGTTCTTGCACACGACAATAAACACCGAGATACTCTGCCAATGCTTCTTGTCGATGGTGATTCCTGGATCCGGCTGTGAGCAATTTCGAATTCCACTGATCCTTGAAATTCGTCGAACTGAATGCGATAACTAAAGAATAATTTGTTGAAAAAATATTCTTTTAATATTTAAATTGCATTTACTTGAAATTCATAATAATTAATCAAGTATTCGGAATTATCTAAATAAATAGAATATAGGTTTTAATAGTTTAAAGCATGAAATCTTTGTCTTAACTAGAACGTAGAATTCTGTAACATTGTCTATCCTGTGATATACAGTACATCGGTAGACTCGGATTCCATTGAAGATGGGTCTCATCTGCCTCAGAGAGTTGATCTGCTTGATGAAGCAAATCTTAACGTACGCTCTATGTAGTCGAGGATTAACTCGACGCTTGGTGTAGTATAATAGTGGATTAAGTAGTCGATTAAGTTGATTAAGGAGATTGGAGCTCGCATAAGCCGATTTTGCACGACGCATAACAGAATCCTACGAGTTTACTTTCGGACCCACCCTTTCAATGCTTCTTTTTCTCTCTCAAAGTATTATCTACTCAAGAACGTATCTTTATAAATTGACAGAACCTTCAATCCTCCAATTATTCACTAAGGATAATTGTTCACCGAATTGTCTCTCTTTTCACATTATTCAATAAAGAAATATACATGTATTATTACAGTCAATACATTATAATCGAATAATAATTATTTAACAGTATCTAATGTACGAATGAAGAAAAAAGCGATATAAAATAATTCAAGATACTTTTGATTGTTATTATAGTGTTTATATTGTAACAACTTTGATCAGAAGTGAAAGAGGAGAATGAAGTAAAGTACACGACGCTACTAGAATCGAATAAGTAAAAAGAGAATTTGGCAAGGTATTAATTTGTTGACGTTACCCAAGAAGAAATTCAACTGAACGTTTCCTTTTGGCGTTCTTTTCCCAAGGATATTGTTCGCAAACTGAAGTTGCCACTCGGCTACTTACCCTTATTGCATTCCTTCGGCTCCCTTTTCCATTTTGCATCCTGTTACCCGGTTTCTACAAGCCTGCTACCATCACCGACCAACCGAACCCACCCCCGCCAGTCTTATTTGACTCTCTTGCATCCCCCGCGCCCGCTGAGGAATCCCGACGATTAACAATCAGAATAAATCCCGGAAATTGAATATCGCTTCTCGCAAGGGATAAATTCCTTTCGACGGATCCGAGAGAAAAAGGAAAAAGAAGAAGAAGAATAAAGCGAGGAATTTCTTTCGTTCCAACGGGTTCTTTATCGCTCGTTGACCAGAGATTCTCCTGTTTCAGGTGGTGCCAATGAGCGGCCTCCTCCCTCGAGATAAATATGCTCCACTCGACGGCCGAATAACCATCGGATAAAAACGGTGAGTACTAGTTTTCTTTTTCTTGAATTAAATATTTCTACTTCTGGATTGCTTTGCGAATTGATATAGAATAATATAAACTTCAATTAGGTTCAGGTGAAATCTGAATCCTTTCGAAGATATGAGCAAATGAAATTTGAACAGTTCAAAAATTCTGGGAAAAATAGAAACAATATGAAAATTATTGTTAAATTACATTATTATTCATTTTCTATGATCGAATACATAATTCTAAAATAACAGAAACATTTTTTAGTGCAAGAAAATACAATTTTATATTTATAATTTATTTGAATTATACAAGAAATTTAGTTAATTCGTTTTCTGAAATGATAAGAAATAGCTCTTTTCTTTTGTTATTTCTTTTTATCGAATTATTTCGAAGAGAATCGATTTTGGGACTCTGGAGGATCGTTGGATCTTTCGTCGACAAGTTTTTTTTCTGCGTACGCTCTTTCTCTTGGCTACGATGCCAGACACGAAATCTCTGGCAGATGGCGTCAGACGTGGGATCCGAAGTCACTCACAAATTCATAGGATCTTGCTCCTTTGTTTCTGCCTTTTTCTGCTCGGCGCACGCGACCCGCTTTGATTTGGTAATGTGCCTGAGGGCAGCTCAGCCATCTTCGCGCTTGGCGAAGGGTGGTTCTTTCTCCCTTGATCAGCTGGGAATTTGTTTTAGCGGTTGCGATGTTGAATTAGGGTCAAACTTGAACCCTGTTAAGTCGTTTCCACGCTGGGACATTAAAGCACCCCTTTTTTTTATTTACCATTACTTTATACTTTCTTTCCTTTTGAAATAAATATGACTCGGTTTTGGAAAAGTATTCCATTGAAAAGAGGAGTATTCTCAAATTCGGATTTTATTTCTTTTATTGTTTAAACTACTCTTTATGTTTCTTCAATATAATTCAACTTCTAATTTGATTTTAATATTAATAAACGAAATTGAAAAGGAATACAGTTTGATAGTATTATAAAATTATATGGAATTATTGTAATTTGTACAAATATTTGATTAATGAAACTAGGATGAATGGGAAATATCCTGGGAATTATAAATCGATAATTAATTTGCTTCAACTACATTATTTTACTGGAAATGCGGAACTTTGTCTATTGCACCGAATCATTATTGGTCTTCTACAATTTCAACAAACTATAATTCCTAACTGGAATTCTGCAGGTTCTGCTTAAACATAGCCGTTGAATCTAGTGTATCCTCGCGATCAACAGATCAACGCTTAGAGAGAGAGAGAGAGAGGGAGGGGGGAGGGTAGTGCCTCGAAGCACTTTCGGTAATCGCACCGCTTCCCAACTCACAATTTTCCCTCCAATCAGCCGAAAATTTCCAATCGAGGAAGAGTCGGTCTCGCGTGCCATTTGCATAACTTCCAAGAAGGTCTCTCGCCAAGTCGGAAGTGGGAAGCTACTGGCGGAAAAGGATCGGAACGAAAGTTCGTCGCCGGTCCAGTATTGCCGTTGCGTATACCGAAGGATTTGGGTCGTCGATTGGAATAAATTACACAGGGACTGGACCATAGAAAATATTCTTCTCGATTTGGCTTTCATTCGCCCCCGCAATACACCCCAGGAACCCTCACAAGCAATTTACACTTAACAGGATAATTCGTCCTGACGATCTAGTTTTCAAATTATATCTATTATTCTTCTTTTTTTTTTAAAAAAAATCATAGTAAATGCAATTATAGTAGAGATCGAAAGAAACAACAATAATTGATTTATTAATATTGAGGTTCGATATTGATGATATTAAAAGATAATTAAATCGAATGATAAGAAAAATGATAGGAATATTGTGAAAATAAACTGGTGTGTCTAACCGTATACATACGTAACTAAATATTTTCGAGCAGCAAGGAAGAGCAGAGAGGCACAAAGCGGCAGAAAGCTGCGTTTGAAGTGCTGGTAAAAGCCTTCAACCGGTTTCAGGGGAATTGTGCTGCTTCCAGCTACTAAATCCGTGGCTTCGCGATAAAACAACACTGTCAAGTTAAGCTTGAAAGGTTTGCATGAATCAGTGAAAAAGTTATTCGAGCTCTCTTTCGAATTCTAGAAGCGATTCTCACGCGTTATGCTTCGTGAAATTCGAATTTCGATGTTTTCAGAGGATTTTCGGAATTGTGTTTCGACGAAAGGCAATATTGTTCATCATGGTAATTATTTGATTGTGGGCCGATTATGCGCTGTCTGTTATTAGTACGGTTGGTTGTTTGGCTGTTTGATACTATAATATCGATATTACTGGATTTAGTCGAATTAGTCGAATTGGCATATGTGTATACACAGTATATTTGACAACATATTTGTTTTCCATGATAATCCGCTTCATACGCATGTATACGAAATTCGCAGAGAGAGAGAGAGAATAATCATGAGAGTGGTTTTCAAACTTTGTCTTTTTACAGAAATTTCTACATAAAAGAAACTTTTCCCATTTTATTTAAATTTCATTTCAATTTCAATTATTCAATATTTTACGTAAATAATTGAGGATCTCTTTGCGCAAACCTCATTTTAATTACTGCCAATATTATCATTCCTTATTTTCTTAATATTGCATAATTATAACTGTTTGTATTTGATATGGATTTGATACAGTTAGAATATACAAAGAAACAGGAAGCTGTTGATTAAATCAATTTTCCAGCGACATTGTAGAGAAAAATAATGAGAGGAAACGTGTAGAACGCATGGTATTGCGACAAGAGTTATTTTCCAACTGGGTTGAAAGACTCGGAGAACACGCACGACCAGAAACCAAGTGGCCAGTGTAGTCGAGTGCTTGGACTCAAAACCCTAGCACAGGTCCAGGGTAAAGGGAAAAATGAGATACGCGAGAGAACTGCGGTGTGGTCAGTGCTACTCTGTCCCATTGTCAAAAATAACTTCGCACAATTTAATAGGTTCGAGCAATGTTTGCTTTTCGGCCAGAGAATTCTCTCAGTTCTTTTTCTCTCTCTTTCTCTCTCTTTCGGGTTGGTGAATTTTTGCGGCTTCCTCGACAATTTTACCCAGGCTCCCTCACGAGGAATGGAGAGGATGATAATTATTAAAGTCCACTGCTAACAATGGGTGTGGTTCTCGTTATTTTTGCGTATCAACTCCCATCCGCGTGGCTCGTCTCGCTTCTCTCGAATTGTTAATAGGCTGTCGCTCGAGTATCCTGCTAACTGCGAATAGTTAACGATGTGGATCAATTGGTACATATTCATAGAAAATTTATGTAACATTTTTAATACCTTAGAGTTAAAAAAGAATTGTGCAATTTCCAAATTACAACATTCGAATAATTCATTTTCTTCCAATTTTTGAAATTGGACAAATGATATATGGATATTATGTAAAATACTATTTTCTGATTTTAAGGGAATTTCGATGCATGGAAGTTTAATAAATTCGTAAATTATTATCGGCTGATTCTAGTTTGCGGAATTATTTCGCGAAGTAGCTAATCCTTCGCTTTGACCTAGAAGAGAGGAATCGAACAAGCTCGGTTTACGCTAGTGAGCCCAGGGGTCTCGAAAGTCAGCCACCTGACATAATATCCGCGAATTCAATCAGAACTCTTGCTCGCGATTCTCGACGAGCTTCGGTGAAGAGAGAGAAAGAGAAAGAGAGAGAGAGAAGCTCGGGAAATAAGCCACTAGAAATCGGATTCCAGTTTGCGCAATTTCTTTTTTTACGGGGAATTTCCTTCGCAAGTAGGGAACAGGAGCCGCGTGTCCTTAGCTGGATTTCGACTGCACTCACTTGTCCATAGAAGGGGTGCGGGTGAAGCAGAATCTCGAGTGGTAGCGAGTGGGTTGCTATGAGTGCACACCGGAGCCACCGTGACCTAGTTTAAATAAAAATATCCACGCACTCGAGTCTCCGGCCGATAAACACTAACTGGAAGCTCCAATTATTCCCTGTCCCAGTAGTTTTCCAATTTCTCTTTTCGAAATAACACTGCGACAATTTATCCCCTTCCTCTGTTGCATTAGAAAAAATGAGAAATCTCCAAAATTGGCAAAAACACTATTTTAATCAAGGGTTATATTAATTCCTCAATTATATTCAACAGTGTATCGATTATTGCAAATTAATATATTACTATCTGTTCCGTCGTTAATTAATTAATTCTCTGTCGAAAACAATGTTTCAGTTTAAATAATTGATCATAACTGCAAGCTGTTTTTAATCAAAATTGACTGTTTATGAGAATCAAATTAAATGATCGAAGAAAAGAAATAATAAAGAATTGATTTTTATTTTACGAATAATTAGTTATTGTTCTGAAGGACGATGATTTATAAGGGTAGTTTTTCGGGCCAGTTGAGTTGGAAAGGTTCCGAAGAATGCAGAGATCCTTGTAGCAGTCTCCTTTTAAAGGAGAGAGAGAGAAGAACTGGCCGTTAACGAGGCGAACATCCTCGAGGACAAGTGTGCGGAATAAGAGAGAGAGCCGACGACCCCTCCATGCAATCCCACCGCCTCCTCGAGGACTCGTGAATTTTTTATCGGACCTCCGAGGTCGCTACCGGTCCCCTCTAGTTCACTCAGCATGTTGCTCCTTGCGCTTCGACAATTAGAGTTTCCCTTTCTTCCTGTCTGGTGGCTCTTAATTTTAATGAGGCACCGATGGTACCTTCTTGTCCTACGTTTCAGGGTGACCGGTGTTGCTTCGAGGAAAGCGAGAGTAATGGAAAAGTGGCGCATACTTGACTCGAGGAATCCGCTATTACGCGAATTACAAACTCGAAAGCGAAATGCGGCGAGTGGAACGGGTCAGTCATTTGTCAGACAGAGATTCAAGATTGCTCTTTACTCCTCGAACTCTTCTGGGAATTGATTTCCATCTCGATTCTACTCCGATCACTCTTTCAATTCGAAAGAATATTTCACAATAATTGCATTATTACGTTCCCGGCCCAAAATTTCAATCTAACGAACATACTCGGTTTTTGGTGCGTTTAATAATTTTCGGCAATAATAGGGCTTTTCTGGAGAGTTTTTTCAAAATCTAAATCCTATCCGCTTATTATCAGAAGGTGAATTATTAGGAAATTGCTGGAGAAGATTGGAGAAATTGAAGAATTTTCAGTTGCGACTTTGTTCATTTTATTCGCAATAACGAAGGTATTCGAATGCAGGTTGGCGAGAAATACTCGTGAAATGTTCTCAAGATAGGAAAAGTGAGGTAATGGTATCGGGCGAGGGTTGAAAAAGCTGTCGGAATTAGCCAATTTCCGAAAATTAGTCTCGCAGCTCGTAAACCATGAAAAAGCTTGCGGGGTTCGACTTGCACGGATGCATCCAAGGATTACACAGGAAGCTTAGTACTAAGGTCCCTCGGTTGCATTACGTTTCTCTGGCTCGCGCGCCACCCTCTTTCTCCAGGCGCATTATGAGGGGCATTAATGCCTGCCGGGGAAACAATAGGTATTCCCAGGACACTTGTCCACCCCCTGCCATCCCTGTCCATTGTTTCCCTCGTCTGCGTGAAGTCCCGCCACCGACGTACCACCGGTCTTTTCTTGCTTTTCTCTGATTTTTTTTTCTCTTCTCCCTCCAGACCGCCTGAATTACTTCTGTCTGCTTATCGCGATCCCTAGCTTGCTTTACAGGACTGACTGATTCCCACAGTTTGTCGACAACTAGCTTCCGTCACATTAACCCTTTATTACCCATGACTTTCAAATCCACACATCTCTCCATTTATCTCTTCGTTACTTCTCGATATGACTGACAATATAAAAATTGAATTAAATGAATTATTATCCATTTCTCGAGGTGTAGAATTTTTCGAACTTAATCCTCCGTAGGTTTGAATTAGTTTCTACAATCTAAAAGAATTATTAGAATCTTAAAAAGTTTTTATTTACGTTTCTATTCAACGCTAATAGAATTGGTAAGAATCGATCGAGCTTTCAAGCTCGACTCGCAAATGCACTATTCGTAGTAAAGGGGACACAACAGGGTTTCATTGTTGCGGGAGAACCACCCTTATAAGATACAAGGAAGAACGTCGCAGTGGGATCGACTTAAGGGGTCTTCAACCCCAAAGGATCTATCCTCGAAGGAAAAAAGCCAGAGCTTCTGGCCATAAAACTCGCTAGGGGCTTTTTATTAGCAGGAACAATTACTTTAAAGTAGAGGATTCGATAAAACTCTACCGGGCAGCCACTATTAGATCGCACTCTCCAAGAAGGGTAAGGGAGGAGAGGATTCCAGTCCTTCCTGGTCAAAGTAAATAAAGGAACCGATGGAATCGAATCTTCACACGCCTCTCGAGCGTCCCTTATCGGTCCCATTACGTCCGGCGTGCCATTACAAAAGTTCTCCGGCAAGAATGGCGCGCGAGAGAGCTAGTTTTTTGGCTGACTGTCGTTACAACCAACCTTCTTCTCCCTTTTCCACCCTGGTATCGATCCTTTCTCCAATGTTAGATTCTCTCTTGAACATAAACATAGTTGCTCTCTAACTCTTTCATCTCTACCATCCATTTATATACGTGAGAATTTTCTTTAAACAATCGGAATAATATAATTATTATTCATTGAATTATAAGTTATGAAATATAAAAAATTGAATATAAATACTTCTGGTGGAAAGAAAGGATTAAGGTCGCATTTTTTGGTCCTTAAGTTTGACCCTTAATGTATAGTGTCCTGTATGAACTATCAGGATTGCTGCCTTCGGGCTATGTTAATGTCAGATCTAATGCTACTTTGTCTAACTATCTCTCTCTCTCTATCAAAGATCTATCTATCTATCTATCTATCTATCTATCTCACCGTTAAGCGGATCAAACTATTCACCACGGTGTTTCGAAATCGGCTAGATCCTGTTTCTCTTCGGTCTTGCTCGTCGAATTGGGACTAGCTCGTTTGAGGCTAGTTGCCGAGTGAACTAGGACTTTGTACAAGGTATCATTCGCGACGAAAGCCCCGTTTTAATACTTCCGAAATGGCCATCGATTATCCGTCTAATTAGCAGTCTATTATACGAGTACACACCTCACCAGGCGTATTATTGTGTGGCATAATTAGTGCAGGGCCATCTCCTAATTAGGTGTCTACCTTGTATCAAACTGCTTTGATGTATATATATATATATTAGACGTTACAACGATGAGATTCGTGATTCAGCGATTTTCCTCACGGCTCAGAATAGAATAATTGCAAGAAGAAGTGTTGGGGATTTTTGTGGAGGGGGAAAAGAAAGTGTCTTGAAGGAAAGAATTACTCTTCTAAAATTCTCGATACGTCGCTCCAGTTAAAAATGTTCGCTCGTTACCTGGCCTGCTTCCCTCTTATTAGTGTCATGCGAAAATATGTCAGCCAAGCCTCCGACATGTTTTTATTCCGCGTTGGCTTTAATAGTGTATATAGAATCAGCGGCACACGCAAACTCCTTCCGTACGCTATAATTAACGTGTGCAAAAGAATTGCGAACCTCTCTGTCTACGGTATGCTAAAGAATAGTGGATTTCTTTTTTCTGTAGTAATTTTAGAATACTTTATCGCCCGATTGGATCTTTATCTTTTTGTTACGCTGCACCACTTTTTAGAAGGGCTCGAGGGTGGGGGAGAATACTGGTGACAGTGTTCGCTTAATCGCTGGGTTTATGGGGTCACGCGGAACGGTGCTCTGTGCAAGAATAGAGGAATATTCGATTCGGGATCCTGTTTGTGGATTAGGAAGACTGATGCGCTAATCAGATTAGCTTGATATAACGTTAATTTTATATAAAGGACTATCTTGCTTCTGGTGTAATTCAAGCTGATTCCGTTTCTCTTGTTCTATTCCATATTTTCCAACACAGCTTTCTAGCTGTGATGAAACGATCGCTCAATTTCATTTTTCCTCGTTAGAGTCCTTTTTATTGCTGCTGTTAGCTTTACGGTGAATCCGTAATTCAAGGTACAGTTGTTAATATTTAGAAGCCACTGGAAATGTAATTTTTCCCTATGCGAATTTCGCTTTAATACGATTTTCTTTGGCTCCGCTTTTCCCAGGGTTAATGTTTCCCTCAAACCTTGATTAACTAGTCTGCAGAGTGCACAAGAGAACCTGACTAATTTCAGAATCGCAAAAGTTCTTCCTAAATGAACTTTCGCAATAATCTTCATGGAATTTTAAATTAATTAATGATTCGTATTCGCGCCGAAGAAAAAGAAGTTCGACGAAAGTAACGTCTGAAATTGGTGGTATCGTTAGCGAAGCATCTCGAGAGCGTGTTGTAATTCGTTGCCTTTACCGAGCGATCATCGATGCCAATAATCACCGAACGGTCATCGGACTATAAGCGGACGTTGCCCATTGTCCTCGTGCATTCGGCCGCGTCATCGTCAGCCTAATGATCTTCCTCGGAATTACTGACTGCCTGGCACTAAGTAACACTGCGTTTAATAACGTTATGACACGCTCGAATGCGTATCGGTTCACCAACGGAATCCAGATCCAGAGATGAGGTAGGGGGGGGGGGGGGGGGGGGGGGGGATCGTGTGGAGTGGGAGAAACTGGTGGCAGCCAGCATCGTGTTTATTGTTTGGCCGATCGTAATTCTCGCGTAACACCAATTATCGCAGGAGGCCAGCGCAAAATTAATGTCGTGGCATTCGCGTGCATCCACCGGGCAATACTGCCCTGGCATGCTCCCGGCTTGCCCCGAGTTTCCCAGAGTTTATGCAGCCGGAGAACAAGCTTCCTGAATTGCACTAACTGTAATTGTATCGCCGAGCTACGTCAGACAGCGCGCTTTGCTCCTGAAGACTGGTCAAAATTCAAGAAACAAAAGTGTTTCCTCTTTGACGACCACTTTTATTAATTAATCCCATTGAATTTCTATTTAAAATGAATAATTCAAAAAGAACGTATCCAATACATGAGTTTCCTTACATCAAAATACTTAACAATTTTAATTCTTTTTTATCTCGAATACTTGATTAAATAATAATCGCGATATTCGTTTATTATCCTAATAAAACCTACAATCCCCCACTCCATCAACAAACCATTATTTCCACTTCTCGCCAGATCCTTCCACCTGGAAGGATCGAGGTGCCGATTCATCGCATTCCAGGGTATTTACGGGCGACTGCATATCGAAATCGTTTCGCTAATTACGCGTACCCTGAAGCTCTCGGAAAAATCTCCATCGAACTATCTCAAGAGGGTGGAAGAGATGAGAAGGGGGTTATACGCTATCGGTCGAAGCTGATGATTTCGACCTCGCGGCACGGAAAATTGATCGACAGTCCTCCTCACTTTCCCCCACTACTACATCTCTCCATTTAATTGTCACCGATTATTCGTGCTCCAGTTTGCAACGTCAGCTACAGCTTCTCTGCCCCCTCCCCCCTTTCCCCCTCTCTCGGTCTCAGTCCTCTTGGGTACCCGAGTGATCCACGTGACACTGTTTTAGATAGTGGAAATTTAGTCGACGACAAATTAATTCGTTAATTGCCAGCTGTCATTCGAGCGAGCTAATGCGCAAACAGGCCTCACTCCGGAGAGTGGACACGCTAATTGAGGCACCGTAAACACGGCTGGTTTGAGAGTGTACTACCTTTAAGACGATACCGTTGATATTACTATCTAATAGAGACAGAGAGAGAGAGAGAGAGAGAGAGAGTGAGAGAGAACTAGTTGTATATCTATCAAGGTACAAAAACCATCCTCATGTAAACAAGCCGATGGTCGTGTTATGGCTCGTCGACTTCCATGCGATTACCTCTGTTGGGTTATGTTCATCCTGCGCTGGGTCACGCGCTGTTTTTGTCTAAAGAGCTGGTTTCAACTTGTCGAGAAGCTAGGTTTTAATAGGTTGATTCTAGCGTAAAGTAGGTCTCGATGATGATGTTATTGTCCCAGGTGATAGAATTTTCAAAATAGAGATCATAATTGTGCAGTGTTCGATTAGAGCGATATTAAAATTAGACAAAGGGTGAGTTTAGAGAATTGAGAGGAAGTTAGTGTTACCGAGGTAGCATTTTCTCATTAGACGATGTAAATTCCAACGTTGAACTATTTTCCCATTTTCCAACGTGGCCAGTTCGGTTCTCAATCCTTCTCGCTGGTCAGCGTGCATACACTTAGCCTGGATCCCCAAAAGCCTGTTGTGTGGGTAATTACTTCGGTATGCAGCCGCGTTGTCGGCGGTGGCAGCGATTAACGCGGCCTTAAAACGCTCAGTCAGTGTAAATACATCGATTGGCCTAATTCCAAGGGTGAATTGGAGAGCGTGGGAGTGATGGTGGTTCAGAGGGGGATGGAATTGGTGATCCTAGGGACCAGGATGGATGGTACTGCGGCTGTCGAACGCGACAGACACAACGCGTGGCAACGCGCGCTCTTTTCTTCAATTTATTGGCCTGTAAGAACAGCCGATTCAATTACGTCTGCTGCATTCCGTCTTTTCCAGAGGAACGAATAGTGGTAGAGGGGGGAGAGGAAGGTGGTAGCCGTCGATAGGCGAAAACAAAGATTTAAGCCGGCAAAGCAGAGAATCCTGGCTAGATCCGAATGGTGTAATGGCATTACGAGGGAATTACAAGATAAACAGGGATTATCTCTTTTCACGGACACGCTTGGTGGACCATTTCTCCTTCTACTCTTCAGGATGATTCTCCTGGGTTCTTTGAGTCTTTCCCGTGCCAACTGGCTCTACGGTGCACCCCCTTGTATATACCCCTTAGCTCCTGCTTTCATCTTTTCGCGACACAGCTGAAGGGAGAGTCTGGCCAATGTTCTTCTGCTTCATCCCTCCCTGGTATTTTCCCCCTCTTTCTCTTTCTCATTCTCCTTCTCTCGTCGCGCTGATTCAATTCTCCGAGCTCCATTTCTATAGACACGGGAAGATTCCAAGGAAAGCTCGCCAGTATTTCCGCGAAGACTCAAATTTATCCACGAGCTATTAAAAATACTTGGGACTTGACAGAGACCCATTTCACCTGGTTTCCTTTCGAGGCTAACTTTGGGCCCTTTACTCGGTCACGCTCATTGCATTCGGCACTTGCGTCTCCTCTAGCTTAAGAGAATAAGCGTTTCAAGCTCGCCGAGTTAATTTCACTCGTTCTCCCCATTTTTTTAAAACTCATTTTGTCTGCCAGCCCCCCATTCGTTTCTTGGGGGTGGAATGAAAACAAGGGGGAAGATTATTAGGGTAAAGTCAACATTCAAGATCTATCGTTGACGTGATACAACACTGCAATACCCACTTAATGTGAAAACAGTGAAGAGTGGGAGTAGATGAATTAGAATAGAGCTCTAGCGAGTTGAATCTAATTGAGCGAAAGGTTGCGATAATCAAGGCTAATCTCATGACGAAAGTATTTCTCGGTATAATCAGTCATGCGTATTCAGACTAAACTCGGTGGAATCATGAATAATGCAGAAGAGGGCACGCGGTGTAATTTTTATTAACCGACCTGCTCTACGGCTCTAATCCTACCGGTGGTAGTTCGTGTCATGTTGGCCTAACTTAAGCCAATCACAATGGCTGGACACACGCGCCTCTCTGTGCACTCTGTGCGGCTCGCTGCTGGGGATAATTATTTGCGGCACGATTGCCAATTAAACATTGTTACGTACTACTGCTTCCTACCCTTTCCACCTCTTCCTCCTCGTCTGCGCCTACGTGCGCTTCCTCTACCCCTCGACTACCTTTCAACCCCCTTGGGATCTCGCTTCGGGTACCTTCACAGCAGCGATATTGCTAGCAACGAACGACTACGATCTTCCGCGAATCGATGCAGAAGAGACGATTCGTCTCTCGGATTAAATATTACGAATTCATAGAATTCGAATCATATGATTCTTTGCTCCTAGTTTTTTCCCCCTTGACGATAAAAGATTTTTATGAAATTTTATTGAAGATTCTATTACGAATATTTCGAAATCTCAACTTTTCACAATACCATTCGAATTGTTTTCATTCTCCCTGGTCCATTGTTCAGCATTAAAAATTATATGTCAGAATTATCATGCTCCTTTGTATTCGGGAAATAATAAAATTCCATTTGGAATATGACTTTTTATCGCGTTCAATAAATTGCGAGATGAATTATTAACTTAACTGCGAAAGGCAGGATTAATTAAATAATTTAGAACGTGAAGTAAAAATGTGTAAAGTGCTTTAAAATTTAGTATTATAATGTAGATCGAAGCTGGGAAAGATTCAATGGAATTCGAATTGTTTAATGTTATCTGTTAGAATTGAATAGTTAGCAAGAGAATTCGGTGTGAGCAGAGCCTTTCTCAGTGACTGTTTATAGGCGTCCCGACGCGTTCTACCTCGCGTTCACTGCTTGTATGCCAGTGGTGTGGACTCGACAGGCGACAGCCGCAACGTGCGTCGCCGAACAAACTGTTCGTTCACTCCCCCGGAGGGCGAACCTACACGTAGACGAAACGTAGCTCGAACCAGGCGAAACCAGCTCGCCACTCATCTAGGTCCAGTCCACTCTCTTGCCCGTATCCAACTGCGTTCAACTTTCTCCCTTTCCATTCGCTCGAAAGTTTACCACCTCACACTGCTACCAGTGGCTTCGCCAACCACCCTACTAAGTATATACATATATATGTATACATACTGGAAACGCCTTTAGCAGTCTACCATGTCGACTGATCTCCTCCTCGTCCACCTTGTTTCTTTTTACTCGAATTCCGAACCAAGAGAATTATAGCAATATCTTTTATTTAGATTTTTGGAAATTCCTCGTTTATTATATTTTCCATACACATTTCTTGGAAATATATTGTTGCAAGTTCGTTGAACGAGAATTAACAAGAGAGGTTTCCAAACGTGAAATCTCAGATCTTAATGAAACTTAAGTAACGAATTTAAAGATTTCTATACGTATTAAGTAATTATTAAATCGATCGGAATGATCAACTTAAAGTTTCCCAGTTACGTAATCTTTTGAAAAGTCGCTCTAACTGTTATAAAAATTAACCTCACCAAGTCTATTTCCTTTGTAAACCGATTCTCAACGATAATTTTCTCTGGTTAAGAGGATCAGTCTGATAATTCGAAGATTAAATCGAACAGAATCAGCGTATCGTTGAATTTTTTACAAGCTCATCCTCGGATTAATTATCGTCTCGCCGGCGAACGCGCTGGTCTCTCAGTTATGCCATTCAATTATCATTCGGGACACGTCGTGATCCACGTGTATGCACGCGTACATCTAGCACAGCCGGAACTAGGGGGCGCTTCGGATGCACTCACTCGTTTGCGCGCGCGCGTACTACGGATTACAACTGTCTATACCGAGCGTGGATTATAGATTGTATAATTAATTTAGCATATTGTCGAGCATCGAGTCGCCGCAGCCGCTCGATATTCTATTTCACTTACAATTAGCGCTGCAACCCGTAATCCGACGAGTCTGCTCGACAAAGGGAATTACAAGGGTGGGAATGCGGAGATTAATGCACCAGTATATACATATACATATATCGGTAGAATCGAAATGAATTGAATTTGAGTCGATGATCTCTTCGACAGTATACTACTACCACGGTCTAACCGTGAGAATCTCACCGCGAGATAACGAGAGTATTGTTACCTCGCGAGGGTAGAATTACGGTTCTACGATTCTCAACAGAGGATGAAAACACACGGTCTGTCACTAATGAGAGTTGTTACCGTCAGCTTATCGCGAAATTACACACTATTTTCGGTGTGCTTACACCAGAGCTGAGCTTATCGGGGTTAATCTGTGAATTTCGCAAGTTTGTTTGTACGTACCTAGAAGCGCCCACTCCAAGGAAATGGAATCCGAGGAGGATGGAGCTAATGGTAGAATGCTTCTCAAGTTTCCCTTCCTTCGTGATTCTAGAAATTCAACTACGAAATCATCGTCGAGTACTTGGGAGAGAAGCTTTTTCCCGTGAGCACTAACGAATCGTACACTTGACGCGTTTGCAGAAAGATATTAAATACCACGGGTGATGTTCCACTTAGAAGGAGAATGACCCAGATACTGATTTGATCATGGCCCAGATGGGGTTTGCTTGATCTTAATCGAGTCACCGTTAAGTCTACGTGACGTCGACGCGAATCACCGAGTGGATTGGGAGAGGGATAAGTGTAGGTGGAAGAAGAGGCTCGCAATGAAAGGTTTCCAGTTGACATCTTCTGACCTACCTTTCTCCCTCCTAACTTACATACGCGTGTATACGGCTCAGTTTACTCAAGTTACAAGTAACTACGCAGCAATTTGCGACGATAGATTGCGACTGCAGGAAAATGCAGGTCAAATGCAGGGCCTGTTATTTTCCAGTTCCAATGAAAAGTTCGAGAGATACTATTCGTTATGCAGGACAAGTATAGCCAAGTTTGAGAATGATTTTCACGTATCTATGGAAGACCACTTTAGCCGATATTTCACATGGATATTAGGGGTCACTTGAACTACATCAAAAAGGATGGTTCGGTTGAGGAGTCTCTAGATAGGTCCTTGTCGAGGACCAATAACGGGCTAGCATGCATCAATTAAGTTATCGCTCTTCCAGAGCGGTAAGTAATATTGGCGTGACCGGCTTGCTGCCATCCAGCAGCGTCATCTCCTCTTCCACAACGCCACTAGCGCTATTAAGACGCAGTACTCTACCACCGACCATCCACCTCCTTTCTCGACTTCACTGGCTACTTCCCTCTCTACCTCCTCACTTTCTATTCCTTCCTTCCTTCCTTCCTTCCTTCCTTCCTTCCTTCCTTCCTGGTGAGTCCATACACTTCGATCGATCTTCATCTTCGTCTCTACGCCACTCGACAACCCACGCCACTGGAACCACTCCGACACCTTCTCTCTCCTCTATGTTTCGAGGATTCCATGTACGTGTGTCTGTGTGTTCTTCTAGATGTTCCTTGCGGAATTAGTTGCTCTCGAGTAGCTTCCTCCACTGGATCGAGACTCGGTGATTAGGTTCCAGGATTCTTCAACGGGATCTAGGTTACCGAAGCCTCTTGTGGCTTCGGGTTCTTTCGCGAATTTCACCTGTTCTTCAAGGAGCCAGTTACTTAAGTGTTTTTTATTCCTACCGACAGGATTACCAGATCGATATTCTATTCTCGATACTTTTATCCCAGCTACTGTTCTTCAATTATTGGATCCACCTTCCAACTGGTATCTTATTCGACAATGTCTGTTTATAAACCAGTTGCTCTTTCTTCTCGAATCTGAGTGCATCTTTTACAATGTCAATTATAATTCCAAGTTGAATCCTGCAGCTAGTAGAACAGCTTTGGTAATCATGCTTGCAATATTTAGGGTACGTGGTAAGAATGGAAACGTCTATTTGGGAGTCATCAGTTCCATGGGATCTTGAAGAGGAAGAAGAAGAGGAAGAAGAAGAAGAAGCAAGGCTTCATCCCCGATGCATTAGATGTGCTCGCTCGTGCGCATAGCCACTTTCTCCCATCGCAGGCTGGATGTACGTGAACATCCCTGCGCTCGATCGCACTGTCTGCCCATCCCGTTTTCCTTCTCTCTCTCTCTCTTTCTTCCTCTTTTACCCAGCCGACGAGCTCGTAAATCCTTCTTCCTCGTGCGAGGTACCACACGTACCGGCAAAGAGGTCGCCGTAGATATACGTCGACACGTATCCTTCCACTAGTAGAGCTACGTCCTAGGTCTCCAGCGTCTGGTTTATCTTGGGAATGTCCGTGAAGGGACTAGGGTACATCCTGGCCCCACTGGTACCACAGCCTAGCGAGAGACATAAAGACGAATAAGACACTTGGTGGTTAAGTGACCGCTCCACGATATCCATTGTTCTTCCGGTTCTGACCCACCGCAAGAATTCGAGGTTCTCTTGCTTCGTTGTAGTTATTCAGGTTCCTGTCACCCGCTTGATCCACTGTCCTATGTCACTGTCCCACCATCCCAGTTCTCTGCGCGTCGCCTTCGCGATACGCGAAGTCATTCCAAGCGGGACTTCGCATTAATCATACTTTGCAGAGATTTCTGGCTACGGTACACGGTACGAGCTGATGCTCCTGTACGTCTGCATGGGGAGAGAATCGATTGCAGTAGCTGCCGACAGCGATCCGGAGAGAATATCCGCGTCTGGGCGAGGTTCGTGGATCGAGCTCTGTCCACACGAGTCCTTGAGACGTCTCGGGCCCTTTTAAGGGCCGATCCTGCCACAGGGCGATTCCAAGGGGTTTGTTTTTGCGATGGAGCCCATGGGCCGTAAGGATTACTGGAGCGGAGGGTGACATGGAGACCAAGTGAAACAGAGAGAGAGAGAGAGAGAGAGAGAAAGGTAGCGTTTGCTCGATGAGCAGGGATCGACCAGTGAGCATCTTCTCCTTTTTTTTTCTCAACGGACTCTTGCTGCAAGTTGCAAACCTCGGGAGCTGGACCTCTTCTCTTTCTTTTTCTTCTTCTTCTTCTTCTTTTATAAAGACTGGGATATGTATAGATATAGGTGTCGAGTAAAGTTCCGTCGTTGCCATCAATTTCGCGAGGGGACGGTAGAGTCGCGGAAGCAAGGACTTTCATGGCGGTCTCGTTTGCCAACGCCTGCGGGCCTGGTGCCTTTTTGTCAACGGTGGCAGCACTGCGGCTCTCCTTCTCGAACTGGCCATCTTTCGCGGGTAAAGGATCACGCCTCCTGCGAGAGCCATTCTTCAGGGCGCTCTCCCTCTCGGGAGCCCTTCCACTCGAACCATCGACGAATAGCTACGTCTTACCTGCCACGGCAATAAAATTGATTCGGAATGTCCGATGGTAAACTCACCCTTCACGAGGTCAACGCTTACTACAGCTTGATACCTCGGTACCATTAGTCAACTGGAGTCGAGGTCATCGCCTGATGGTTCCGACAGTGATACTAATGAATTCCAATCCAGTTTGACAGCAACAAGATCCTTTTTCGCTATTTTAACTTTCCAACATCCATTTAAATATTTCTCCCTAAAGTTTATACTTTACAAATTCTTCTTAAAAACTCGTCCTTTTCGTCTCTGATTCGTGTATCCAATATTCTATACCTTTTTTTTTTAAATTTCTTTTAAATACTCAGGCTTTTTTCTGCAACATTTTGGAGAACTTGAAATCGTGAGTCGTTTATAACTGAATGATCTATGATAAAGAGGAATTAGTAGCGAAAGGGTAGTAGATCGTTTCGCTTAAGTTTCCCATGAGAATTTGACGCGTGCTACTGGAGCATTGGGATGATTTTCTGCTAGAGGAAACTTGTCAAACCCCTCTGCTTCCTGGACAGTTAAAGGCGAAATCTCGCGAATTGGCTGCCAGCGTCAGGGTAGGTAGGTAACGGAGATTCGAGAGATTTTGGTGCGTCGTACCAACGTGTATTACCCCACCCTACCCTCGTATACTTCGCGCTAACACCGTAATTGTTGGAAGTAGCGTAGTCTGACGTGAGTAAATTAACGTAGTTATGACTGCAGCTGGGTCGCTCAGGCAAACTGTGGACCCCACGTTAGCTCAAGCATAATTCCCAAGTTCGATGGCTGTCGCTGAAGGTTCCGATAGTTTTATTATTATCGGCTGACATAATCGAATAACAAGAAGAATATCGTATCGAGAACTAATTTCACATTCTTTTTATCTTCTTAAGTAAAACAGATTTTATCTAAACTTCTTTCCAATTGTTTATTATTTAATTGTTGTTTCTTAGATAAATTATTTAATCGAAGAGAGAAGTAATATACGTGACATGAGAAACATGTTTTTATTTAATCGATTGTGTTATAAAATGATAAGAAAAATTCTTTTATTGATGTTTCTTAGTTAAGTAGTTTAATAAATGAACTTTTTCCTGAAAGAATGACCTCCTTTGCGAGCAGTGCATCAAGAGAACTAGCTCCAAGGTAGCAGAGCCCTTTGCAAGGGCCAGGAATCTCTCGCGAATGGACTTTGGCCGCATAAGCCAGCTCCAAAGAATATTCTTCGTGGTCAAAGGAGCGAATCCGACAATGAGACTCGAGAAGAGTAGCTTAATGCTTCTCTAGAAGAGACCTTGCACAGCCAGCAATTTTCATCTAATAATTCCTGAAAAATTCTCTCCTCTTTGATATCGAGCGATCAAAAAAGTCACCTTCTAATCTCTCGTAACCATCTCTAATCGAAGCATAGAATACAAAATTCTGAGAATCTCGAAATGAGCAATTGTCAAATCTGTCAAGTATAAATAGTGATTTATGAAGATTCGAGAGAATAAAATATTCCATCGGTAGTACATAACTGTCGGCGATGAAGCAGGTGTATTGGACATTGCGAACAAAGCTCTGAGACTGGGAAGAAATACAGGCTGGTTTGCTCTACGCTAGTACGAGGCAGATATTACGCCCTAAAATCAACTTGGACGTGTATCCACACCGCTGTGGCGTTCTCTTCCTTCCTTCTCTTCTCTCGTCGTTTCATACGTCGCTCCTTCGATATCCGCAGGATCTTTCCGTTCTCCTTCCAGGATATCGTGTCTCTGCGTCTTGAATTCGCTTGGGCCACTGGAATGTGTATACTACGATTCCGGAGGCTCATCCGATAGTGGATATGTCAATGCACATTCTCATGTAGTCTTCGTCAGACTGATATCGCTCTCCTTTTTCTCCCTTGAAAACCACTCTTATGCAACTGTATTCCACTTTCGCAGTAGTACAAACCCGAAAAAATCAGACGCAAGTATCTTTGGAATGTAAATATTGTTCGTTGCCTGCTCTACACTGTTTCTTCTTACTTCACACTGAACACTGGCCCTTTTCCATGGAAAAACATTGAATTGATTAGAGAGAAATATCTCAGCTATGATTCTTAATAGAGAAGAATGTTAAATTAAAATTAACTCGATACGTTACATAGAAATATAATATAATTCTCACTGTCACTCGAGAGTGACAGGATTTATTTCATCAAACGAGTTCGATTGGATCAAGGATTTATGAACAACCTGCCAGAAGTATTCCATCGTGATCTATCGTGGCGAACTGGACGAGAGTCGAGAAAAAGCAGTTACTGTCATTTATGGCTCTATTGACCGTTACCGCGTATACTATATCCCAACTCTCCCCCATCGCCTAATATTTCAACATTCCCGACGTTTTTTATGGCAGGCCGCGCAAGTTAGTGGCTCTTAGAATTCTATCGATCTCGTGCACATCATTATTCACCCAGAGGAAGCAAGCAAGCAATCGCTTGTAGAGTTCGTTGGGTCCCAAAACCTTTGCTTATTTCGACCTCAATTTCATTATCGTGACGTTGGTTCAGTTAAGTAACTCGCGAGTCTAAAGTATTCCAAAGTAAATCTGATCGGTGGTAATACCTCAGGAATTCGAGGTCAAATATTTGATTGATCCAGCCACTGGACTCGGTAAAGTCTCGGTGAACTGGCTGATTCGCTGAGTTATTAGGTCGAGTCACGAATAACTTCCGTTTCTTATTCGACAGTTATTTTCCTTTCGTTAAAAGAATTATTTGAATTTTATTAAAGGATTATATGTACTTTTTATTTTTATTAAATACTTAGCTGCACTTTTTTATTTTTGAGAAAGGACGATTCAAAGGGAAATTCCTGGTAATCTGAGATGATTCAGGATGGTTTGAGAAGGTTTGCTGGTGGATCGCTGGTTTCGAGGATCTATGGAAGAAGTTCGTGCAAGTGCAGATGGGTCAAGATGTAACGGAGAATAAGATCCTGATCTGTGGAACTACTCGAGAAGCTTTAGAAGGGATCTCAGATAATCTGAGACAATCTGGGAGGTTCTAGGATAATTTAAGACACCGTCGAACAATCCAAGGCAGCCTGAGATACTCGGAGACTACTTGGGAAAAGCGGAGGCTCGTCCGCAACACTCTCACACTCATCTAGTAGAGAGGGAGGATTCTGAGAGACTCCCAGACGGCCTTGAGACCATCTAAGCCTACCTAAAAGCCTCTGAGGCATTGGATAATAATCCCGAATCAATACAAGAGTTACCAAGAGATTCAATCTTATCAGAGACTATCTTCTCTCGTAGATCCAACCTGCATCTTTGTCGTTTGCCTTTCTACCCTCTTTCTTCTTCAAGCTTTATTTCTTCGATGTTGACGTTGATGATCCTTGTCGTCGATTCAATTTTTTACACGATACTCGTGAAACCTATCCAAGCAGTTTTCTTTTGTTGATCGTAGTATTTAGGTTGCATCCAACGGATGTTGATCGCCAGTTGTTTCTGTGTATTAGTCTATACGCGAGGAACGTGCTGCTTCTCTGTCGAAGCTACTCAGAGAGATACGTGTGCGTTTCGATTTCCGCTTACGGATTATTATTCCCCGCGACGCAGCGAAATTTGCAGTGCGTCCTAACGAGGATCCGCCGGATGTGCTGAGATGGTCTCTTGTGTTCGTTTCACTTGCGTTTGCCTCCGGCTGTCGCTCGGGCTATATTCCACTCTCTTCTCTCTTTACTTCACCATCGTTTCGCAATGCTAATTTCATTCTTCAAAAAAGAAAAATTCCTCATAATACAAACATGTGCAAACTAAAAATAACGTTCTCCTTATTAAACAAATTACACAACTGTTTAGGATCATTTTCCAAAAATTCAACACATTGATTATTATATCCAATTTCTTGAGATTCATTAAACTTCAAATATTTCGTATAAAATTTTTTGTCCAATTTAAGGACAGTTTATTGCTTTTAATTAAATTGCAATATATTAATGGTATAACCAATACTGTTTTAAATTCAACCAAAACCGTGATGTTTCGATTTAATCCAGGAATCCCATTATTTCAACGTTTTTCATCGACAAGCATCGAATTCGCTGGCATTTCGAGCACGCTTTATTTAATTACCAAAGCGGAGAGCAATGGCCAGCCGCATATTTGCATCTTCCTATTGGATCGTGGCTTCGGATTTCTCGGAGATTTTCGCGCTTTATGCGCTGCCACAGGACCAAAACAACGATGGGAGGATGGGGGGAGGGGTGGATGGTAACGCTAGAGGGAAGGGGGGGGGGGGGGGGGGGTATCGAATTCGCAGACAATGGGAAGTTGCGATCGAAAAACCAGGCTGCCAGTGAAAATCGACTGACAATAAGTCTTCCGGCAGACGCACTTTGTTGCTGTCCGCTCATGGGTGAAGATAATCGGGCGCGGCCGCTGTTTAGCTTGTAAACTACCACGTTTTTCCATTATACTGCAATTTCGATCCTCGTTTCCTGGACGATGGACGTGAATTTTCCCTCCCACGAATTTTTTGTTTTTATTTTTATTCCCCTACTTTTATTTCTCTTCAGTTTTTTTTCCTCTCTCACTATCGCTGTCTTTCTCTGTCACACTCTCTTTCTCTCACATTTTTTTTTTAACTTATTCTATCTTTATCCGCCAGTTGAAAAGGAGCCTTTGTTGCAACCGTGAAACTTTACAATAATGGACGATAGTCGAGCAATGCTTACACAATGCGACGCGAAAAACAGGAGAAAAAAAACAGTGAAACGGGAAAAATAAGAGGGTAAACTAAAAAGAATTACATTTGTGTATACATGTATAAGAGAAATAATTCTGTAGATAACAGCTATATCTTGTTTGCATTATTCTTTTGCAAGTTTTGATGACAATAGATCGTGAGATTATTTTTATTCGTGAGAATTTTGAAAATCGAGAGGAAGAGGAAGCATCTTGAATCGCTGCTGCTCGATTTAGGAGTTTCAGCGTTAATGAAGCGAACGCTCGCGGAAGCACATACGCGAGCACCATTTAAAATTTTCGGCTGCTTTTACGAAGCTTTAATTGCGCGCTTTAAATCAATTTGCGGGAGGAGCGGTGTGTTTTAAAATTTGCACGAAATAATGGGGAGGAAACTCTATTTCTCTCTCTTTCTTTTTCTGCTTTAGTTCGCTCGTTCGGTGGCCTGCGCCAAATCATCCTCGTTTTCTTGGCGCGAAAGCTCTACGCGGCTAGCAAACACTGCCCGGAACGAAATACAGTTAATGCATTGAGTAAAACGCACCAGTAAAATCCCACACTCGTCAGAGAAAACGAGTGAAAAAAGGGAGAGACAGTGATAGAGAAAAAGAGAAAGAGAGGGGGGGCGAGGGGGAAATGAAAAGGAAAAAGAGAAATGTGAAAAGGTGGCAAAGGTTCAGACAGGTTTTTATGGAGTTGAAAACTAATTTTCGTGAGAGAAAGAGAGGCTTATTCGCGTTGAAGAAAAGAGGGGGGGGGGGGAGGGGGGGGGGGGCAAGCTAGCTCGAAATTCAGTCTGAATTGCCGTTTACCACGAGTTGACAATGGTCCTGAAACAGATATCAAGTGGAGAGAACTCTCGTCCCTTCCGCTTCCCCCCCCCCCTCTTTCTCTCTCTCTATAGAATTATTTCGAAAATTGCGCTGTGCCCACCTTTGTAGCCTTTAAACTTGCTAATTCGAGCGGAGGAACCTCATTACGAAAGTGCGAGCGCGAAAAAAGCCGTGAAATAGGAAGCGAAGCTGCCAATGGTGGGGGAATCTTTGAGGATTGCCGTCCACTGTGGGACACAAAGGATTCAGTTGGGACCTCTTGCACGTGGATTAATGGAATCTACGAGCGAATATACTCCTATACAATGATACTCGCGTCGCCTAGCTGCCACTGGACACTTGCAGTCTACCCCACGCGTGAATTCGGTGCTTTGTGCTGGTTTATCGAGCAAAAAGGAATTGGAATCAGATGTCCGGACGCACATCTACGGAAATGCTCTGGAATGCGTTGGGTAATGGAGGCATAGCTGAGTCCTCTAGAATTTAGTGGGATTCGGTCATCCTGAAACTGATGATTAAAGCTACGATCATTGAATTGTAGTCGAAAAACTTACATTTCAATCTTTAATTGGTTATAAAAATTTGTTAATGAATTATTTCTGGTAATTTCCCATAGGATTTTATTGAGAAAAATTGTAATTAGAGACCAGTTTTGAATATGTTGAGAGTGGATCAGGTAGAAATGATTTTTTATTGGGATAAAGGGAGATGGTAATAAATGGGAAAAGGTATTTTGAAATATATTGTATTAGTTTATGTAAGAAGCTAAAGCTTGCTCTGTGAAAAGTTCTAGGGCGAGTGCTTAATTCGAAGATAATTCCTGGCATAGAACTTTCTCATGGAACTTTCTCTTACCCCCCACTATACTATAGTATCTGATACTAAAGGCTTTAGCTTCCACTCAGTTTCTTTGTATACAGATTTCCTTCGAGTAACTTACCTTGGTTCTATTGTTCTACTTCAATGCCACTAATCTTATTGGCTTCAATATCCGAATTCTGCTGATTTTTTGTTCAATATCTCCCACCTCCGACTCTATTATTCTTCTTAATTAGACTCCATTATTATTCCAAACTGAATCATTTATTCATCGTCAGTGCAACTTCCTTTAATTTCTTCGAGAGTCTCCAGTGTGACTATGTCAAAGTAGCATATCTTTCAAAATTTCCTTTTTCATCGTTATTCCTCAAATATTAGTTTTTCCAGGAATTTGGGAAATTTTTGCCAATATGCATACGTTTGTATATTGCAATCGAGAATCGTGGATCACGGTAATTCACGGGATGAGGTACATCCTGCTAAAAGCTCACCACCTCAAATATTTTAATGGCGACGAGGATCGGCTGAATTATTGCGTTATATTTTCATTCGATATTTGACAGGCGGATTTCGTGCCGGAAATCACGAGAAACGAGCCGGCAATCGCCATTTCTCGACTCGACGCGCTTGTTTTTAATACTCCACTGTTTTGACAGCTTTGGCTGCCGGATCGTTCAACCTTTTTTTTTTTTTTATTTTTCACCCTGACAATCGAGCAACCCGTGATTTGCCCGGGGGTTAAGTACTGTTATTGTATCGCAGTCAAAACGAGGGAAAAAGTGTTATAACATAGCAAACAATCAGTTTCTTTCCAACAGCATTTCGTCCTCATGTGAATTAGAATTGCGTAATAGAACATTGTTTGGAAAATTATTCTTTGCGTGCGGTTTCGCAGTTCCTTCGAGGGCTCTTTTTCAGTAACTTTCTACGTGCGGTGAAGTTACATTATGCTGGAGTTTGTTCTTCAAAGAAGCTTGGGTCTCTTTCACTCCGAGATCATTGACAAATATTTTTGTTGCGTCGAGGGCTCGGTATTTTCTAAGTTGAACCTTCCTCTCGGTGGATTTCATACGAAACACAGAATCCTACTGTACAATGTACTTTACGAAACATAAGTTTAAATTGTATTAAATTTTAAATTCTTCATTATCAAATTAGCACTTGCTCAAAGTACAATATTTCATTATCATCGATTTACATAAAATATTGAATTCTATTATAAAATATAATATTCCGACTTAAATTTTATTAAGAAATAATTAAATCCTTGTTTCCCCAATTGTTTAAAAACCCGGAAATATATTTTACCAGCTGAGGATCATGAACAGTTCCATCACGTAAGAAGTGAATAATTTTACCAAAGACATTTCGAATTAAAAGATTCCTCGAGAGGGAAATCGAATCTGGAGAAAGCAAACAGTCGAAAAAGCAGGATTGGAGATGGTTGAAATCTCGAGTATAAAAATCCGGCTATAATCAATCAGCAAGCTCGTGGAAGAGTGTTCAGATTTGATCAGGAGCAGAGGATGCAGAGCAGCGGGTTTCCTAGAACGCCTCATTTCCCTGGAGCTTGGTAATCGAGTTCCACTTGTGTACAGGTAGCTGCGTACACAAAGATAAACGGCGTCCGCGATCGAATCGACGCTCAATCCGGGCTCATCCTCGATGCTGCTGCTTGTAAGCCGTGTCTCCGGGAGCCCCGGGTCCGATTAATCGATAAGCTTCGAAAGTGAGAGTGTTCTCGCTCGTCTCTCTATTCCAGATAGACGAGTGAGCAACGTATCGACGTCTGCATTTCCGTTCACTGGCTTCCGAGTTACTCCTTCCGATACTAATATCACGATTACGCTACTTTGATTGCTTATGCTAATTCCTAATTAGCTATCTCGAATTTCCTATTCCCTTAACTGCTCTCGAATCCTTCATTTCGTATAAAACTCAATAGATACCGTATAACGATTATATTCATACAATATCAATTTTTTCATTCTTTCTATTTTATCGACTTTAGCTACTAATTATTGTTAATTAAGTATCGGTAGAAAATAGTTCTGTCTCAACTGTCGGTTGTTCAAATGTTAAATTCGAATTGAAAGTGGAACAGGTCAATATTTGATCCTACATGGAAGGTATAAGTGCCTTAAATAATCAGAGTTGAGCGTAGTACGCAAATTTTTTATTATTCTAGCCGTCAAAATTTCGAATCGGTTAACTGCTAACCATCAGCATTATTTGGTAACCAAGCAACCAACTTTACTTTAATTAGTATAATTAACTGGTCCATCATCCGCTTCTTTCACTTTAATAATTTTCTGCTCAGTGAAGCTCGATGGAGTTGGATTTAAAGCTGAGCATATCATCAATAATCCTGAGTAACCGAGACTTCAACGACTAATGAGGCTAACTAATAGCAACCCTCTAAATCAGACTGACCCAACTACGTGTGTTATCTATGCCAATACCAACCACATGTCTCACACGTTCCCTCTTCCAACGTCACTCATCTTTTTTATTATAGTTCCACCCCTTATCATTCGAACTTTACGTAGCCCGACACTGTCAGCAATTTGCCATTCTTTCGGCGAACCGTGGTGAGGTATCTCCATCGTTATCGTTCCCGAATATTTCCAGACCGCGAGGTCATTGACCTACATCCTGTCCTCGGTTTCCCAGATATATTCCATTTTCTTTCAACATTTTTATCTCGCTGCACTCTCGAACTTGTACTTAACTCTTTCCAAATACAAAATTCTTATTTCGACTCACAAATATCCTTGAAAATACAAATATGTCTTCTGCTTTATCTACCATATTATTTATACACCTTTATCAATTATATAGATGATTGTTAGATTTGGAGTAAACGTTTTTGGGATGAGTGGGATTCCAGTTTTACCGTGAACGTAGTACATAGTTTCGGAGAAACGAAGATTCGGGAGGATTTGGTCCGAATGAGTCTGGAGAGAATGGCTCTCGCAGGATTCCCTGGAACGGAAGGAACCTCCGTGGTGTATCGATCTCGGCTGGAATCACGCTGGTCTCTGCCGGTTTACGTGACCAAGCATAACGTAAATTTCGTTAGGGCCAGGCGTAGGCATGTGGGTTGGTGGTACGTGGTCAAGCGGCTCGCTACTGTCGGTTGATGTTGCGGTCGACATCGATCGCTTGCCGAGTCTTTTTTTTTTCCTCAACGAATTCTCTGTAGTACCTAGCTTTCCTCTTCTCTCTCTCTCTTCCTCTTTACGATCTTCCAAGATCCTTAGTTTACTTTATTTCTTCAATATATTTCATTCCTTTAAGTCTAAATCTTACAATTTTTATTTTAATTACCAAAACAAATTGAAATAATTCATTTAGAACTGTTTACTAGAAAAGATAGCATTGTTTTAACCGAATTAAAATTGTGCTTTTAAAACAATTAATAATTTCACTTGAAGTTAGTAGAATTAAGATGAAATTCATTAATTTAATCACTGGAGGACCTTCTTGCTTTAACTTACCTAAAGTGCAAAGGATTTTGAGACAGCAATCCAAAATTACACAGAGTCTCAGTAAACTAACTAAAACCTCGTCGGAAGATGATTTTGGCTCAGAGTCGCGATTCACCAGTTGACAAGCTTTTCCTCGCGCATTCGAAAGTTCCGCCGTGGTGGTCGGTTCGCTACTTCGTCGGCAGGGTCCTTAGGATAGTAAAGCTCGCAAATAAACGCGACTGGGTATCCTAGGTTGGGTGTTTTGTCAGAGTGGTCGTAAGGGAAAGGTATCCGTAGAACTGAACTTGCGACGGAGATGCATAGCCACGGCTTGGAAGCATAACTTACAGAAGACGCGACTTCCTCGAGACTTGTTGTTCTTGCTGCTAATGAATTCCAGTTGACTTGGTGACGTCTGCCAGCAGTCGTTGCTGCCGGCACAGTAATTATCCGGACTGTCTTTTGTTAGACGGAGACATAGACGGTCCTTTCGTGGCCAGAGAAAAATAGGATGCCAATGACTAGGTTTATCTTCTTCCTTCGCTATCCTTCTCTTCATCCAATCTTTATCTTTCTCTTGTTCTTGTTGGTATCTCGACCTCTACTTCCGGAAAGTTTCAGACCTGTTTCGTCAAGTGTAAATGCTTAACGAAGTGCTGCCCTTTCGAATGACTTCCGAGGAGACCTTGCGTGCTTCTTTGTCCCGATTCAGGTATCTCCTGGAGTCGAGAACCCAGTTGGAACGGTTTTCAGTTAATTTGCGAGATGCTCAAGCTTTGGGAGAATCGGATTGGAATTAAATTTGTTAGGTTGGTTCATGTAATAGTATAGTAATAATTAAAATATACATTTTGAATTAAATTAGGATGTTATATAGTTTTGTGAAAGTAAATACTTATCATTCTAAAGATAACTTTATACGAACTCTTACTTTTTTCAATTACTTATAAATAATTAAGATACTGTTATTAAGTTACTTTATTTGCAAATATTTAACAAGAATGATCAATATTTAGTAAAACTATCGATAAGGATATCCTTGGTCTGAGAAAAGAAATGAAATAACCGGCTGACTTTAGTTGGTGCAGTAATGGTTGACTTGTTTCACTTGCAGTTAGTTAAAATCGTCCCCAAAACGTCTCTATCCGTTTCTAACGATTGAAATTAGTATTTCTCAATTATCAGTCGATTCGGGAGAAATTCTTCTTGACATTTATGAGATAGAAAAGGATAGTAGAATTGAATCTTACGGAAAATCGTTGTCCGAAGGTGCTGTCGCGATAAAAATCTTGCAAGCAGCTAGATACTGGGAATCCAGAGCTGATATGATGATCGGTTGAAACACTGCCAGATGGTGGATATCGGCCACCAGTTATCCCAGTCGGTTTTATTTCTCTCGACACCTGCTTTCCAAGTTGGCCACCACTTGGCTCGCAGTTACTTATCGGAGCTCTGTTGCTGGCAAGAGTTCGCGCAGTTTCGATTTCAAAATTTTCCACCCCCTCTTGACTTTTCCAACGATTTTCGCGAAGGAAACTAGCTGCTACTACTACTGGCCGATTTTCTCGATTTACTTACGGCCTTTGGCAGCTGTGTTCCAAAACTATCCGTGGAAGTTATCGAGTCATAATTGAACGTTGATTCTAGGATTCGAATTTAGCTCCAGTTAAAGTAACAAAATTATTGTTTATTAAAAATGGAGCAATTCTATAATTCTTCTTATGAAATAATTGAAATAATTTGCTAAAGAAGAAGATGTATTTTGCAAAATTCTTCAAATTCTATGGGGTTCGTGGAAAGAAGGATTCGAATGAATTCTTCCAATTGGAGGACAAGCAGGATGAGACACTGGTTAATTAAACAGGGAAAATTCGAAGAACCATATAAGAATCCAATCGTAGCTCGCAGTGGGCAGTGTCAGGAGAAAAGTCCGTTTTTTCGAAGGTCCAGCATCAGCAAGTATCCAATCGAGAGGATAGAAGACAGAGTTCTGGGTAATTCGATCGTAGCCGTTAGTGCGGGTCCAGCGAATTCGAAGATCGTTTCTAATTGCCTTGCCGGGTGTGCGAAGAAAGAAGAAGAAGAAGAATAAGAAGAATAAGAAGAGGTGAGAGAATGGGTCCGAGCATTAGCAGCGACAAAGAGTAGATCCCAGGGTGGATCGCTGAAATATTGCCAGGTGGCGGATATCAAGCTAGGCCTGCTTCGAAATGGGCTCCATTCCTTTCCAACAGCTGACTCCGGATTAAGCGTAGCCCTTCTCTCTCTCTCTCTCTCTTTCTCCCTTCCTTCTCTCCTCCAACTCCGAGAGGCATTAAATCCAGCCTCGATATTGCTTTCTTCAATTTGCAACCGCTTCCGGATACTGTCAGCTTGATGCCGCCTGCCACTTATCTTTCTTAGGTGAAGAAATCCCAACATCCTCCTCTCCCTCGTCTTTCTCGTGTCTTACACTCCACCCAGCTTGATTTCCCGCTGGTTTGACGAGCTTCGACGATGCCGCGGATTCGCAGTAAATTCGACTGTCAGTGAGACAACGTTTGTTGAAATGGTCGGCTGACTCGAATATCCGCTAAATAAAGTATAATACTCCAAGTATTTCAATCAATTCTAAGCCCATTGTATAGTCGACCGTTTTCTCCGAAAAGTTACAATTGCACAATTAATTAGTTTCAATAGAAAATTTCGCCAGTAAAATTTGTGAATTTTTTTTACCAAAAATTCTGTTCCACTTACTCATTGTTTTGTTAATACAGAAAATAAGGATTAAATGATTTAAAGATTTATATAGTATATGTGTATTCTGTATTTTTTTTTCATGTTGCGAAAAAAGGGGGAAAAAGGTTACGAGCTAGAAAAGTCTCTCGCTTAGTTCAGGCTCGATTAGGCTCTTTATTGCAATCGAAACCCAGCGTGTACTAACGACTGTCTACGAAAGAAGACACGTTACACTTTTACTTGCTCGCAATAACAACGGGAACATCGGCCAGTTTCCACTTTAGCGTCGAACGCGAATGTCGCGTAACGAGTGTTGTTGGGAAACTGTGGCTCGCCACATGGACTTTAGTCCCTTACAGTAGTTCAAGCAAGGCTTTTTTCCGCCTCTCAGAAAGAAGGAACGCATTTTTCTAGAGCCTCTTACAGTTGCCTCTTCTCGACAACCACGAACCGAGTACGCATCGTTAACGTTCTTTGCGACAGATCGTTCTCAGTTTAGCAGTTTTTCGCCCTCGTTTGATGGATCACTGTGAGTCTTCGCGGGTATCGCGCGAATCCGCGACAGAATAGCGCGATTTTCCGACACTTTTGAAAGGTAGACTTTGGTGGAGTTACGAAAGTTCGGTTTCGCAGTGATTAATCGATGTAACTTGAAATTCTCTTCCAAGTTTTGACTCTTATTAATTGTCCAACATTATCGATAATAAATAGCATTGTTTGTCACATTTTTCCACTGAATCCATTGTCAAAGAATTCATAAATTCACAATTGATCTTTATAGATTTATTATTTGGATTTTGTAAAAAGTATAGATTTGTTCATTAGAAAATCGAAATTATTCAAACTCTGATTACTTTTCTCGCATAGAGATTTCATTAGCGATGAAACCATGAAACGATCCATGGCACGTACAATTCATTCTGTTGTGTAACCGCTTAATTACACGGTGAAAATATCGCGAACATTGCCATTACCGGAAACAACGAGCCTATCATGCGGAATATAATCCAGTGTTAAACTGTTGGCCACAAAATGGAGGCACTGGTCGGTTCCAGGCCAGTGGCCAAAATTGCATGATTAACACATCAACAAAGTTACCCTAGAGGGTAGCAGAAAGCTGAGGTTCCGCGAGCGGCAGCTTGACAGGGGTGGACACATCAGGCCCACAACGTTAATACCCACAACGAAGATCTGCTTTTAAGCCTGACGTGTTACGTCCAAGCCTTGGAAGCCCGTTTTCCGCCGTTGCTTCGAAATTAGATTCCAGAGTCACAATAGCGTCCCTAGACTAACGAGAAAATAAACGGGAAGTCCTGACGAATATCGGAAACTGTTACTAGTTTGTACTAGATGAAACTGATTGTTAGATGAGGAAACTCGTGTCTAACTACCATTAGAAGCTTTCTCACTGCATTCACTATGACTTACAAATATTTTATAACGTTTACTTCACCTAAAAAGCGTTTAGAAATGATTATTTCATATCTATATCGAGATATTCACATATATTAATAAATATTGATATTAAATAGAAAATTTTACTTCGAATTAAAATCCTGAAGATGAAACGAATCGATTTAGGATCTTGTAACCAAAACCTGAGAATCCTGATGATACGATCCTTGGAACCCTAAGTTCCAATCGAACAAGAAGAAGAAGAAGTTACACCGATCGCTGTCGAGACAAATGGCCAAGTCAGAGTCAGCTATAAGACACGAGAGATCTCGCTTTTGTCATCCTCGGATTACTCGTCGACACTACTGCATTATTCATCTGGGCAGCGGGCGCGCAAGGATGTTAACAACGTTTCCATGTGTTCCTGAGCCACGGATCGCTGGGTTACAAAGGGTCTTGGTCCAGCGGATATTTTGGTGGAATATTGAGCGGCCCGTGTAGAAAGTTCCTCGAGAAAGAGAGAGAGAGAGAGAGAGAGAGACTGGTTTGGTTGCTGGAACTGGAACTGGAGAAGGAAGAGAGAAGAGGGGAACTAATATAACCGGTTTCGCGTGCTGCTCTTTACACCCTTGTGGCTCCATGAAATTCGACTGTGACGTGCTTCATAATCGATCGAGCGTGAGGATCTACATGTGCGTCTGTCACGGAACGGATGTTTCTCTTTTCGCCAGTGATCTCTTCGCGCTATGGTCTACTGCTCAACTGTGGGATCCTGTACACTTGGATATTTATTAGCTGGATTAAATAAGGGTGCATTAAAGGGTGTATTTAATAGAGTAGAATTTTTTTATTATTCAATCTGCTAATTTCAATTGGAATAAATTTACTACAACTTATATAATAATTTATTGAAATAAATATCAGAAATTTATAATTGAACGAAGATGAAAAAATAAATAATTTTTTATATAAAGCACAAGTCGAAAAGTCACCGAAAGATACAGTGTTCATCGAGTCTCGAGGAAACCGAGAACGATTCATCAGCGGTATCTTAGAGTAGTTTCTCCTAGGGAGGGGTGGTGACCGATCGAATCGATTGCACGAGTGGCCTTAATTAAAACAGGGCGTCAGAATTAATAGGAAAGGCGGATTGATTAAAGCGCATTAATAACGTCTCGTTCGTTGGTGGTAGTATATATAGTACTTGCGAGAGAACCAAGTGATCTATGGAAGGAGCGTGGAGGCAAACAAAGCCGAACACCGGGCACATCCTGGCTTCTCCTCCGCGGCTTTCCGTCGATGTTGCGGAAATCCTGAGGCCCTCGAGACGGCCTCGAGGACCTTCCAGATCGATTACCACCAACCTCTCGAAATTCGTGGCTGCTGGCTGCACTACGGTGATTTTGCGCCTTTAATATCCAGTTTAAATATTCATGAGTCCACCTCAGGAAGACTAGGCGCTCCGTAGAGAGGACCTTGGATGCGCGGGATTAAGCTCCGAACAGATCGCGAGGAATCGTCTAAAAGCGACACGAATTACTTTCACAGACAATGTCTTTAATCCTTTTTTTTTTTTTCTTAGATATCGTTCAAAGACATCACTTTTCTGTCAGTTTTTACTTATTATTTTACTCTGTGAGCTAATCGATAGCTTTCGTTGTATTCGGAAAATTGGAACTAGTCGATAATTGGATTGTTTAATCGAGTGGGGATAAGTAGAGTTTTACTGTGACCATTAGATTTATAGTGGTACTTTATTTTAGGTGACAAGAAGGTAATAGTGTTCTTGAAATATTACAATCTCTCTTTATTTGCATATCAACATCTCATTTTTATTATTATTACAATTCACTGTCTTAATCATTTTTAGTTGCTTAAAGAAATTTGATATATTTTATATAAAATCCTATAGCATAATATTTGAAATTGAGTGAACTTTTTTCCTGATTATTCATATAAAATTTAGCCAATTAATTCCATCATTAAGGCAGAAAATCTTAATCTCACGTTTCTAATCCACGAGATCCAGGGGAAAATCCTGGCGATTTCTCATCAACTTGTGGATTATGATGCAAGGAGTTTCTCGTTGGAATCCGAAAAAGCTCATCTCCATGTCGTCGCGAAGTCACCTTAGAGAAGAAAGAGAGAGAGAGAGAGAGAGTCTAGGTCGAAAGCAGTGACTAGTAGAAGCCAGAAAGCGCAGCATCGACCAAGAAGCAAGCGGATGCTCGTTCTCCCGGTGGTACTTTGTATTCCACGCGTCAAAGTGACTTCCAGTCCACCCTCCTTTATCGCGGCTGCGGGGTGCGGCTGGTTCTCCTCCTCGAAAAGGCTCCCCAGATGTCAAGGGTGCTCTCGGCGTCGCCTTTGTGCACCGCGTTTTTCCTGGCTTATCGGCTTGCCTTGCTCTGCCTGATTCGATTGTCCCGCTAGCTCTCTCTTTCTCTCTCTTGGTCATTATGTTTCTCGAATCTACACCCTTTACCTTCCTTCCATCCATCTCTTCGTTATATTCGTCTTCCCGAAACATTGTGCCAATGTTTTCACACGATTTCAATAATTTTGAGATATTTTCTAAACATTATTCTCTCTCTCTAATTTATTTTCACAAGTAATTTAAACTTTTTATCTTGCTCAAATTAGACTTCTCAATTATTCTTAATTATATTGAAGCAATTTGAAATGACGAATGTAATAATTGTTGTAGAAAATTACAAAACCAATTAAATTTGTAAATTAAACGTTTTGTGGAACAATAAGTATTTCTGAAAAATAGCAATGTTCTTAGAACCGTACGAAGAGAGTTTTCCCCGGGTGGCATTCAACCTAAACTCATTTCCTAAAGTGACTAATCCATACAAATGCATTCCCCGTGTGCATCGCGAAAAGATGGATGCGCGTCGGTATTCAAGTCTGCATCGCGAGGGTGTCAAAAAGATTAATGTCTTCGCCTTTCGCGGATTATATCAGCTCGTCTCGCGAGGAACGGTTTTACGGTTGGAAAAAGAAATTGCAAGTAAAGGCTCGAGAATACGTCTTTTCTCGTTTGCCTGGTTTCCGCGTAAAAATCTCGATAACAAAGTGCTTTAACTGTTATTTTCCGGGAGAGTGAGGGTAGTTCGTGGTGATGGTACAGTGGTGGTAGATAGCGTTGTAGAGATCGCTTGATGGATATTTCAAGAGGTATTTCCACGGTACGCTTAAGCTCCTATCCCTGAAGGGACTAATGTCAGTCTTCGTTTGCGGTGAAATGCGTGCCGGCTCGAAAAAGCGCGCAATCTATAAAAAGGGGGATCCTCCTATCATCCGCAGACGCGCAAAGTGATTACACTCGGCTGACTGACTCGAGCAGAGAATGTATGTATCCTCCTTATTTTCGTTTCTCTGACTCCCAGTGAGAACCTTTCCTCTCTGTGATCCTTGTTTAATTGGCGCGAGCTAATTAGAATGAGTGGTTAGAACTTTTCTTTTCCACTGTGCAACGTGTCGTTGCAATTATTTTATAACTCCTCGAAAAAGTGCAAATATCAAATGTCGGATAAAAACTGGTTATTTGCAATTTGGTAATTACTATTAAGACTTTTTAATAATAATAATAATAATAATGATAATAATAATAATAATAATAATAATAATAATAATAAGACAGAATGAATAAAAATGATTTAAATATGTTTTCTAAATTATTCATTATTAAATCAATCTTTTTAATAATCTCACATTTCATTGTCCCTGTATCCTAAACGTGATCAAATAAAATGAAACAAATATTGGGAAGGTTCGAAATGAAGTTACGTTGCAATAAGGATTAAGATTAAAGGGAATATCCTTGATTTCGTTGAGAAGCTTCTTGTGAGATATTCACCAGTGGCCGAGTAATTATCAAAAGCAGCCATAACGCATTCGCTCGTCGTTAATAACAGCCTCGGACAGGGAGTCTTGGGGACGAAATAAAGCGTTTGGGGAGGAGGATGGTAGGAGATAGGAATGGGAAAATGTTTGAGAGGAAGCGAGAGGAAGATAGTAAACCCGCTCATAAATCACTATTAAATCTTGAAAGGGTCGAGTCCGCGGTTTGTCGAGTAATCTATCAGGACAGTCTACCTTATATAACGGTCGAGTAATTACGGCCAGTGTACATGGAGAGTGGCGCTACGATCGATCCGCACGTACTCGTTCTGTGCCTAATGACCAAGCAAATGGATGTGTGCATTCATTCGAATCATCCAACTTTCTCGCTTTCTTTAACTCTTTTTTTTTATTCCTTTAAATCACAATTTCATGAAGCTAAATGATATATCGTAATCAAAATAATTATTGTATTTGGATAATGTTGTAATAACAGGATTTCGTTACATATTGTTTAAAGTGTATCGATTTATAGTTAGTCGTTTGCCAATCTTTTTTTCCCCTCTACATAATTGAATTGTATAGTCATGCGAGGTTAACGATTTTCATTGGTACACAATGCTTTTTCAAGCGTTTCTTTATTAACCAGTTGCGACCTGATTCTGGCAGGCCGATGGTTATAGGCAATTGTTGGGAAAATTGCACGAGCTACCCAACCAATTCAGGTCTCCTGCTTCTGTTTTTTATTAAACGTATCAAGCCCTCTAATATTCTCGGATTATCATTCATCCGGATTCCACTAACAATTAACTTGATTCTCGAGCGAAATAAATACCTCGCGAGGGTTTTCTGATCGTGGTTTTTAGTTTTTATCTCTATTAGAAAAATTGCTACTAATATTCATTCCCACGTTCCTTGATCGTTTTCGACGAAGAAACCGCGAGACTTAAGTGATTAAAACTCATTTGTACCAAACGAAAAAAGAATGAGTCTAGATACTTGAGCGAAGAAATATTGGAACTCAATATCCTTCTGATTGGTGGGGGATAAAACTGGAGGACAAAGTTAGTAGATTAAATGACGATTACTTAACGATAATGATGCGGAACTCTTTAATTAAAAGGAAATGTAAAAAGAATGATTATAAAAGTAGCCAGAGGTTTTTGATAAATTACAATTTTTTTAATAACGATATTATCAACGACAAATTTAATAATTAATCAGCTAATAAATTGAGCAGTATTTATAATAATTGTAGAAGTGATTTATTCTTCCAAGAATATTACAAAAGATATAAATAATCAATTTTTTGCTTTGCATTGAATGCAAAAATTTCGAAATTTAGTTTGAAATTTGGAAAGTTCCTTAAGGAATTCGAGGATATTGTGTCGCAGAGACCCACTTCCACCGATTAACATGTAGAAAGAGGAGTAGAGGAGGGGGTAAAAAAGAGAGAAAGAGAGAGGGAGAGATTCGCGCGAAGTGCCCGAAGAGGATCCAGTGATCCGCGAGTCACGGGCCAGCAGCTGGGTGCCTTTTAGCAAATTGCATATCCGTGAGGCTCGGGGGTTCGCAAGGTCGCGAGCGGTTCTCGAATTGCGGTGCAACTTGCCACCGACGGTGGAACCATCCCTCTCTTGACGTATCGGCGAGCCGAGCAACGCGTTTCACGCTTGGAAAGAGAGAAAGGGAGATAGAGAGAGAAAGAGAGACCGAGCAAAAATAGCCTTTATTACGTTATGTAATCAGTTAGTAAAAGCAATTCCGCTAAAAGCCTCTCGAGGAGGGTTGCTTGGTGGGGGAAAACTGGTAGAACCTACGCTTTTGCATAACCGCGACACGATCCCTTCCCTTTACTGCCCTTCTCCTTCTTCTTCTTTCCATCACTCGACCTCTCTTTCCAATCTCCTCCGCGCATTTGCTTCTTTCGTTTGGCACCAATTACTGTCTCCCTGTTTCACCGAGGTCTTCTCACGCCCAAGATGATAAGTGTTACGAGTTACACACAAAAACCCTCCCAGGAATCAATTAAGCTAATTAACGTTTATACAAAACCATTTCTACTTTCTTCTTTAACAAATCTTTACTGATAACTCAACCGTTTACAGATCTAAATCAATTAACTCGACTTTTTGATGTATTTTAAATTTAACTATCAAAGCACTTGGTTCAGTCATAAGGTTTTTTTTATTTACAATAAATTTCCCAGATAATAAAAATTCAGAGCATTAAAAAAACTACTGCAATAATAAATTCATGGACAAATGAATTAAAATTGTATAATTAAAATTGTAGGGAAATAGGAAATTCCAAAGTCAGAAAATATCTGATATTAAAATCGGTATTAAAAGGATAAATTAAATGATTCGTGAGATTTTCTGAAGAGATAATAAGGAGGTTCTTGAGGCTCGATCGAAGGGATTCTTCGACTATGCGTATGTTAATCGAAGAGTTCCTCATCGCAAGGGCAGACGAAAAGCCACGGTGGTTCGTTAGAGTTAATTGCCGCGCAAAAACTGAGTGGTTTGCTTATTTATGGAGAAAAAAAAAATAACAGCGAGGAAAGGGGGGCGGGGAGGGGGGGGGGGGGGGGAGTGATACTTCACCTTCCCGAAGTTTTTTTCTCTGGACGTATCTCTCCTGCTTCTACTCGCTTAATTGACGCGGTTGCTCTTCACCGTCGCTTCAAGCAACCCCCTTCACCAGTGCTCCAGTCGGCAATGCTCGTTGATCAACTCGATCTAGTTATAAAAAAAAATCCTCGAGTGACTTAACTGACTTGTCAATCAACTTTCACATTATTTCCAGTCAGTGAAATGGGGCCTGTCGTATACAGACGTTTCTCTTCTTCTCTTTCCATTTTACAAGGGAGCTTCGTTCAACTTTAAAAAAAACGTAACTTTAATTTTCCAATAACCCACTGACGCACAATTCAACTACGGGGGTTTTTTTTCCCCGAAAAAAGGAAAATTCAATGTAACGGAGATATATCCACGTATGGAGTGAAATTAGATTTTTCATTTGATTTGTTTCCTCCTGTCGCGCAATATCTAGATACCTTTTGTTGCGTTTTCATTTTAGAACAGTGACCGACGTGCAATAAATAATAGAACGATGTAATGTAAATAATGGGAGAAGTGGTGATAATACGATTAAAATAATTGACGGGTTTTAATATAAATAATATCAATTTTCTTCAGAGCAGAAACTTATATGTTATTTCAAGTAGAATGTTGATTTTAATTTGCTATTTTGTGCAGGATTTTCATAATTATATTTCGCAGTTAAGAGATTAAGATGAGGAAAAAAGTTGCAAATAGTTGGACGAATGAACAAAAAAAGTCGATGACCGTTGACTTGATGATTTCCAGTGGTCGTCAAGGCGACCATCGCCCCATAACATTATTCACTAGAGGGGTGGAAACTCTAATGGATACATATTGATATCATTTGTAAACCCTCTAACCCCTTCCTCCCCCACTGATATTACGCTCTCGCATTGTTCTTCGTGTGGCATTTTCTTGGAGGAACAGCTGATCTTATCGCGCCGCCAAATGTTTGCTCGTATTTGTCTCGACACCCTACGAGCGCGGGTCATCGCGATATCAATCTTAAAAAGACCCGACGACCGATCAGACTTTAGTCGATAAACCCCTTTATATTTTCGGGAAATTTTCCTTATGCCGAGACACGCGATGCTCCACGTTACTATCTACACTATTTTACAACCCTTTTATAACATTTCAACCTATAAAATGATCTTAATATAATTTCTCTTCGAAATTTTTTTAATTTTAATTCAGCAATATAACTTGTGGTTTTAAAAATATAATTGTAATTCAAGAAATTGTTATTCATTTTTTGGGGGGTTTTTATTTAAGATTGAGTTAGAAATTTGCAAGTTTTATAAAGTATTAAATATGGAGGAATTAGATAGAGATAGAATTCTTGTTTAATGTTTCATTTAAAGATAATTAATTTGGCTATTGAATTAACATAAAACAGGTATCTAGAGATAGGTTGAAGTATCGATTGCCACGAGAGGCAAGTGGATAGAGTATACGGATGGTAGAGGCTGTTCGACGAAATTGGATAAACCGATAGAGGCTCATAGATGACGATACACGAAACTGCTTCGTGACTGTCATCTTGGTCCTTTGTCTTCGATCCTTCGAACAGGAGTGTACATCGAAGGGAAATTCACGAACAGAAACCGCGTGGCATGTGGAATTCTAGATGCAAACGATCCAGGAACCTTTGCATCGTGTCCACTACTCCACTTTCGCTATCCCCTTTGCTCGAGGTTGGCTCTCTGGTTACCCCCACTATGTATCCTTCCCCCCCTCCCTCTACCCTTTCCCACTCTCTCGTTCTTTCTCTGGGATGGTACGTGCGAATGGGCCCGTTGGTGACTCGAATTCCTCTCATCCCTCTGCCAATAAATACTGCCATCAATTATTCCAACCTGCCAGATGCAGTCTTCGCAATGCGCAGAAAAATGGAGACTTGTTTGCTGCGTTTATCACTCTTTGATTCAGGATTTTACTGTTGGTAGACGACTTTTCTCATGTGGGAAATAATCCTCGATGGATTTTACTTTTGTTCAAAAAAACAATGTTTATTTTTTCGCTTTTAATAAATGATATAAATGATTTTGGAAAACATTCCGTCTAATTAGGTTTTTGTAAATGTTGATAACAATGGACCAGTTTTAGGAATAATTATGAACTATTATGTTAGCTGGTTATTTAATATTCTTTTTGATGAGATTAAGTTTAATGTGTGTGTCATATCCTTTGATTCGAGAAGTTCGCATAAATGTTGGCGATTTAATGCCGCTCGTCGACCACTTCCGAAAAGTAGTCTGGATGAAATTCACGAGATCTGCCCTGCACTGGGAACAGTGTGTCACTGGTGCTAGAGAAAGCCACGAGACTTTTCGCCTTTTTGAGTTGATGAGAGAGAGAGAGAGAGAGAGAGAGCAGTCTGACGAAGATTAAAGCGGCATTTCGTAAGTTAGATCATTTGGATTAATGCTCGCTTTCGCGTTCGCCAGACGACCTTGCTCTTTTTCTCTCTTCCATGCATTCGCAAATTCCGATCCCTGTACGCGAAAAGTTTCCACCACTCTCCACATTGGATTTAAAATGATATTCAAGCTCATTTTTCCACCAGGATCAAAATTATTCATTTTTTTTAACAAACCACCAGGAAAGCTCTTTTCCAGGATATTTTAAATCCTTTATCTTTGAGTATGAAAACCTTAAAACTCTCAATCAATCCATTTATCTCAATCACAAGAAATTTAATAATTCAAATCATTCAAGATTTATTATAACGATTATAAAGAAAAATAACTTCATTTTATTTTAATTATAATGAACAATTAAATTATAATGAACATATTAGATCCGATTTTCAAATGCAATTGAATATAAACTTGTCGAAGGTTGAAATGAATTTGGCAGCAGACGATTTCTCGAATCAATATATAGTGTATGACAATGAGTCCGAAAGTTTCCAGTGCACTCGACTCGAAGTTAGTCATCCTTAATCCTAGCATTACTTCCAGACGGAATGGAGCTAGTCTCTGGATGGTCTCCTGTCGCGTCGTGCTGCGCCGCAGACGAGACACGGCAAATTAGTTCGAATCGATCGACTCTGAGCCTTCCTGTCGACGAGATAGAGTCCGTATCGCGCTTCTCGTGCTACTTATCAACTCGCGATGCACTCGATTAACTCGCGAGATTAGCGCGAAATCCGATCGGCGGATTAACGATTCCTATTTTCGACGTAGCTCAATGCTTCTAATAATGGATCCGATTTTCCTCGGATTTCGCTACTAACTTCCTCGAGACAATTTCGCATTCGGTTTCAAGAATCGAGATTCCTTCCAAACGAGAATTCAATTTTATTTACCGATTTAAAAAATAATTCTAATTCTATAAAAAATTGGGAATTTATTATAGCATTATTCATAATTAAAAGTTAAAATTGTGTTTTAATCCAATTTGCAAAAATCCCTAGAAGATAAATATATTTAGATAATTTGGGGATAAATAATAATCAATATTGATCGAGAATAATCATTCGACAATCTTTGATCTCACGTGTTACGTCATAAGGTAATTCATTAACAGAACAAACGAAAGTAAATCCAATTAGCAGTGACAGTAAGCAATGTGGCTTCGCTCAGAAATTCGCGTTGCGTTACATTTCAAACTTCTGGATTCTCCGGAGTGTCGTAGTGCCTGACGGTAGCGTCGAAACTTCCTTTTTGTTTCGATGCCATGGAAATTCGCGACAGCGAGATTCACGTGCGCATAATTATTACGGTGGGACGCGACGTTCCACGTCACGGTTCCCAGCTGTGGTTTGAATAGGGGCTTCGTTACAGAACCGTGGTGGGGGTCTTTCCATTGAAGGAATTGAGAACGTTGAGCCTAGGGAAATTTGGACACGCGAGAGCTTTCCCCTCCCCTTCTCTCTCTTTTCCAACCATCTACTCACTGTTTCTCTAGTCAGCAAACTGGCTAATAACACGTACTCTTCGGGAACTCGATATTTTAATTGTCGATTCTACGCTTCGGGAAATTACCTCTGTGCACTCGAAACTATAGCTTCGAGTTTCTATCCTATGCTGACGTTATTGTTATTGTGCTAATAGAGGGTTTTACGTTAATATTAATTAGTAGGTCAAGGTATGGATCTTTGGCTTCCTATTGGAATTTCAATTATTATTCCATTGATATAACACAATGGAATTATTATTTAATTATTATTAGTATCTTATTGATCGATGGATCAGGAAATATCTCTTATTTTAGTAATCAATAATTCATCTATAATTCAATATAATCATTCTGAAAGATATTCATTTACAATTATTCTTTAATTGTTCTGGATTCATTAAATTGTCGTTATTTTTGAAAATGGTTCGAGAATCGTATTTTTCAATATATTCAATTTTATTTGAGAATAATATTCGAATAACATACATTTTACATTTCTAATTCTTCTGGGTTAATAATCACGTGGTACAATAGTTTCCCAATTATTTTAGCTTCTCAAAGGAGGAGTAGAGTGTTTCGCGTGATTCTACCCTCAAAACAGCTACTAACTCGACATGTCATCGTATACAGAGGACAATATCCCCACTCAAGGTGATTTGTTCCTATTTAAAGTGGGTTTGGCTATTCGTCGAGTTCCCGTGGGCCTTTGTTTTCCTCTTGACTCGATGGAGAATCCACCGGGTATTATCTCTGCTGGAGCTCTGCGGAAGACGGTTCGCTATACGTGTACCAACGTTACGTGTATTTGTAAACAGTGCCTAGCTTCTGCTTGGTTCCCCTTTGTGTCAGTCTCACTAGGAACACCACGGAGCAAAGGACTTTGGCTCGAGATACCGTTGGATAGGTATGTGCTTTATGAAGAATGTTACAATCGCTTTTACTCCAGAATTATGATTTTATTTTCGCTTTTAACAATGTACCTCTTTTCCTGTCTCCTAATAACTTTATTTTACTACGACATTCGAAAGCATTAACTAATTGCATTTCCTAATTATAACTAATTAAATTGATCTATAATTGTAGAAATATTACAATATAAGTAAATATTGAGGAAAATTGAGGGATGTAAAAAGTTTTAAGGGTTGAATTAATTGGAGGGTCGAGGGTTGAGTATGTTGGTTTTTCTACTGATCCAAGGATATTTTATACGATCGATCCTTGCGAGTTGGAAGAGGCTAATCGCGATTAATGAGCGAAATTATTAATCGCGTTAAGCGGATCAGCCGGGGATGGAAAGAAACGGGCTGGAGAAAAAGAATGGGAAGAGAAGAGTAGATGGAAGGATTTTTCACGATGAAAGTGGAAAATCGGATAAAGGGGTCGAGCCAGCGGAGGAAAGTGGCCGCAAAAACTAGAAGGATTCTTGTAACGAGCGCGTAGAAGATTAAAGTATCCCTGGTGCGTACTTGCTGACCTAGTTGCGGTCTCGCGTAATGCACGCTTGAAAGCGGCATTCATCCGGCAGGAGCACTTTCGAAAAAGCAGCCGCTCTACATTGGTGGATGTACATGCTGGACCATCCGCTCGATTGGATGCATGATTAACCCCTCTTTCGCAAACATTTCTCGCACCTTCTTTTCGCGATTATCATAAGCAACTCTTGAATAACTAATTATTATCGGATCGAAGACATATCAACTGTGATTCACTCTTTCGCAAATTTTTTGCAACTACCTTTTACGATTATAAATGTAATTTTGCAAAAAATTAATTTCTTAATGTCTGCAATAATTAATTGCAAATTGAAGATAGTAAATTTTTTGAGAGATTTTAAAAACACATTTATCGTGGTTAATATTTTGCAAAAATTGTCCAATTCTTTTGCAGTGAATTTTGGGAGATAATTTATTTTTATTCGTACATAATATTGGCGAATTATTCGCTGCGATTAATTTCCCTCTTTGCAGAATTCTTCCACTTTCTTCCCAGGATTAGAAAGTGAATCAATCGGAATCTTATAAGGCGACTCGTTACGATCGCAATTAATTATTTGCGAATTAAGACTAGTGAATCATTAGCTACTTCTTTAATCCACATTCACCGTGGTTAATTCTTCCCAGAATTTCTCTCCTACCTTTTTCTCCGGATTAGTAATTCAATCTTAAAGAATCTTTTACTAGGAAGCAATTCGTTAGAATTTTAAGTAATTATTCGCGCATTAAGGATAGTAGATCTCTAGAGAATTAGTTCCCTAAAACGTAGTTCCAATGTTTAATTCTTTAAATTCACTTTTCCCAATTGGGAATTCAATTTTAAACAATTCCAAAAACTAATCCCAAATTAGTTACACAGAATTTCTCAATTAATTTCACAGTAAACAATAGCACAAATTTCCTAAATAACTCAACAGACTCAACAAGTTTCTTTTTTTTTTTTATTATTATTAAATTCGTCTTAATTTCTCGAAAAATGGCGAGTGCCAATCGATAAGGGAAACTTTTGGACAGTGTTAAAGGGGCCGGAGGCTTAGGATCGTTAGAGATTTCATCGAGTGCAGCATCAGAAAAGTAATTTCCGATCGGAATGGAATCCGCCGAGAGAATCGTTGCCACGATCCGTTGAAATGATCGGAGAAACCGCGTAACTGTGCCGCGATAAACAATAGTCTGGGAACAGTGAACGACCAGTGGATCCCGGAGCAATCCTGCTCCCACGTTTCACAAGCTCATCGCTCCTCTGATAATGGAACCAACCACGTTCCTGCAGATCTAGCTAGAAATTTTTGGAAGCTATTTTCTTCCACCTTTTTTCCCTCTCCCACTCCTACTTTCTCCCTCCTCGAGTATTACATCCAGAAATTTTCGTTACCAGTTCATCTGGTTCATTAAAAATCATTTTTCCCTTGAATTTTTTGAAATATACATATTCAATATATCGATGAATAATTATATGTAAAAATAATTCTATCGATAGAATTTTTAATTCTACATTTTATCGATCTAGTCTAGTAGTATTTTTGGAACCTATTTGTAATGAATCCTGATAGTTTCCACTATTAAAAAGTTAACACACTTTTCGATTTCAATTCCCCTTAAAACTCGAGACTTCCCAATGGAACCCATGGTCCACTCGAAATCCAACATTGAGAAGAGGATCTCTTCTTGAGGAAAAGTCTCTTCGACGTTGGTGGGAAGCCGGTCGAAGATTAATTGAATATCCGGTCATGTCGTGTCCCATTGACAAAAGGGAAAAAGAAAAAAAAAAGTTAAAAGTCGTAGAATTCCCTACGGCGTTCGTACGTGCGTTTAGATTCCCTTTCTTTGTACCTTTTTCTTTATAACTATCTCTCGCTCTTACGAATTTCTTCTTTCCCTTTCTTGGATCCCTTTTTCTCTTTCTTGAATCTCTCTCCCCCTCTTTCGAATCCCTTATTATTTCTCCCTCTTTCTCCCTCTCTCGAATATCTCCCCCCCCAGTTCCAACCGATGCACGGATTTCAATCTGTACTTCCCGATACCAGAGCACCAGAGCAACACGCACTGATATATCGAGTGGTAGTGGGAGGGGGAACCAGTCAAGGGAGGGGGAACGTGCCCTCGAGGATAGGTATTCATATGCACGCAGGCACGTAGACCTTCTCTAATATCCACGAGCTGGCTTATCAACCGCTCGAAGCTTTTTCTATCGGGCGTGCCGCGGCTTTTATGTCGACTAGCTTTCTTTTCTTTTTATCCTGTCTTCGGGGATTCCAATCGCGGGGATGGCTGGCTCTCCCTGGTCCATTGGGTTCTTCGCGGCGAGATTAGGCGAGTCGATCGATCTTGCAGTATATGTATTTCCCTCACTGGATTCCCTCATTACCTTTCCCCCCCCCCCCCCCCCATTTTCTAACTCGATAAAGTTAATCAACAACAATTTATCGTTCATTAATCATTTTGTTAATATCGAGCTTAATTGATTCCTTTTTTAATATATAGTTACTTAATTCAATTCTTTCGGTGGGGAAGAAGATTGAAATGTATTTTTTAGGTTACAATATCATTTACGTATGTAACGTGATAGTAATGGTACTCAGGTACCTCCCTCCTTTGTCAAATCTACCGATCCGAAGAGAACGGCTCGTAAAATTCAGTTACGCGACCGGTGTACTGGCTGAAAAATGGACGATATTTCGCGTTTCCATGGAATCGAATTTGCCCGGCGAGGTTTACGAGGTTCCATATTGTGTTTGATATTCAGGGTTGGGTCGCGACAGTCCGCCAGGGAATCGGGTCAGAAATTAAAGGCAAAATTCATTGGAAGTTACGAGTTGACTCTGGTACCGATCGAAAGAGGGGGAAAAAGGGGTAACGATTTCAACCCTTATATTCGAGGAATCGTAAAAATTGCGTTAGCAACGAAATCATTAACGTGACTCGAACTCATTAAAATTAATGGAATTGATGCATCGACAGATTTTTCCAAGTGCCTTTTTTATTTCTCGCATTTAACCAGTCGATTGTTCATGCGTGTGTGTGTGATTTTTTAACACACCAAAAGTTAGTTGCAGGTCAAGAGTATTATTGATTTCCGGTTTGAGTTTGAGAGACAATGAGAAAGAAAGTAATGTAAATAAATCGAAAAATGGTCATTTGAAACAGTAATCAATTTATATTTTCAAAAATGTTTACTTTTCAATCTTTTCAAGCATCATTTTAATTGCTATACATAAATACAAATTGAAACAGGATTTGGAAACTTTTGAATTTTAATTATTAAAAGCATCGCAAATATTTAGATTTAAATTTTAAAATAAACGTCAGAAATTAATGTATAAAACAGAAATGATTTAAGTTTGAATTAGTCGAGTGAATGTGATTTGATTTGTGATTTTACGAGATCAGATGTAGAACCTTTATTGTATTTAGTTTTATGAATGAAGTTACACGTCAGTCAGTAAGATGCAAAGAAAACGAGTGAGATTTAAGGATATCAAGGATTTCTTAGCGCCATCGAAGATACGTCGTTGATACGGTATTACGGATTTCCTGGGATATCGACTCGATACCGAGCAGATCCTACAGCTATATCAAAATATTAACTCGAGAAATAGGGTTTGGGACACTTATTCCCTTTGCTCCAGTTGCCTTCGGGCCTCTAAGGACACTTCTTCTCGTTTTCTCTGTCTCCCTTAAAGCCCTGGGATATAAATAATCGCTCGGTGGATACATGGATTTATCGGAGAAATTTATTTGTCGATTCAAAAGCAAATCGTTCAACAACAAATATTCAATCTTGAATTAAAAACTAATTCATTTCAATTGAAAACTAGAATAAAAAGAAAAATTATTATAAATCAAATTCGAATAGACTCTTTTATATGATTTTTTTTTTTTTTAATTGTATTTGGTTGATTTTATGACTGTGACACTTTTTAATTAACACAGTGTTACGTAGATGATGGTTCATCGAGATTCTATTATTCGCAAAGTAAGAAGAATTGTCTTGAAAAGCTCTGAATTTCTGGCAGATGTTCCGAGTACGTTTTACTAGTAGACTAAACCCTTGGCAAGGTTCCTTTGAATGTATTAAGAATTCTACTGCAATTAAGAAGTTATCTGGCGTATAATTCGAATCTTACTGGAACCAGCTGCCATCGATGTTCCCCTCGTTCACAATTGTTAAGGTCTTCACTACATTTCTCCGATCCTTTTTTTTTCTCCAAGAAACTTTATTCTCTTCTCGATTTTCAAGAATATTCCAACCATTTTCTACTTTATGAAAATATCAAAGACACCCAGAAGTTCTCAATCTTTTTCCCTTTAAGTTTCTCTTGATTTCATTTGTCACACATGTGAGTGAAATATATTTCAGAGAAATTCTTCTTCCAATTTTACCTTATAATTTTGATTATATCACAATTCGACAAATATTAACACTAACTAAATAAAATATTCAATATTAATTATTTAACGAATCATTCGATAAAAATAATGTTTCCTATATATTTATTTACCGTGAAACAATTGATTGGTCATAAAAATAATAATATTGGCATTAATAGTTGACGTGGAAAGGAAGAATTTGCTGGGAACATTTTGCCATTGATATTATAAACAAAGCAACGAGGCAGCTGGAAAAATATATCGTTACCATTTCGATAAGAGCCGTAAGAGTGGGAGAATTGAATTTTCTGTGGATATTACCAAAATATTGTCGAAGCAAGCCAGGGAAAATGCGACGTGGTACCCAAGGGGAGAATCGGGTCATAGCCATCACAAACTCGATTCGATTGCACGTTCATCAAAGGCTCCCTTTTGCGAATCAATTAAAACCTATAAAAAAACATCCGACAACGCGATGAACGAATGCCATTTCAAGCGGCATCGCATCGTAGTATCGTATGTGTGTGTGTATGTGTCGTGCGTGCATTTCGTATTGTAAATATTAAAAGTCCTGATGGCGAAATGAGCCTCCGGCTTTCGCAGGGGAAAACAGAGAAGAATGGAAGAATCCTCGATATTTTATTCCACGCGTTTTCTACCTTTTTTATTGTAACATTATATCAACGGATCAAGAGCATTTGGTAAAATTTATTTCACATTTTTATAAAATTCACATGAAATATTTTATTGCGAATTTAATACGAATCTAGGGTAATTTTTTTAATAATCCTGGAATTGATTTGTGTTTTTGAATTTCTCTTGGAAACTCTTCAAATTTTTCTTAATATTATTTTTCAATTATCAATATAAATATTCTTCGAAACGATCGATATAATTACATTCCCTAATTTTTCTGGTTTCTGGAACCGGAAACTCACATTTGTTTCCTAAAAGACGTTAATCCAAGTTTCGGTGGATCTTTAAGTAGGTTTGCTCGACAGAAGCCAGACTCGTCTGTATAATTTGCAAGGCTGTATTCCAGGAAAACGACTGCTGGAGAAATACGGTGACACGTTTTTCGCGGAGATAAACTGCAGGATGTATTCGGAGGCGGCCCAGAAGTAGTTGAAGTACCTGGAGAATCGATTGGAGACTCGGGGCTGTCTCGAATATTTCCCACAGAGAAGAGCAAGTGAAAGAGAAAAAAAGAGAGAGAGAGAGAGAGAGATATTGCGATGCTGGCATCGAGCACTCGAACGCGATCGCAGAAAGGATTCTCAACAAAACGTACGAGCATCTGATACCCTAGTGTCCCGGAACTTCCAAGTGGCCATTTTTCTGAGTTGCAACAGCCACGCTAACATCAGTGCAATTCACGATTCTGCCACGATATTTCGCTGACAGAACCTCGTCGATTCTAAAGCGAATTTGAATTTTTCTTTCTCTATCGATTGATTCATCATCGAACTATTATCGATCGATATCGATTTTTATCTAACACAAATCCCCTTAAATTAATATATTTCCTTAACTCTTCAGGGAAATTCTTTGAATCCTGTAATAATTAAAAAAAGATTAATTAGTTTCAGATAAAGGACTCTTTTTATGTTTACACGTGTTACAATTATTTTCTGATAAATTAAATCCCTCGAATAAGTTCCAAAACGATTTCAGAATATATTCAACTTTTTTGCCACAGCTGCAAAAGGAATTACTGAAAGTTCTGTCTCTGGGTCAGTCTCTGCAAACGGTCTTATTCTACTTTGAAACTTAGCAAATTCCATCTCTCAAACCAATTTCGCTCTCAAAACAATTAAATAGAACTGAATTAACGAAACGATCGCAGTTTAAAAGCAACGAACTACCGTAACGAATCTGTCCAGAACAACAGTCAGTGTTGTAAATCGGTAGAAACTCGGAGAAAGAATCCTTTCGCACGCACGAGAGAGAGAGAGAGAGAGAGAGAGAGAGAGTACGAAATCATAGGATAAGAGAAGTTTATTAATGAAGCGAAAAAAAAGAAAATGAGATGAAAAAATTCGTGGTGAAATATTCAGAGGATAGTCTGGAAGATGAGTAGCATCAGCGAGCAAAGTCAGCTATTTAGATCGAGCCAGGGTCAAAGAGAGTCGAGAGAAAGGGTAGTGTCGTAAGGCTGGAAATGGTAAAAGAGAGAAGAAACCTGGAAGAAGACACGCTCGAGGCAAAACTCTTGTCCTCTACTGATATCACTTCGGCCCAACCCTTTTTCCAAGGCAGAGATTTCCCTTGGTTTTCCACTCGTCCTTCCGAGTGCGAAACGGAGAGGATCCTTGCTGGAATGTGCATCAATGGAGAAAAGATGGACGGTGACTCATCCTGGAATATTCTTCATTTCTCTTCGAAATATTGTCTCTTTGACGCACTTTTCCAACATCAAATAATATTCCAAGTGAACACACTTCAATTATTTCAATTCATCTCCTTTTGTTAGAACGTTGCAAAAGAATTATCGGATCAGTGAAGTTGGTCAATGAATTGAGAAACAGAGAAAACAATTGAATAGAATTATTATTTCTTTTGTAAAACGAGAGAATCAAACAGAGAAGTTTATGAAACCGACTAATGGAAATTGTTGAAACAAAGTTGCATGAATAGTAATAAAGGGGTAGAAGGAAAAATGAATGAAAGATGAATAAATAGATGAGTGAATTAAATGGAAGAATATAGTGAGAAATTAGTTAAAGATTGGTAGCTTCTGGTGAGAATAACGATTCTGGAGTCTGATAGTCACTAAGGGTGAGGGCATTTCGACAGGTTTACGAGGTTCCTTCCTTTATATATTATGCATTACCCTCTCTACCTTAGCGAATAAGGTTGGGGATGACATTATTTTTTTCCCTCCCTTGAAATTCTAGCTTCACTAAAAGTTATTTTAACTCAAATTAGAATATAAAACAGTTCCTCCTATCTTGGTTCATATTTTCAAAATTGGTTTTTCAATTTTTATTTAAAATTTTCATTCGATCCTTTTTTTCCCACTTTTCCAACAAATATCGAGAATATTTTCTCTCTGTCGCGAGTGTTGCTACGCAAAATAGAGCTTCGTTTCTGGATTTACGAATTATTGGGATTCCGTTTATTCGATTTCACTCGAAATAGAAGGAAAACGGAAATTAGTTTCGGTTGAAATGTGACGATCGAAGTAAAAGCAGAAATTACACCATTACCGAAAAAATTCAGGTTTCCATTAAGAGTCTTGAAGCGAGTCTTCGAGCGTAAGATAAGAAAAGAATTTAAGGTACACAACTTTCCTCATTTCCCCAGATCACGTCAACCTCTTTCCACTGGTTTCCAACTTGCTCGATATCGATTTCCGAATCTCAATCGCCTGGAGAGAGTGATCCATCTCTCTTCGAGGGACAGATCCATCAGCATCCGGTTATGTCCGACTAAAAGAAGGATTAGTCGACTAGTTTCACGACACATACACACACACACACATACATCCACATCACGATTCCTTTAATACGAATAAAGTAAATTGTGAAGTAAATTAAATCGAGTGTTTCTATTAAAAATTCTATTACACTTTTTTAATGTTTTCAACCCAGTAAATTAAACTGAATATAATCCATTAAAGTAGAAATGTAAATAATTTTAACCAAAATTGTAGAATTTGGATTAATTGATATAGAGAAAACTGAAGAAAGGAGGTTTCGTTTTAAGAGAAATTTATTTATTTAATTGTTGAATGGTGGAAAGTGATGTAACACTAATTTCTATTGAACGTGTTGCTTGCCAATACTTTCTAGTTCCTATTTCGCGAGGATTGGGATCAGAGGGTTGTAGCAGTTTTCCGGTATTCCAGCTCGATTAGTCGGTTCCATTGGCTCTAATGCCTCTGGGCCGCTTCACCAGTACAATCCCCTATAATTATTCTCCTGGAAACTATATATTTATTGACACAGTTGACTTAACTTCTTTCCAATAACGTTTAGCCAAACCTATTGTAATTCTGACGTGTATTCTGGTAAATGGACCTTCGTTCCACTTCGCTTGAGGTTCCAATTCGTTCAACTGGAATTATACACGTATTAAACGCATATTGAGTGAATTGAATACCGAAATTAATTGCTAATTAAACGTTTCCAATGGTACCATGTGTATTATAAATTCAGGGGAACTTTGCACGTTTCAAGTAAAAGTAGCATTTAGGTTGAAAAATGATAGAATAGAAAATGAGATCTTCATTTTTCACCGTCTAATTATAATCGATATATCTACAATAAGAATAATCTAATTTAAATACAAATTAAGAGTGAATATTTTTCAATATTTTCGCAGATTGCAAGATGAAGTGGCCATTGGTGCTAACTTGCTTCCTGCTGCCCCATTCCTGCATCCTGGGCGCTTTCCGTGCTGGTGAGTCATCAATTGATCAATCGTTTGATTAAAAATTAATCGTTAAATTAATCGTTTAATCAAAAATATCGAGTTTTTTAAGTTAAATCCACTTTAGTTTAATTCTGATGAATATTAAAACAACTTTAGTATTAAGATAATGAGTGTGATTAGAAATTAGGAATTTGTATTAAAAGTGATTTGTTGTCCTAGCATCAGAAACAACACAACAATAATCCATCAGGAATGCTGACTCTCTCTATTGACACGTCCTATTAAATTCACGAGTCTTGAATCAAGATTGACGATCCACTTGATTTGGGAGAGGGAAGAGTGGTGAGGGTGGCGCCACTGTCGCATGCAGACGAAGCTTAAATAGGAGCACTAGAGTAGAGTGTATTAGGTTTAGGACCAGGTTACGAGGTTTTCGACCAGCGTCAAAGGAATCCGAGAAGCATCCTTCGACTAATCGCGAGTGGATTAGTAGTCCACGAGACCCTATTACACGCAATTCCAGCCAGCGCACCGTTGCAATACCTCTGTTAAAGGCAAAAACATTTAAACCCTTTTGACCCCCTTTTGTTCTGGTTTAATCTGCAGTCGAGGAATCTGGTGGAAGTAAAAAACTATGGATTACGATGAATCGCTGCTTTTCTCTACGACTTAAAGGACCTTGAATCCTGAGACTAATCGTCTTGCTTTCCCTTTCCAACTTATTATCTTCTACGTTGGTGGGGGAAAGTAACACTGAGAATACAGTTAAATCAAAATGAGTGACTTCTCTTAAAAATATACAGGATGATAAATTATTTTGTAGATTTATTGATTATGATTATCATAGAATATTTATCAGGAAATGAGAAGATTTAATCAAGTTCAATGACCTAGGTAGTCAGTTGGATAATTCAGGCCCATTTGACCGTACACGAAATCCTTGAAACTCATTGCAGAAGCTTTTCCAATAATCAGTACAGTGTTTCTCATTAAGCTGCGCGGTTAGGACTTCAAAACTCGACGTTGTTTGAAGTAGTTCGAGAGTCAGTGTATACAGAGCTTCGCAGTACCGCGTCACTTTGCCAGGTCGCGTAGCACATATAGAGTCTAGTTGAGTTGAGCCAGTGTTAGTGGTGGGGGGAGAGAGAGAGAGAGAGAGAAAGAGGGGGGGGGGGGGGTAACAGTAGGAATAGGTAGTGGCAGGCAAGGTCCCAAGATACTAGAGGCAAGGTACTTGTCGTTTAACTTGTCGAATACGCGAGAAAGGCAGATATCTTGGTACCACAGTAGCCTTAGACAGAAGACTGGAGAGAAGGGGTTTTCGAGGACGACGGACAATCTCGCGTGGTACGGCCGGAAGTTCGATCTTCTCTTGGTACACCACCGGCGGCCTGGCTGCTTCCAACTGCGTGCAAAGGAACCGCAACCTTGCCGAAGGATCCGTACAACTCGTAGGACTATCACCCCCCTCTCCTCTCCTTCTTCTCTTTCGACTTAATTGGCGGCTTACGAACAACCTTCCAGACTCTGTCACCCCCCTTTCTCTGTGACAATTATTTTGCGTTTGATCGCTTCTCGAATCTTGTTGCGAATTTTTCATCAAATTGATGTGATTTTTCAAATAATCTTCGGTTAGTTTTATTTTGCTGTTGGATTCTTTTCATTTTGATTTTCTTTTTTCAGTTTAATCTGTGTTTTCGACTGGCTCAGTACATGAGAATCGTTTATTAAATTATTCAGTGTATATTCGATGTTGGTCGAGCATAGTTTTCTCGGAATACCTAAGGATTTCGAAGTTTACTTGGCACGGAGCGTAAAGGCGCGTCTTATAGTCAAGATGAATGGGATAGTGGAAGTACTTCCTCCTTGAACTTCGCGAATTAGTGGTTTCGTGTTTGTAATTTCAGTCTGTTGGCATTGGCCCTACCCTCCGGATTCGTTTTCTACTTGGAAGAATCTTCGTCCACTAATATCTCACGCTCTAGAAAACTCCCCTATTGAAAATAACCCCTGAAAATATTTACTTAATCAAAAAGTCCTCTTTAATTTCCTAAAAACCAAAAATACTTAGAAAACTACCATTAGAAAATATTACATTGTTCAAAATATCATTACAAAATCTTCTTCAAAAATACGATTAAGAACTTCTATTTAATTATCTCAATTTTCTGTATTTTTTTTTTTTTTGAAATCAAAGAAATATAGGATTCTTCAATCAAATTAAATTTTGCATTAAATTATGTAGAGATCCTCGTGTGGATGACAATCGAAGCCAGCGTCAAAAGCGAAAGGGTTAATAATGATTTTTGATAGAATCAGGGGAGTAACTCACTAATTGGCGCGACTCGAAGTAGCCAGACAAGTAGTCTAGAGTCGCTTTGCGCCGACCACGCGCACTCGTCGCCTAAGAACCCCCGAAGAACTTGTTAATGGATGCCTTGGAACAATGACTAACAGATCGACAGAGTCCTTTCGAATGTAGTTCTCTCATTTCTTTCTACTTTTTTAACTCTCTCTCTCTCTCTCTTTCTCTTTCTCGTTCTAGGCCACCTACTTATCGTTAGTCGGCTATTCTTGCACCGAGGATTCTTTGTCCACTGTTTCTTTCCATCTTCATCTATTGTGCCACTCCACTCGACTCTCTCCACTCTATTTTGCAAACGAATTATTGTTCGCGATTTTCTCTTCTTCCTCGCACTCACTTCTTTGTCGAGCTTCGTCACTCTGACGAACACTGTGTCCCGGAAATAGAAAATTTCAGATAATTGCGACTTTTTCGATGTAGAATTATCGAATTTCGTTGAATAATTATTCACGAGAAACTAGACGATATTCGAATCCAATTTCAGAAATAATCTATCGTTTTTGTTGAAAATATTCGAAATTTTATATTATCAGTCTGGGGAGATTACGGATAATTATTGGAATACATTTCTAAATTATTCATGGAATATGTAAAATCGTGAAGGGCGCGTTACATGTTTTGAAAATAACTCTGTGCAATTTTGTACTGTTAATAAAATCCAGATTTGCATAAAGATCTCCGGTCTATTAATAAGTTTTGTAATTATTCTGTATGGTAGGCTACTGGCCAGTTTAAGTATGGGATGAATTCATGAATTCCTGAACGATAACGCGCACGAATACGTATTACACGGTATAATATTTTTAATATTATAAGTTCCCAATAGAAGAAGAAACTTTTTTAAATTGTAAAAACTGTTCCTATTATTTTATTCACCAGAATCAAAATACAACATCGTCCAAAATTAAATTCAATCCAATGATTATCACTTTTAGAAGTTTCCCAATAAATTTATCACAAATTAAACTCTAAAATCTTATTGATTGTTATCTAAAGAATTTTTACATCTTTCTAGTCATTAGTAAAATCTCTTGAAAATAGAATGCGTTATCTATAGCTCTCCATCACCACTGACCCCATTAATCATGAATTCGAATGCAGGATTAACTCGATCGGGACCAATCGAACTCCGCTGATCGTTTACCGCGACAAAACCTCACTGATCTCCATGGGAAAGAGACGCTCGCGAGTGGTGAAAATAACCGATGCTTTCGGAATCAGATGAGTAGACGTTTTGCAAAGATGCTCTCAGTGGAAACTCGAGGAGACTCGCTAGACGATGAGATTTCTCTCGGTGGCAGAGAGGAGAAAGTATTCGTATCGATTTCGAATGGAAGAGAAAAAAAAAATAAAAAAGAAGTTTGTACATAGAAGAAATACAGGACAGCTGATATTGCATTTGTGGCTCGCGATCAACGATTCCCTTTGACGTTCGTGAATTTGATAACTACCTTAATTGGCAACCGCCAAGCTGCTCGAAAGCTCAGTCTCGTCTTTGTTCGAGAGGGCTCTCGAAGCAGTGGCGACACTTCAGAGGAACTAAACAGAGAAAGTAAGAACCTCGAAACTCCGTAATGGCATGGATCCCTTGGGACAATCGTGATGTAAAGATTCATTGACGTCGACCTCTCTCGCTAAGATGTCTGATGCTTAGAATTATTTCACAGAATAGAATCTTTCTCTCAGATTTTTCAACTTTTTTTTAATTAAATTCCAATCGATAATATTTATCTTTATTAATCAATTATAGTTTATTGATTTCCATTGGAATAATTATCTCAATTCGTAATATAGATTCAATAGATTTTCTACCTCTCTTCGTTAAATTCCAATTAATATAATTAGAACAATTGTATCTGTTTTGATCGATCAATCACAATTGATTGATTTCAATGAAATCGTTTTCGGAATTTGTAACGTAACTTTAATTGCCAAAACTTTAGGTTTGAATTGTATAAAATTGGAATTTTGATTTTTTATATTATTAGTTATTAGCAAAATTAAATTGGATTTAGAATTATAGAATAGTTGAATAATTTCCTAAATCTAATGTTTATGAGGCGACCATCCGCGTATCCGCATCCATCAACCATTTTCTAATCCCACGATGTAATCGCGAGACTCATCCTTTTCCCGTAAACAAGTCAAACTCGCTAAACGTTAGCTCGTTAAACAGCTAACTTGTTAAAAGTTGCAAATTATCAAATTATCCTGAGCGAATGAATTCGCTTATCAACGTGGAGAGCATGTTGAAACTATAATTATTCAAATTCATTTATAAAATGCAATATTTATTTTTTCTATTTAATCCACATCGAGGTTGAGTAGCGAAATTTCTCCAACTACAGGTTTCGCATTAAAACTTTTTCTTCTGAAAAACTGATCGATCATCCCTTGATCAATGTGATCGCTTCTCTCACTCATTCGTTTCCCATTTCTTCTGTCTCCACAAATAATAGAAATTTAAAAAAAAAAGGAAACAAATCCAGCGGAAATTCCAGAAATGAAACTAAATTCCATTTTTGCATATTTTGCAAATTTCTAAATACTCCGATAAACTTTGAACGTGCTTTTTTTCCTGCCTTAGACGCGACGTCGTTTCGAGGGGGTTCGTTAAAAAATTGGGAGACCCACTTTCGCGGTGGATTCGTTAAACCGTACTCTCTCTCTCTCTCTCTCTCTCTCTCTCTCTTTCTCGCATACTCGAGGACGAGACTGTTTAGACAGTCGGAGCTTTTCGAATTCGTTATGCGCTCTTTTTTGCATCATTACGCGGCCACGCTAGCATACTGTCGAGAGGTGTAACTTTAATTATACATTTTCCCTAGGAAAATTGGGATGCATGCCTCGGCGGCCTCAGCTTTTTCTGTCCTTTTCGCTGGCGGAACTGTGTCATGAGGAACACATACCGCGTGCACCACACTGTTCTCTACCAGGTCTAACGACCTATTGTGGTTAACAAGGAGTAACACATGGTTTCTCTACGAGCGCCAGTAATTCCGACTTTGCTAGACCTTAATACTCTCTAGCATTTACGCGATTCCACTACCAACAATCGTCTCAGAGAATTGACGCAATCGGAAGACTACACTGGTTTCTTTTCAAACTTTAACCCTTTCTCTTCACATAATTCTTATATAATGAGCCCTAAATAAAAATATTCCAGTAAATGTGGATCTCGAGCAAAATTTATATTCAAATTTTTATTATTACATAACATATTACAGGCTAACAATTAAAATTGTTTATATCGTGATTTGAGTCTAATAGCATTTGATTTAAATAGTGATAGATATAAATGATGATTTGTTATTTAGAATCAGTTATAGATCTGTATAAATTACTTGAAAGGGCATAAATTAGAAATATTGGTAAATTAGATGCAAAATTATATCAACCGATAATTAATAAACTTATGTTTACTTATGGGATAAACGTATCAATAATATTCAGAGAGTGAGAGAGAGAGAGAGAGAGATTGTTGAGGACCAGTCGACTAATCCGAAATATTGAATCTCTCGTCATAAAACTGTCGGTTCGCCCCAAATCCAGTGGCACAAAGAGTTAAGCGGAAACACAGCGGAAGAATAGCAGTGGGAAAGGGCGAAGGTAGAAGAGAAAAAGAGAGTTACTCGCGTGGCGGGCCAATAGAGGGAGGTTTTTTTCATCGGAAGGGAACTAATTTCGCGACGATGAAAATGCAGGTTTACAGAGCGTCCTGGGGAGTGAAACAGGGAGAAAGCGGCTCCTCCTGGAGACTGGGAGAGGCTTGAATGAGCTGAGGAGGAAAAAGAGAGAGAGAGAGAGAGAGAGAGAAGACTACCAGGAAAAAACTCTGGCCTGGAGCGGCTGCCACAGCCGCCACTGAATTCGTTCCTTGTCCCTGGCGAGTGGTTTTCTAACTTTGTAACAAAAGTGCATTTCCATTTCCAGGCCCTGCACCGCGTTGAAATTAACGTCTGCGCCGAGAAGTTTTGTGGTAATGGACCCTGGTCACGACGGGGATATCTCTGATAATTTACTTCTCGTCGGATACTGGAATGCCTCTATACGAGAACAGATGTCTCAAGTTGAAATTTTTCTTATTATCGTTATTTCATTTTATAATTACAATTTTCATACTTATATTTATTCACCATTTTTTTATTTAACATTAGAACTATCACAGCTGTAAAACTGACTGATAAATTATTATATTCACAAAGTATTCAGTATCGCATTTTCACGGATTAACTCAATGATAAAGAAAATATAGACGCAGATTTATATTTGCAAAAATCTCAACTCATTATGGCGAATATAAATTAGATCGAATTTTATTAAAATTCCGAAACCCCGGAACAGGAGAAGTGCGCTTTTTGAAAAAGTATTTTCGAAAAAAAAAAAACCATGTATAAAAACACTTAACTGTGACCCCGAGGAAATTAGAGTCGTCGAAATAATTTTCAACTGCGTCCATTTGACATGAATCAGTCATTTGAATCGGAAGTATGTACTCAAAGCAAAATTCACTGCGCGGTGGAAAAATTCCGGCGACAGCAAGCTAGATATTCTCATCGAGAGACTGAGAGAGAGAAAGAGAGAGAGAAAAAAATTATAGTTTGAAAGTGAATTTCGATAGACAGCTGCATCGCGAAATTTGGAGAGACAGGAAATTTCTACCAAGTTTATTAGAAGTGGATAGACATAAAGAGAAGGAGGCAGGAAAGTGTGGGAAGGTTATAAACGTTGGGGTGTGGTGAAAACTCAACGAACCTCGTAAGCATTCGACCACTCGCGAGGTCTGTGCCCTCGTAAAAAACACTTCCATTGCTATGGACATTTAACTGGATCCGGAAGATAGAGTTTCTATCCGCAAGATTCATCCGAAATTGCTCCCTTCCCTTAGTACTTATGCTTCTTTAATTTTTTACTACATTTCTATTCTGATTAATTTCTTCGATTGCGAATAATTCATTAAAAAATAACAATTTCCTTCGTTAATCTTATTTCACGAATTTCGATAATTGTCTTCAATTAATAAGAACAATTCATGAGATTCTATCGATTACATATCTAAATTGTATTATTTATTTATTATATGCAATAAGAATTAAGAAAATTATAATCTACAGTATCAATTTCAATATAAATAGAAAATATAATGAAATCCCTTGTTTTGCAATCTTCAATTGCATTGAATTCAAATCTGGAAGGATTTCAAATTTATTCATATTACAATAGATTCCGGTGACCTGATTATTTATACAAACAGTTGGTCACCAGTGACCAAGATACCCTTAGGCGCCCTAAATTCCAGTAGAATCAGCTCGTAAGTATCTCGTAAGACTAAATAAACGATCCTTCTTTATTCGTAGGTATCTCGACAGTTTTAGGGATCTGGGTATCGCGTTTCTGGACAGAATCCTCGAAAAATCCATTGGCAAGGCAGAGTTAGAGCTGCTCAAGTGGAAGGTTCTGAGCTTTTCTCGAGGGTTTGTATGGGTCTCTGCATAGACAGGAGACCAGCATAATTTTCCTAGGGTCGAGTAGATCAGCTTTATCTGACCCTGGACGGTTACTGGCCGCGGCTCTTGACCGAGATAGGCCACGCGAAATCCCTCGAGGGAGACACCCTCCTTCTCTCTCTCTCTGTCTCTATCCTCTTTATCTCCTTGGATCGCGCCACCCGGCTCCTTTGGGATGTGTACGTGGCAATAATTGGACGTAAGCGATTTCTGGCCAAAGGCTTATCGCTACTCTGTCCTCGACTACTACTTCATTCCTCTTGGATCTTCTAACTCAAACAATCTTGAGCTATACTTATCCTACTTCATCCACATTCTTCACTCTACTTCACCTTGCTATCAAACTTTCTTTACCAAAGTGAATATTTATTATTTAATTCGAATTTCATATCACTCATTTTCATCGTATAATTAAAAGATTTATTCGAAGATTTCTTTTGTTTAGTTCATTAAATATTCTTATTCTTTATTTCTCTTCGCCAAACTCAATATATTCAAGTCACCTCAAAAAGTGCCAAATAACCCTTCTGCAAATAAAAAAAGAAATTTCCTTGAAAAAGGAAACTTCATTATTATTCATTTCGCAATCTCAGATTGTTAGTAATCATTGCACGAGAGAGAAAAAAGTCGCAGATACAATTCTTTGGAAAATTTTCATGGAAAAAAGCGTCGATTTCGTTTTTAACTATATTCGAGGAGATATATATATTTTAGTTGGGCCGAGCATAGTTCAAGAGTGAAGCTCGAGTTCTTCCGAGGGAAAATTATGCCCGTCACGATGTCACAGTGCAGGATATTCGTAGATTCCATCCACGTGCAAGCGTGCACGCAAACTCATTTTCCCACTCGTCAATTATACATTAAAGGACGGTGGAAAAATCACAACAATCCTTGGTTGACGGTGCCAGTCACGTAGCTTTGGGGTTTTCGGTGAGGAAAATTCCGCGGGGGCCATGCTCGACGAGACCAACCTGGACCTTAATCACTGGCCTGAGGTAAACAAGCCGAGGTCCTGCTAATTAGTAAGCTCTTGCTGAAAGTGGGATTCCAACGGTAGAGAAATCCAACGTGTGGAAAAAGAGCGGTGGACGACGATTAAAAGCTCCTCTCTTACTACGCGACAGCTGTCACCACTCCGCATCTTTCCTTTTTTTTCTTCTTCTTCTTCTTCTTTTTTTCACTCTATTTTCTTCCTTTTGTCGGTCTTAGTCTCGACGAAGGAATCGCGAAATAGACTAATTTCATGGAAGATTCTTATTTCGTTTGATTCGTTCATCCCACCTTTAGCAGAGTTTCGACATTTTATACTAAATTCCCTTGAAATGGGATTTTAAAATGTTTTACGCTACAAAATATACACGATATGCAAAATGAGTGATTATAGAGCAGACTGCGAATTTTTATGCAAAATATCCTGCTATTTTATATGATAATGGGTGGATAGTAATTTGAACGTTCTGCTGTTTAATTGAGGAGGAATGATTCGGAATTAAACATTTTCTGCGAGTAATATATACTAAATTATTGTGGCTTGAAATTTGTGTAAAAGCACTAGCTGAAGTAAACAGTTGCGTAAATAGTACAGAAGGGATTAGATATGTCTTTTTGCATGCTATAATAAATTCAAAAAGATAAAGTGTATCAAGAAAACATTCATGTATCTTTCTTTCTTCAGTCTTCGTCTTATTTTCTTGCTTGATCAAATATTGAAAACCCAACAATACAAAAAGTAGGACTCATAAATATCTAAGAAAATCGTTGTGCAAAAATATTTCCTCCTCACAGTCCGAAGAATAGTACAGTGAATCGTGAATTTTATCGATCTCATATCGACAGAAACTATTTTTTTTACAACATCGAAAAATATAGAAGATAAACAGATATATTCGCACAAGTCGTTATCCTTCGAAAATCGATGTTTATTCCTAGATATTCTAGGATTTTTTATTTCTGTTTTTACTTTTTCTCTCTCATTTTTGCTTTTGAATAGAAATTCGCGGAATAGTCGGCAGCAGACGATCGACGGTCAGCAGATATACAGAAGATGATCCTTAAGGGTTTGGAAGCATGATTTCGCAGGACTTTACAGGATTCCGGAGCCTTTTTCCAAAAGCGTACCGTGCTCTGGAAGAACGCTCGCGGATTTACGACTCTTTTTCTCTCTCTCTCTCTCTCTCTCTCTCTTTGCGTTTTATTCGCAGCTTCACTCGCGGAGAAAAAATAAACTGTGAGAGGATTTGGATCGCGCGCTAAAGGCAAGCCTGCGAAAATTCCACGGGGTCAAAGGGTCCACGCGCTCGCGCGAGTAGAGATATGAAGGCTTCGCAGACTTTTTTTCCACCCTCTTTTTTTTTTTTGCACTGGACATTAGCGATTTATGTTTCACAGCGGATTTAGCACTGCGCCCAGACTCCTTTTTTTCACGCTTGATGCTCGATTCTGTGTCAACAGTTAAAAGAGACTTATTTCGGGAGAACAAGTTGACAGAATTCGTGAAATAATTCCATTAGATGTTTGCTTTATTTCGCACACTCACTCTTGATTTAAATACCTATGCGCGATGGTTTGTTTATTTTTTCTCTTTTTCAATCGTAAATTGCTTTAGGTTGCTTTTCGACAGATTGGATGCCCGCATTTAATCGATTTTATTTAAGAGACTCGTTTAACTCTCTTCGTACATTTGCCATTCGCTATTTCCAGTAGAATGAGGCACTCAAGAGCAGACACAATTCTGTACAGTAACTTATCGAACATGTTATCGAACGATTTACATTTTATTTCACGATTTAATTGTAAATTCTACAATTTATCCTTGGCCATCTTTCAATCTAGGTCAAAGATATATATTTCCCAAATACAAACACACATTGTTATCTTCAACAAACAATCCTTACACCATTCAATTTTCCCTCATACAATTTATCCAGCATTAAATTTCCCTTAAAACCAACATTTTTCATCATGAAATTTTCCCTACTACTATAATTGTTCATCTTAGAATCTTTCCACCATTAAATTCCCCTCAAAAGCTCACACACTCCAAAAGGGATCTTTGAAAACTTTCCTAGGAATTCCTTTCGGAGTCAAGTGGGCCTTTAGCAAATATTCCTGACGCAACGTTCTCCCAACATAATGTTTTTTCGTGTCGCTGTTGTTTGGCAAAGGCCAGCCACTGGAAGAAAGCGATGAAAAAGTGGAAGAGGGGGGAGGGAGGAGGGGGGGGGGGATCGTGCCAGGAAGCATGATGATGATAGTGTTTCGAGCTGTGGAGAAGCTTGGCTCGGAAGTTACGAGTGGGGTATAAACGATGCCGCCGCATATTCGCCCCCGTATTAATATCGTGCCAGGCTGAATATTCACGGCGGGCTACCTCTCGCAAGCCTGTTTTGTGCCCCCCCCCCCCCCCCCCCACCTCCTTTGTCCCTCTTCGAGCCATATATAAATATGCATGTATTTGTCGGCAGCATCGAATATGTTTTTGTACGTCCGAGTGAAGATCCTCGCATACATTAACCGTGTAGCTCGCGTGGGGGGCCCCCCTGTCTGCTGACTCGTAGTTTTGGGGACTGCAGTGAATCTAGAATCTGCCGTTCAGAGGTGATAAGCGACCCAGGTAAAGGTTCCAGTGGAATTTAATTTTACCTCATAACATTGATTTTATAATAATTATTGTTATTACTGTTAATTAACACAATAATTATTATTCAATTTAAATTGAAAACTGTCTTAACTGAGACCAATTTCAGTTGTTTGTTCGAATCAAACTGTATCCAAGAATAAGATTATTTCAATTGTAATTTGAACAAACGTAACATTTTTAAGTAATAACAATTAACATTTTACTTAAATCTTTTAATAATTTTAATAACATATCTCTTATCTCTTAATACAATATGTTAGGAATAGATTCTTATATTCTACTCGTGATTTCCATCCCTTCATCGATTTCAATTATCTGTTATAATCGTATTACGCGATAAGAACGGTATTTACAATCCTCAAATTACCATCAATCCGTATCAGAAATCTCTTGTTCGAATCTGCGAGGAGAATCGTCTTATTCAATTGGTGGCAGCTATCCATAGAGAGCTAAAGCGACCTATATCGATAGGAAGCGGTGTTACCTGAGCATTACCACCGGCTGATCCCCTATCAATAGGGAGTTCTACCATTTATATCGGGTTATATGTCGCGTATCGGATAGCCATTGACACTGGGGAGACCACATAGGGTTATAGTCTCATAGAGAATGGTAGAACAAGCGTGGAATGTCGAGAGAGAGTCTCTCGGACTCGAATGAGAGAGAAGGAGAGGGGGGAATCAAGAGTAAGAGAGAGAAAGGGGAGGGGGGAGGAAAGCTCTGGCGTTCCAGATAGTCGGCGCTTTGTATTTGCCCATTAATAGTGAACTACCATGGTAGCAGAGCTGCCTAGTCGGCGCTGAGAAATTAGCCGAGGCGCTAATTGTGTTACGTAACCCAGTTAGCGATGTGTGCACTTGGAAATTCGAAGGGGAAGATCTGTCTCTCTCTCTCTCTCTCTCTCGCTTACTCTCCTCTGTCTGAGAAGACTTTGATCTCGCCTTTTTCTGCGACTAATTACGCGATCACGTAACTCTCGGTTCCATTTTTATTCTACTGTAGAGGTTATGTTACACTCGAAGGTTTTGCACGAATAATGGAGAGAGATAATTGTTTCAGTGACGTAATTAATAATACGTTTTAATGTACAATGAAATAATTCGAAGCTTGTAATAATTATTATAAACGATTAATGGAAAATCAGTGGAGAATATGATGATTTAAAATCTTCACTGACTTCATTAAAATGATCGGTGTTATTGTAGAAATATGATTGTATGTTGTAAATAAGAAAGCTGCGAAGGGTTTCTTTTTTATTTGTGTTTTCAACACATTTCGAGGGTATTTGGCCTAAAATCACTGTTCCGGAAGAGTCGACAGTATCCATTCGAGCACAGTTAACCTTCACTCAACAATCGGAAAGAGGTTGCGTCCTGAATTGGTTAATACTCGATTGGAGAAACTCATTCCACTGTCAATGGTACCAGCGGCCAACTTCAATTTAGTTCTGTAACAGAAAAAAAACCTGCGGCACGAAAGCTCGGATTAGCTGACAAATCCACCTGCAGCCGAAATTCAGTCGCTCAGCTTGTAAAACCTGTTTCCCTATTGTTTTTCCGATTGCCCGTTCCCCGCCCTGGAATTCGTACCGATCGGCACGAGGTGCCAGTTATTATTTCACTGATTTGCTTTTTTTCCAAAAACCGTGTTCACTCGCCTATCTTCTCCCGAATTCCTGTCAAAATTGGAGGATTTTTTTACAGAAACCAAACAATAGATTTCCAGTGACATTATTTATTGGAAATACTCAAAAATCTAGTAATATTTTGAAAAATAATCACAGATTTCTCTCTTAACACGATTTCAATATGTAATAATTAATTTTGTACATTACTTTAATAGTTTTATAATCAATATATGGAAAAAAAAATTGTTTATCAATATAATAAAGAATTCCCCATCAAATTTGCATCCTAAAATCCGCAAAATAATACAAACCGAGAAATAGTAAATTTTTAAATAATTAACATTCGAATAAGCAGAGAAAATGGTTCGAGAGCTAAGCTTTTCGTAGAATAATCCCTGAGAGATGGCGTGTGCAACTGCTTTGTCCCGAAACTAAAGCGAGAAGAGGAAGAGGAAGGATGAGGACTGACGAATTTGGTGGATGAAAATCGGAGGTCGGACTCTCTGGCGTCGATGAACCGCGCAAGCTTCAATAATAAATTGTGAACAGCAGGGATTTGCAACGGTTGTTTAGCAAGCTTGCTTCCTGTGTTGGGGAGTTTTTAAATATTGAAAAGCCTTCGCCAGTGGTGCGGGCATCATCGGATTGGCCGGTAAGCCGCGTAATGGCGAAGAGTATATTAGGCAGGCGGACCGCGGATAAGCCGTGTTATGTTTCAGGGGGGGAAAACCGCGCGAGAACCGTCAATAAACTAGCATCCTTCGTCCAACTCTCACTATATATATATATTCCCAACTTCCCAGAAAACGATAATGTCGACAATTCTAAGACAGGAGTTAAGAAACTCGAATTTAAATTAATTTTTAACACCTTTTAACACTTTTGTTATTTTCAATGGAATAAAACAAGAGATTTGTTTATTCTTTTAATAGCTTGTTTTTCGAGAGATTTTTCCCATCACTCATTGAATTATAGTCTCTGATAAAATAGTATTAATGGATAATATTCTGTTTTAACTGGAAGAGTGGTGCAGTGAAATTCGGAGTAAAATGCGAATATTCTGCACTACTTTTGCCGCTCGGTGGATTATACTTTTTTTATAAAACAGTGTTAATGGATAATGTATTATTTTAAATCTAACAGTGCAGTAATAAAAATTTTAAATAAATGAACGATTACAGTGAAGTATGCTAGATATTATATTGTACTATTTCTAAGAATAGTAACTAATTGTTTCATTTCGGGAATTTAAGAATAACAAATAATTCTTTTCAATTAGAAATTGGGTCGATTGGATATTTGAGTGAAAAAGTATGATTATAGTATCAGTGGAAATATGGAAGGATATTGAGGAGGAAATATCGAAGCTGGGAAATCCATTCTTATCATATTTGCACGATCCATTGGCATTGGAGCTGGAAAAGCCGCCGATTAAACGAGCAGCTAGCGCGCGAACTGCTCCCAGCGAACCGCTAGGTATCGCCGCAACAGCCGCTAACGAAATGATTAATTCGCTTGGCGCAATCCGCTTTGTTTAAACTCGAGGCCACCCAAGCGCCACTGCACACAATGCATATTTATATATTTACAGCGGCTTGACCCAGTCGCACATCCACACGCGTGTTCCGGCTACGATTAGTCCTGGCAAACTTTCCTGAAAACTGCCACCAGTCGAACAATTTCCAACAATTCCTGGCGCCTTTCTAACTCACAGCTGACTCAACATTTTTCACGAATCTCATAATTTTTCCATAATCAATTTCGCCAACTTGACTTTATAAGATAGAATATTTGTACAAATATTATTTATTCTTCTTGATTTATTAATAATTTTTAAGTAAATGCAATTTTTCATTTGAGACACAGTTCACCGACAAGTCGTGTTCATTCGAGAGTAAATTATTCAAAAATGTTGCAAGGGGAATGTCAAGTTTGGAATCGAGATTTGAAGGGGTTTGAGAGTATCGATAATCCATAATCCATAAGGGAAGTTGAGAATGGGCCTTGCCAGAAGACTGGAAGGGTCTAGAATCATTCATCGAGGCGAGTAACTCGAATGAATAGGGCCAACAGCACTAAGGAGACCCTGCGGACGACGACCTATTATGTGATTGCTCATTATTGTTTTACGACGCTGCCAAGGCAGCCCTTGCGTTATCGCAAAGGGAGAAAGCGAGGATGATGGAGGACGAGAGAACCAGTAATAAAATCAGAGCACCTAGGAACTCCTCATCCCTTCTCCAATTCTTTTGCGAGCCATCGGTAGTGGAGAAAGACGAGGTACCGATAAACTCTTGGAATGGGTAATTACACGCCACGTGGACGTGTTGATTCGACCCTTTACCACTGATTTCCCTTTTCATTTGGATCCGGAATCTTTCTCTCTCTTCTTTCACATTCTATTCACTTTCTACCTTTCTACTACTTAGACCTCGGTGATTTACTCTGAAAGTAAATTTAGCGATCGAACAAACACATATATATTTGATTATTGTTTTTATTAAATTTGAGACAAACAAAATTGTATTCAACTTTTAAATATTTCTATACAGAGATATATATTCTTTCGGTATATAATTTAAACCAAATTATCAAGTATAATAGAGATTGTTGAAGAATTTTTTATGCAATGTAGAAGAATGGAACACTGGGATCTTTAGACAGCTAGGAGCACACGGTGCAAAGAATCCAGGGACATTCAATTTACTTGGAATATACGCCGAGCTGGCCCATTTACATTTATATTTACATGTAAATCGTGAGAGGCACGTGCTCAAAAATCCTGCCTGTTAAATCTTGCCCGCGGACCTGAGACAATTAACAACTGGATCGTGTCTAGAAATTTGCTGCCTTGCGTTAAAAAATCTTGTTCTAAGAAAATAATATCAATATTCATCATCATAATCAATATTGTTCAGATGATAATCACTTCAATCGTTCCAATTGAGTGTGTTTTGAATAAGTTTGAATTTTAAATCAGATTTAATTATAAATATTTTTCACAAGGATTCTTCTTGAGAAACGAATACCAAAGAGATAGACCATGGAAAAAGGATAAATATAAAGGCAGAGAGGAATAATAAATACAGAAGACCGTATCTTCTGGCAAGGAATAAATATTCCAGGTTTATAAGAGGATAAACATCTCGATTACACTCCACACGAGATATACATATATATGCAGTTGGAGCAACGTTCTCTACGACCTTCCAGAGAACAGAGAACAGTAGATATAAGAGAATCCTGTTTCGCGGTTCTCGATATCCTTAACTGCAGTTCTCGTGGACTCCTCTTTCTTATCCTCCTTTCCATCCAGTTTATGATTATTTTGTCCTGGAGCCTGGAAACTCCAGGATTTACCAAGTTCTCGCTATTTTCACTTGGTTTTTACAAGAGACCTTGCGACCTTTCACTATATTTTTCGGTATAATTATTAGTAGAAGTGTTGTCTGACTTTAATCGACAATTACTACTGATTTGTAAAAGTGTTGTCTGGCTCTAATCGATGATTACTACTGATATATAGAAGGGTTGTCTGACTATAATCGACAATTACTACTGAATCTTAGAAGTGTTGTCTGACTATAATCGGTGATTACTACTGATTTATAGAAGTGTTGTCTGACTATAATCGATAATTACTACTGAATATTAGAAGTGTTGTCTGACTATAATCGATAATTACTACTGATTTTTGTACGAAGTGTTCAGAAATAAGCTGGAAATCCTATTTCAGGTAAATTGGATGAAAATGAAGATGACCAATTTGGCAAAAACGACTTTGTTAATGAGGTCGCGACTCATGAAAATTGGGTAGCATACAATTTTTCTCTTATTTTCAAGCCTGAATATCTTCGAAGCAAGATATGATACAATTTACATATTGTCGTATTTTTATCATTTTTTTAGCCAATCTTCAAACAACACAAATCCTATTAACAAATCCGATTTGCGAATAGTGTCACCCCATATATTTTCGATCTATTTCAAACCAGAAGACCCACTAATAGGATTACCACCTGTTTCTGAAAACCACGAAAATTCTCATCATTAAACGAATAATTCCACAATTGAACCAGTTTCAATTGAACTAGATCTGGGTTTTTCGGTGAGAGAATCATGAATTTTGAACTTCAATAAAGCTGCTAATGCTAAGAGGTCGATTTATTAAGCAGTCTAGAATCAGGAACTAGTTAGCTCATCACAGGTAAATGTACAATGCAAACGGATGTACAATAGTAAGTGGAATTCTCTTTGATGTCCCTGGGAGAGTTACCCCTCTCTCCCGAGTTGCCTCTCGATATTCTCCAGGACTTCTCTCCATGTCGTCCAGGATTACCCACTCGCCTTCTGATTCAAGCGGACGCCTCTCTCCACGGCGTCCCATTCATCGAGGAGCTGCTGCCGCGGCGTCGTCTCGACGCCAATCGACGCCGGCCTCCGCCTTTATCTCCCATTCGTACTGCAGTTTATTGTGTGCTTCCCGGCGAATTGCTCTTCACGTATTACTTCATTGTCTTTTGTTTTCGCGGCCCTGAACCGTCTGGATATCCCCTCTCTTACTCTCCCAATTTCTATTTCTATTTCCCTCTCTTTCTCGCTCTTTACTAATGGCAGTGCCTGATTTCGAGTGATCGCAGATTGCTTTCGCCTGGAGGACTCCTTCAGTCGAGAATTTTAGACAGGAAATTTTGGAAAATTTAAGTCTGACTGATGTTTGAGTATTAAGTTCTTTAATGAGTTATTTTTTATTCAATTAATCGATGCGAATTAGATTATTTAATATTGAATTATATGTACTTTGAAACTGATCCAATGACATTTCCGAACTAGAATCATCAGAGGAGTGAAAATAATCATGAGAACGTTAAGTAAAAATCTCAGAACACCAGGGATAGGATATCCGAGAAACCTCAAGACAAAGTACAATCGCGATACGGTGGTCGAAGGAGTGGAACTGGAAGCTGGAAAGGCATCTGGGATCAGAGAAGTTCTCATCCTCGGTTTCTAAGTGTCCGAATATATGCGACTGTCCGTGTGTCAAGGTACGCGTGGCTGGAGATGGTCCCCAGCTGCCGAGAGATAACATCCAATTTGCGCGCAAACCGCTGGATTTCGTGGAAGGATCTTCCAGTCGCAGTGGCGTCTGCCCTCCGGTTACTCTCGTGTCTTCTATGTTTCTTCTTCCACTTTGTTTCTATCTTTCCTTACTCTCTTTATCGCTTTACATTCGTGATCACACTTATTTGTTCCTACTTATCTTAAACACAATTCCAAATTATTAAATATATTCTCCTGATATATTCGACATTCCTATTTCATCAAACTATTCAATTAAGAATTTTATATATTCACCCTGAATCTATTCTCGTTCATAACACTTTTTTAAATTTATTACTCTTTATATTGTATAATTTAATATGTAATAGTAGAATTTTTCACTCGAATGATTTATGATACGCGAAAAGTAATACGTTTCTGCGGAAATTAAACACATTGGAAAATGGTCAGTGGAAACTTGTTGGTTCGAGAAGTTTTAAAGGGCTTCGTGGAAAATCGAGCCATCGATTGTATTCGTCGTTCTCGAATAGAATACCTTCACCGCTGACAGGATGCAATTCCAACATTCTTTTTTTTTCTTCTTTTTTTTTGTCCCGTGAGGAACGAAGACGATCCATTACCCTTTCGCCTTGTAACCTTACGCGAAGCACCACGCGAAATACTGGCTGCGAGAGGAACTGCTACGTGAATAATTAGAGCCAGGGTTCTGACTGGCAAAAAAATTGCGGAGCTTTTCGCGTCGAGTAGCCGTGTTCTTCCGTAGTCCACTTTGAAAAACTGCTTGTTCCTAGGAGCTTGGAAATGTGATATCCTGCGCGCGCGAGAAAGTTATCCGCTTGCAAAACCTCCTTCGCTTAATATTTAACCGCGCTTCTTTCTGAACACTCTCTGTCTAAATGCCTCCTGCGGGACTGTAATTCCGCTAAACCCTCAATGTTCCTTTCTCTTCTTCTTCTTTCCACGAATCTGCTTGATTCAACCCTCTAATTCTCCAGGAATCACTCGCATGGTCAAAATAAACCAACTTTCACTCGAATTTCTCTTTTTTTGCAAAATCTTTTACTTTACATATTTAATTAATTTTCGCGCAATTAGATTAATTTTTGCAATGCGAAGATGGTTGGAGGAATCAATAAATATAGTTAATCGCGCAAAGTGCTTGCCCCGAGAATCGGTTATTTTTCGAGTGGCACGTGTTGGGCGATTAATGCTGACTCGACGACGAGCGATCAGTATCGGAGTTCCTTGGGGACTGGCGAGACAGGAAGAGGTCGTATTCCGATCCAACTAGCCTTAGGCTGAAGATAAGTCGGGTTCGGAGGAGTTAATCAAATTAGGAGACACGCGAAAACTACTTAATAGACAGTGAACGATCCACCGTGGCATCGCGAAGAATGGTTTGCTGTTAAGGCCTCTGAGAGTAGAACTTTAATCTTCGCGACTTTAATTAACGTTTGTGTACTATATTCTCTGATCGAAACTCTCCCCTTCATTTAACTCACTCACTAATCTTTCTAAATTACAAAACACTATTACTCTAAATCCATCCTAACTCTATAATTTTTATTCTTTATTATTTTGCATAAATGTTTACTTTATATTTCTTACAATGTTCATTTTTTTAATCTTTGCAAACTTCATTTTTAATTTCAGAGTAATGGTCTCTTGGTGGAAGAAGTCAGTTGCGGAATTGTATAGTAAAAGCGGTTGAAGTTATTACAATGTTACATTTGTAATTATTTATGAATAAAACCAGAGTTATTTCGAAGTAACTATTATTGTTTAAAATGAGTGAAATAGTACCATGGAAAATATGCGTTTGAAGTAAATCTTAATACGAAATCGAGTGGGGTTAATATCACCACCCACGCGATCTTCTCGAACTGCAAACACTCGTAGGGTGTGTCACCGAGGGTTTCAACCGTCATTAATAACGAACGGTTTATTCTCGGGTAGATTGCAAACATAATTAAGTCTCTCGTTAACATGAGCAAACGGTGAACCGCACTATCTTGCAGTCAGTCAACCGAATAAACCTCTGGATAAAATACGAATAGCTTTCTAGATCGAACTACCCCCTCCCCTCCCCTTTTCTTTTTCTTCCCCCCAGTTCATTCCACTTGAAGCAAAACTCGCTTATTTGATTATTTGCCTTTCATTTTTGGCGCATAGTCGCTGCTATATTTTCCTTTCTTTCTTCGACGGCTGGAATTTTTTCACCGGTCGCGAAAAAGGAAGTGTACACTGTACAGTGTGTAATAATTATACAATACTCGGGAGCTCGCTTTTTTACATACACATATTTCCAAGGCGAGTCAAGACGAGAGTTTTTTCCTGGAGTACCACGAGTACACTGCCGACAGAGAATTTCGTCTGACCCAGAAACCTGATGGGGATCAAAGCCAAGAAAGGGAAGGGATTAGAATGGCCTTGGAGATGAGGATGAAGGAACCGTCGTCTCTCGGTTCTCTACTTACTAAAGGAACTACGTTGTCTTATCCAGACCAGTTGACAATGGACGATCTTTTGTGAAATTTTCTCAATGACCTACTTACTTGGAAAACTCGTCATGCTTTTTTCTTAACAGACTCATTTTCGAATTGCTAATTTTTTCATTCACGAAGAGAATATCTATTTAACTTTTCTTCCCTCGGACGAAATAACTCTTGAGGATTCTTTATATCGTCATTGATGATTAATAAAATGATGATGGAATTTTTTTAGATACTTGGATCGTGTTTTTATTTGTGTTCAAAAGTATTTTATTATTTGCAGTGAAAAGATTAACTACCGTTTAAGAGAAATTTCAATTAATATTTTAAGTAAAATTTTCTAAGAATCTTTGAGTTTGAAAAAAATTAATGGATCCTTAAGATAAATTCCTAGGAATATTTGTAGCAAACTTTTCCATGGAGCTCTTAGTGTAAGGGGTTGAAAAAAATCCGGAGTATTTACATTGAAGAAATTAATAAATCCTTCAGAAAGATTCCTATTATTTACAATGAAGAAACCAAGGATGGACAGAGGCAAGTACTATTCCGTATTAAGTACAAGTACTTGCGCCCAAGTATAAGTACTTTGAGACAAGTACTTCAGCATTTGTACAAACTTGTACTTTGGGTCAAAGTACAAATACTTGACCCAAAGTACAAATACTTGTCCTAAAGTAAAAGTACTTGTACTTAATATCAAAAAGTACTTGCCTCTGCCAATCCCTGGAAGACCGATGGTTTCTTAAGAAAATTCTTATTGATATTTCTAAGGAATTTGCATTATTAAAAAAATTCTATAATTAATAGAGAACGAATCGAGTGATTTTTATGGAAAAATCTTTTTGACAATATCCTTGAGTTCTTGTCACCGGTAAATCACCGGATGCATAATACTTCGCAAGCACATTTCCTCCGCGAATAGTCGGATTCGGTAGATTTACTGTTAGAAAGAGTTGTTCTTTTCAACGATTTGATCCTTCATCGGTGTGTGGGAATTTATATTCGCGAAGGTGGTTTAGCACGGATGGTGAAAATATCGCGGTGACTCTAGGAGTAGTATCCAACCTTCTGAATTATGGACCGCAAGGATCGTGGGTCGCAAAAGAGTTTCGTAAAGAAACTTTCTTCCTAGTTCTAACGGTGCTTCTCTCCTGTTTTCAAATTGGCCCGACCACTTCCGCCTTATAAATAGCCGACTTCTACCACGAACTTTTGCACTCGGCTGCTATTTTCGCGATTTGCCGCTTCGACGTTGCTCGCTCGCTCGTGTCTCCTGTGAATCCGGTGAACGTTTGTCTCTTGGACAACGGAAAACAAGGTGTTTCAAGGTTTTGCTAGGGAACTCCTACCAATTTTCTTCCCTTTAGCGAGTGTGTAGAGAGAGAGAGAGAAAGAGACTCGAACTTGTTTAGTGTAGCAAACTTCCTTTGATTAAATTCACCCTGTAGTAAGAAATCATCCCTAAAAGCAGAGATTTCTTCATTGTTACTTCAAATGGTTCTGTTACGTTATCTCTACCTCAATCTTGTCTCTAAATTCTTGTCTTCGCAGTGATTTAACGCTCCTTCATCATTACACTGATTAATTATACTCAATTAATTTACTTATAGAATAATTGAAATACTATATAATAAAATATAGAATTTTATAAGCGAAACACGAATAAATGAATAATTTAGCAAACCACTATTTAGTAAAAGCGAAAATGAAAATGTTTCAAGATCCTATTCGCAAAGTTCCCCGATTAATCCAATCTCCATTTCTCCCACGCATAGTGCAATTCTGTCGCGGGTCATATTTCCGTAAGATAGTCTGTTGCGGCAGAGGATATATCATTCGCACTGCAAAAGAGAAAGAGAGAGAGAGAGAGAGAGAAAGAAAGGAAGATGAGAGTGAGATGTAAGATGAATGACGTGACGCGCCACACGCGGATATATGTATAATCCTGAAGGGAAAGGGGAGGGGGAGGGGGACTCGTGAATTTTGGATGCGCTGTGCCAGCCGTGGCGTAAATAGAATGTGATATTTTCCAACATGAAACAATAACGAGCTGACACTGAGGCCGAGCGCGCCTCTTTGTTCCGCGATATCATACCCCCCTCCACTCCTTTTACTCCCCAGACACCTTCGTCAAGCTCACCCTCTCTCCGCATCCTATCCTAAGGATCATTTTTTTCCCTGGACTCTTTTTCTCATTTTTCGATCTAACTCAGCAAGAGTAATTGCAATTTACAAACTATAATCACGATTACATATATTTCAACCCCTTGTGCAACTTACTCACTTTTATAATTCACTTTGCAGATTTGTAATAAAACTTGTTCACAAATGAAATAGTTGCATAGAATTCCAGGTTTCCATTGTGTTCTCTCGTTGGAGAAAATTAGAGTGACACATTGTGTGCGACATTATCAGAGGGTTGTATCGACACAGGAATAAAACAAAATAGTTTTGAGTTGGTAAAATTCCCTGAGAATCAAGGTAGATATCGAGAGGTAGAGAATCAAACGCTGGGTGGCATTCGATCGACGAATCCCTTTTTAATTCCACACTAGGTTCAATGGTTTCAATGATAGAGCTGCCATCGCAACCCCCCCCCCCCCCCCCCCCCGCCCCCTTAGTCGACGGTATTAACGCTAATGGGGATTTTATCGGGAGTCGTATTGAGCGATTGGCCGCAGAGGAGCAAGTTCATTGGGCCCATTAAAAAAGCCGCGCACTGCGAGTGAGAGAGGAAAAGGGGGATAGAATGAGAGGGGGTGAGAGAGAAAGAGAAAAAATGGGGTCCAAAGGTAAATGGGCAGGATGGAAAATTCAGAAGCGTGCAGTGAGCGAGGGCAAAAGAGCGTAAGAGCGTAAAGGCGCATTCAATTATTAGCAACCGTGACTGCTGCTTCAGCTTCTGCTGCTGATGTTCTGTGTTTTGCGGGAGCTTTCCTGGATTCGTGCTCGGCGGGCAATAGCCTCCCGTTTCCATTTGCGATCCTACCTTTCGTGTCGTGTAAACGTTCAAACGGACATCGCGGCAGGCACGGCTTGTTACAAACCCCCCTCTCTTTCTCTCTCTCTCTGTCTCTCGCTTGCTTCTCGTTCTCTCACTGCTCGGTGAAAACCGAGAACTTCTCTAAAATTGCGATCATCCACGTCCAACGAAATTTCCTCCTGGAAAAATCGAACTTGAAGAATTCATGAGGCTACTCGACCTCTTCGCCTTTTTTTCTTCGAGTCTCAATCGTCTGACTGATGGAAGCTTGATTAGTAAACCACTTACATTATTTTTCTTACACGAATTTCTCAAAAAAGGTATTTAAAAAACAGGTGATTTTAGGGTTTTTCTTTCACTATTAATAAGTTTCCTCATTCAATATAAACGGATACTCGGCAACTTTCTTCAGGTAATAATTGATGAAACACTTAAAAGGGGGCGACAGTCGAATTTCGGTGAATAAATCATTGAAAATTGGATGATTAATCAAAGAATTTTAACGAGACTGGAACTTGGGAATCTTTTGCCTTGGGTAATTGGAGCTGCGTGCTTGGTCGTATACTTCTTAAGGAAACGTTGAAACTGGTCACAGCGTACACGGAAGCAACCCGACAAAACCGGATATCCTGGAGGAGCATTCGCGAACCCGGACGACGGCACACTCCTAAATTATTTTCCCTAGGGGTGGAAATTATTCATGGAACACTCCTGGTCCGCTCGAGCCACAGTCGACGTGATTTCGTTCGGTCCTTTAGTCCCCCCCCCCTCCCCCTCTTCTTCTTCTTCACTCCATTTTCCATTCCCCTTCTCCCTATTTCGCTTCTTGTTCTTCGCCTCGTTAACCGAGACCATAAGTTAGCCGATTTCTTTGTATCGTGCTTGCTCTTGGGAAACATTGCTCCTCAGCAACGTGTCCTCGTTTTTCGCCTTGTGGGCGGAGCTCATGCTGCTGTTGCGCGAGATACAAGAGGTTCAGGGTTAGTGTCAAGCCCTCCAGACAATTCGAAATCATTTTCAACGAGTGTTTTTCACGATTTCGTGCTTAAGTATAATCCACGATGTCTCTAAGATAAGTTGAATTGCGAGAATTGCGAAGATTAGGTTCCAGGAATCAGGTTAAATTAGATAGCATAGTTTATGTGCAATCCTATTTATTTAGGAAATTAGTCGCCGAATATAATGAAAACATTAGTTAGAATGGTTTAAACGATCGGATAATAGTTTATTTTGAGATACCAAAAGATATTTTATGTTTCATAATAGAAATATAACAAATCTCTTTAATTAATTATCTTTGGGGAAAAAGTTGTATTGATACGTAGACGAAAGAAAATAATTATTATTGGAAATCTGAAATATGTGAAAGTAAATAATTGAGTAACATACCATTGTAATCCATATCGGAGATATTTCCGAATATGATCCTAGAGAGGATAGGACGAGCTAATATTTCCTCACCACCAGGAGTTCCTGTCTCGCCAAGGGTGGATGCTCTCCGGTTAATGTGCTTTTACGAGCTTTCTTCTTGCCTTTGCTTCGCGAGAGTGGCCGTACTTTGTTCCGCACCAAGAGAGAAAAGAGGCTGTCTTCTGGACCAGCGGCGGATTGTCTCGAGGAAAGAACCGTGTGGATGGGATATTCACTTTGTCCTCTCGTGGTGGTCGGTCAACCTTCCTCTTTCTCTCTCTCTCTCTCTCTCTTTCTTCTTTAGTCGTTAACCCGTGCTTTAATGTTGCACCGAGAAGATTCTTTGTGAATAAGTCCGATTTATTCTTGATTTTTAGCTTCTGCTCGAGCTTTCTACCAAGGATTCACTTTTCTCTTAGCTTTCGTCTTCTTCTCTTCTTTATTTCGAATTATTATATATTCGAGCAAATCTTCTTTCAGCTTTGCAATTTCCACTTTCATTCGACTATTTCTCCTCTCAGTGGATTAGTTTGTTGCTCTCTGGTGAATGTGGTGATAGGGAAAATTAGATAAATCGCGGAATTCCGGATATTTACTGGGTATCGTTTTAATCATGAATTCCAATTCGACATTGTCGCTAGCGATTTAGGATGCTTTGTTTCATGAAAATCATGATTAAAGCATGGGATATTGGCAATTTGCAATAGATTTTCATGTAATCTACCTCTTGTAATAATTCCCTTGACGTTTCATACGATTTTCGCCATTTAACTGAGCATTTCAAACTGAATGCTCCTTTTACGCCAATTGATCGTTCGCATTCACGCTGTTCGACTCATGGGTATTTATTCAAGATAACATTGTTCCGATTTATCGACCAAATGAAGTTTCATTTGGGAATTCCATAAATTGGATCGCGAATATAATAAACTATAATTAAAATCATATTCACAGTTCAATTGCAATAAATTCAGTGAAGCTCAGTGTCTCTAAATGGACTAGTCGCATTCAGCTGAATTGATTTCATAGATTTCACGTGTAATATTCCAATCTTCATGAAGTTCCTCATTTACCCAGGATAAAAGAATCGTACTTTTTTTTATTGTCCAATTTCATCATGATTTGTTTTCATCAGTTTCATTGGGAATCGAAATATTTATTGGATTGTAATTGTAATTGAATTTTTTTTCCATCGCGAATTTTTTCAAACGAAAAATATCTTATTTTGATAAAATTTAGGGTCGTACATTTAGGGGTGGAAATTCCGAGTAAAATCATAATTTGTTTAATATATCTTCGAAGAGAAAACCTGTTGAAGATGAGTTAGAATTCTTTTGGTTAGACAAGTGTAACTAGTCCAATTTCAATGTGTACTCTTGGTAGGAGAGCATTAAAAGTCAGAGGACCGATAACACCAAGCGACATGCCATTCTTAACTAGGAAACTTGCACTTGAGGTTCAAGTCTCTCAAGTCCCGCCTCATCAAAGGTACGCTCTTGCATGTCCGACCACTCAAGCCCTCATTCCACTTGCTTCCACTTGACACCTTTGCATCTCCCACTTCTCTAACATTCTGCCCCCCCCCCCCCCCCCTCTCTCTCTCCCCCCTTCGGTCGCTTACGATGTGTTCGCTCACCTGTGCGCAGTCCGACCCCTCTGACCCGTGATCCGTGTGCACTTCGCCCTCGACTTGCGACACGCGGCGCGTGTCCGACACGCGACTCCGTGTTTCGCACGTGACTCTGTGAGTTCTCTTGCGCTTGGCAGCTTCGTCGATTCTCTCGAGGCCAATGCCTTTTTGAGTGTAGTATTAAAATCCCCGTGGACTCTGCGCCCTCCGCGTGTTTGTGGCTCTTGAAGAACAGCTTTTTTCGATGCTACTCGAGAATTCAGTTTTTCAACCCTGCCGTTTTACCTGAGAAAGCATTTTTTTTTTTCCTGCTTTTCGGGAAATTTACTCCTAGCTTCTAAGGGTTGATGAATATTGAAAATTATAAATTCAATTCAGTAGCTTCATTCATTTCGATTTTATGCAAGATTCTACATTGTTTTATTTCATTTCAACTTTGTATTAATTCTGAGATTTACCAGCAGAGAATTCAATACAATTAACATTGCGTTAGTTGCTGGTTTTAATTATAATTTGAGCTACAGTGTTAATTAACATTTTAATCATTTCTTGTGAAGATACTAATTTTGATATGGACAATAAACACTTTGACTAATGAATTACAGGAATTCCACAAGTTGCGTAAAGTTTATGGATCACTTTAATTGAAAGGAATTTCTATTTTCGGAGCTTCGATCGAGTCTAAGCGATTTTCATAAATTTGGAGTAATTAGTTGAGAGAGTAATAGGAGTCTTTAGAGGAGAGAATAGAAAATATAGGTAACTTGGAAGTGATGTCAGCTACCAGATTGGAAGAAGGCTCGCAGGATTCTCAGCCGGTGCTTTTCCAGCAGGAAGACACCGACAGTTCGAAAGTTCAGTGGAGCCAAGTCGCCCTAGCTAATAGTTTAAAAGGTCTGCGGCCCCGTCGTTGACGAGCTGGGGACAGTTCCAGCCCGCCAGAGACCCCCTCCCCCCCTCCACTACCTTCGATAACTTCTTCCTTCCCTCGTTTAGACTCCCACAGAGTCTAGTTGAGAGCTCCGATGAATAAGTAGAATAGACTTAATTTCTCCCCTCATTCATGACCGAATATTTTCACTGACAATTATGCGACTCCTCTTCCGCCATCATAAACGGCCTGAGATTTTAATAATGACTTCGCGATAATTCATCCCGATCCACTCATTATTCGGTTAGCGTTACCATTTTGCATATGATAATTAGTCCATCCAGTGCCAGATACTTTTTGGGCTAACGATTGAATTTTAATTAACCAATTTTACTTAATATCATTGTTCAAGAATTCTATTAAGAGATATTTTTTAGGAAATTTTTATACATTTATATCAAGATTCCATCTTAAGTTTGCTAAATCATTGTAATTAATTATAGTGAATAATTGAACTAAAATAAACCGATAGAATTCTCCTCTAAGATTCTTATTGCGATTGTGGGAGATTTTTAATTGTTCCAATAACGTATCTGGAAACTAGGTTGATCGTTGGCTAAACATGTAGTATCAGGTATTCAGCGAAATGGACCATTGGAGGAGTGGTATCGTGGAGGGGGTATCGAGGGTAATAGTAGCCTTAGCCAGAGGGCAACTTCCGGTTACCCAGGAGAGAACGAGAACACGATAACGACATTAGCGGAGTATAATGAATTTATCGTTGGCAACTTAAGAACAATTAATGCGGAACTTTTGACGCATTGTTTCGCGGCTATTCGCGGTGGTGGCATCAGGAAGAATGCCACGGCGACTATTTTCCCCAGTAGCAGCATCACCACTACTACCATCAGCTCATTGTTTGCCCTTTGCCAACGTGGTATATATATTCCATTGACTTCATCCCCCCTCTCTCTCTCTCTCTCTCTCCCTTCTCCCGATTAAACTCCCAAGCTCCAGCGCAGCGATGCTTTCAGAGAGGTAATTTACAGTGGCACTTTTACCTCCAGTTTAAATGTTTATTGTTATTTCACCGATACAATAACCGCGGACGCTTTGTGCCACGGTGCATCGATCTTTTACTCCCACCAGTTTACTCCCTTTCTCCCCCCCCCCCTCTTTCATTCTTTCCCTCTAGCTCTCTTTCTCACCGCTTTTTTAAAAAGGCCAAGCTCATAATTAACGAGCGCTTTCTGATGAGCGCGATTGAAAAATTCGCTCGCTCTGCCAGAAGAATTGCAATTACGCGACTTGCCCAGAAAAAAAATCAGCTAAAGATGCAGTTTTCAATTTGTTTGCGATAGATATTCACGTAGGGATCATGAGCCTTAAATTGTCTCCTTAAAATACAGAAAATTATTCAGTTAGTCTGGTTTAGCTGCCCCCCACCCCCCTTTTATTTTTTTTTCTACTATTTTTTATCTTTACTCTCTTTATCCGAACGTGTCGCGCAAAATCGATCCAAGAGTGACGATAATTCGAACCTCTGTCAACGTGCCTTTTCACGTCAACCCTACTACGGATGTGTCGCTCGGAGAGTAAAAAAGGGAAAATGGTGGGGGTAGAGAGAATCTGGAAATCCGTAGATACATTTGATCCTGGCTTATCGAGTTGGCCGAGTAGACTGGTAAAATAGGCTTTTGTGGTCGCGGTTTACGGTCACCAGGATCTCTTCCCCTACTATTAGACGAGCCTGTAGATCGATCGAACAGCACTCGCATTTACCTAGAGACTTCGACCCAGATCGTTTACGACGCCAGCCGCATTATGTATTTTAATGTCGCTATGGCATTTACGTTCGCCAGTTTTACATCGTAAAGGTATGCTAATCCTAGGGGCTCCGGCTGTTTTGCCCGGTATTCTAAAAGCGTATTATCATCCAAGCAGTTTCTTAACAACCGGCCCAGTTATTGTTACCTTCGAGGGAAACGTCCCAAGCCGATATCATTTTCATTTTTCGCTTGCTCTTTTCGCGGATTCCTGGATATCGGTTGGAGATGAATAGAAAATTTGTAAATCTTTCCTAATTAAAATTTTGAGGTTGATAAATATTTTCTAAAAGTTGTACAATAATTTGTAAAACTCAGTTCTCTATGATTCGAGTTTTAAAGAATCGTTAAACTATCAATATTATTGAAGAAAGAAATATCAATCCTGTTTTTTATCTTCTGGATAGAAATATAAATGTGACGGAAAGGGAGTAGAAATGATTAATAGAATATTCTAGAGTATAATTTTCCTCGATAGAATTGGAAGTGACGGTCGAATATTGCAAATTGACAATGGTACTTTTGATAATGTAGGGAGAATTCCTTGGGAATGATTTATCAAGTCGGATACAGGGCGACAGTGTCATTTTCTCGAGTCGAATACGGGGTGGTACCGGTAGAAATTGTTGGAAAGCAGAGTAATTTCCTGTCCCTTCTTCCGTCATCCATCGACAGAGAATGAGAAGACCCCCCCCCCCCCCCCCCCCCTTTCTCAGTCGTTGCCACGACTAGTCGTCGCTCCCCGCATAATTCCACTTTATCGAGGAAATATCGCTAGCTAACAAACACGCTCCTCACGTTATCGATACACTTTACGACTTCTTTGTGCCTGTAGCTACACGGTTGATTTTGCGAGCCAATTAAAATGATTGCACGCGATACATTCACCCTCGGTTTTGCATTCGAAAGGATCTAAAAAGATTCATAGATTAAATTCTTTCTATTCTAACTCAATAATTCATTCTACCTAATTTTCATTGTGAATAATTTTCTATATCTTAACTATCGATAGTTTCAATGTCAATGGTAAATTAATGGTAAAAGCATTTACCATTTCTCTCGAAAGAAGAATCCTGAGAATTTATGGTGAAAATTTTTCTCGAGAATAAAATGAAAACGTGCTCGAAAAAAAAAAATGGCACTAAGTAACGACATAAAATCCGTGAGGTCAAAATGGTGTACGAAAAATCGTTGAGCGTGGAAAACGTTTCGCGATATTTACTCGTAAAAATGCATGAAGTTATTTTGTACGGTTCGCGCGCGTGGTCTAAGTAGCGCTGTTATAAATTTCGCAAGGTAGAATGGTAATGGTAACGTTGAAAAGGGAACAGGCACAAAAGACTTTAGTTTCTCTCTCCTACGCTTTTTCCGCTCTGTTTTCCATCCCCTTGACTGCATTTCCCTGGGAATTAAATATTCGGCGTTTTTTTCGACGTTGCGCTTTGATTAGTTTGCAAAACGGCCCCCGGGGAACAAAGGCCACGGAGAGAACCTGGCAGCATTTTATAATGGATACATCTTTGGAACGGGGGCTACAAAAGAACCGCTTTCGCCGTGCCTGCGTATAATTGCAAAAAAATCGCTGCCCCCCTCCCCCCCCCCCCCCTTCCTTCTATTTCACGTCCCTCCAAGCGAAAAGGATTTCGCGATTCCTGCTGCGAAATTTCGAGCCACTTTAACCTTACTGTTGCCAGTCCTGCCAGCGGAAATGGATTTAACCCTGACAGCTCGATGCCGTTGGCAAATTTCGGTAAAATAAACTCTTCTGTATAACATTGTTAAAAGAAGAAAAGAAAAAAAAACAGTAAAAATTTTCCACATATCATTTTCATTTTGCGAGAATCGAGTTTCCAAATTATTTTAACGCGAATCGCTACCATTTTTGCTACTGCTTTCCATTGTTAACACGATATTTTTACTTTCAATTATTTTCTTTATCAGCAAAATCATTGTCATTCGAAAAATGTAAGATTTTTTGGATTTCGAATCAGATAATTTTTAAATAAAGGAAAATAGGAAGATTAATGATTTTTCTTCTGAAGAAAAGTACTTATTTTTTTATGAGACACGCGAAGAATAATTATCAAGATTCACCTTTAGCCATAGCTGTCGCGACATAGACGATTATATGCAATTAATTCGTTCGCATTGTAGAAATTAAAGGCAACCGTATCACGTCGATCCAGTTCGCAAACTCGCGTGCACCTTCCAGCACTGTTTTATTATTCAATAATAACAAAGGGCTTGGCGCCACGATTTTTCACCAGGCAAGTTTCCTCGATATTGTACCGAGAATCCCCCCCTCGATTTCGCTTGGGGCAGGCTCCTGTATTTTTAACGGGAGTACTCTAATGCAAATTTCCGAATACTCGCCTGGACTCGGCAGTTTACTCTGCATCGAGACTCGCCCGTTGTTTGTCTTCCTAACGAAGCGTGGATTTTAATTAATTGCGGCTAAAAACAGCCTTTCCTGTTTTCATTTTTAATCGAGAAACAATAATTGGAGGTGACGCGCTCGAGGTACAAAGAATCCTGTGTGATCAAATTTTCCAAGTTTTCGAAAATTGTATAAATGATAAAATATGTATGAAAAATCAAATTATTTAAAGAAGAAAATAATCATTTTTTTGTTAGATGCGAATTATTAAATGTCGAAAGGTTGTTTATAAGTATCGTGAATTGTGGGATTGGAATTATGTCAAATAGAGATAGAGTTGAGTTAGTAAAATCGTGGAATTGAGCAGTCGACCACAATACCACATCACTATCCAACCGGAAGTCCAACATTTGGATGGCTTTTGACAATACTTCCGCTGACGGCACAGGGATTAACCAGCTAGTATTCAAGAGCTGAGGGCTTCAGCTTTCCGAATCTGTTCCTCGAATTATTCCACGGTCACCGGTTCCTGAGATACGGGAGTTTAAAGGATAACGAGGACAAAGTCGTTGAATTCTACTAAGGCTATTCGATTGTCCGCACCATTATGTCATCATTCTACTTTAACGATCCTCGAATCACGATAACACAAATCCTTCTACTTAATTCCAATTCGTCAACTTCGAATCAATCTCCAAATTATTCTAGAGTTTCTAGACAATTTTCAATACAACAATAATTATATTAAGTTTCTTCCAAAATTCAAATTTTTTTTCTTTATTCAGCACTAGTTAAAAGATTTTCAAAAATGTGTCTTTCGATCTACTTTGGAATCGTGCAAAAATTCAACAACGATGAAACTGATCGTTTAACAATTTTTTTGTATCGGAGGAAAACAATATTGATAATACTTGTAAGCGAGTCAACAATAAGAAGATAAGATTAATCGGATCGAGAATTGGGTTGTCGAGTTGATATTCTCGTGTTTCAGAGGATTTCGCGGTTGCAAATAATACAAAGGTTCCAGGGTGCGATATCGGTGCTTTGTTTAATATTGATCGGCTGAACTGACGCGCCCTGCTCCACCTGTTTTCTAAAGGGCAGCCTCACGCGTTTCGGTGATTATTGAATATTTTATTCCGCGAGAGATGGGGGTGCGTGGATCAGTAATGGCCGTCTGCACCCTTAATTCTCTAATTACAGGTTGTACGAGGGCGCCCGTAACACTCTGTTTATGGTACCACTCGTAAAATTCAACTCAAACACGGAAAAACCCTCGCAACTTTAATCTTACAATTCTCATATTTTCAAGCATCTTTTCCAACTCTCTTCAACCATCAGAATCAAACTTATATAATATATACAATTTACATCAGTGATTCTTCCACCAAGAATTTCCAACTAATATCTAATTCAATACTCTTATTTATTCTGTAAAAATAAACGTAATTAACAAAATTAATAACAGTTAATTAGAGAATATGTTCGATGTAAATATTAGGATTGCGATATATCACGTATCTCAATTTTTAATTACAGTCAATTTGAAAGTCTTTTTCACTTGTTTATTGAAAACTGTAAATATTAATACAATGATAATTTCAGGTTGATTGTATTCTGTGGAAATGATACATGAAATTTATTCTGTTGAAACTATGCAATCTTAATTAATTGGCAATTGAGTTAACGAGTGAAACGTTAAAAGTGAGCTAGTTTCCAATGGAATTTGAAAGTGAACTCGAGATACATATTGAGCTTTGAGGAAAAGCGGTCAAGCAAATAAATTTGAGTCGAAAGAGGGTGTTGTAAACATGGCACTAAAGTTGAGAGACAAAAACTGCGACTTTCGAGGAGCACTGGCCTAGATTCAACGTGGTTTTTTTTGGCTCCTGAGGGGCCAAGTGAGGTTCGTTTCGCTTCGTTTTCACGTCCCTCCTCGGTTGGTCGTGCCATACATCATCATTAAAAGCAGACCCCCATACCACCCTAAGGCACACGGCACGCAAATCGCATAAAACCAGAATAAAAATTTAATGACCAGGGCACGGAACCCCCGCTGTAGAGAAGTATTCCTCTCCTCTAGCCCTTCCAGGCCAAGCTTAAGTCCGACGAGGATATATGGCTGGTCCTTCGGCATCGTTTGTCACTGGACGGGGGGTAGTTTTGATCCTCTGTGGGCCACTATCCTTCTACGATCGGAATTCGCCACCTTTGTCTCGTCGAAATTGAGAAAAAGCACCTTTTCGAACTTTTACTCACTACTCTATTATATTCAATCGGTTTTCTGTTCGAGAATAATTTTTTCATTGTAATCTCATTACAGAAATCCCTATTATATCGCAGTATTAATTCTCTCAATAATAGAATCATTTAACTAATCGAAATAACAAAAATATTTCTCTTGAAAATTTCATTTTAAAATTCATTTCGGATTTAATTCCCAGAGAAAATTCTAATGACGGAAAATCATTTGAGCTTTCAATCACTTTTCTTCGAGAGGATTAATAATAGAAATAAATAAATCGAAATTGCTCGAAATAAATAGGTGAAATGAAGTTTTGACGTGAAGAGTAATTCTGTCGACAACTTAATTAATTTAGAAGTATTCTTTTTTTAGATGATACTATAAACATATTATATTTGAATATAGAATTTGTATGTATTCGAAAGAATAGCAGCAGTTGAATCGCGAGAAGTGGGTGGAATCGTGAAGCTTCAGTTGGGAGACTAGTATTGATTCCAGTTATTTCTACCAATAGTGAAGGGGAGAAATTAACTTGGTTACTGGTATTTAAAGGGGAAATTAACTTCGCTAAATCCCACTGTCATTTGGGGTGAAAATCAATTATATCCTATATAAACATAAAATATGAATTTCAATTTAAATTCCCAAAAGACAATTTTCTTTTGACAACATCTCCAATTCAAATTGCGTTAAACTTATTGCTTAATATTATCACAATCAATTCTAAAAATTACAGTTTCAATGAAAAGTAGAATATTCCGAATTAAAACGATCGATTGCAACAACAGTAAATAGAGAATTAGAGTAGTGGAATCGTAGGGAGAAAAGAATTATAGTATCGATCAGAGAATATCGATCACTTAGAGTAAAAGAAAATGAGGTTGGAAGCTCTCGAGTTAAAAACTAGGGGCGTTCATCTTCATTCACGAGAAAGAAAACGAACCTCTCGCTTAATGGTTCTCGATTAGTTGCTCTTGTCACTGATCCAATGCTTTTTCCCCTCTGGCAGCTGATCTCGATCAGGATGCACGGTAAAGTGCACGCGCGTGCTACCCGCGAGTCACGCAAATCGGCGGATCCTGGTAACGAACTCGCTCGGCCAATCGCCTTAATCAAGTTTACAGGATCCGCAGGGAAACGCCACGGTTAATCTCCAACCGCATCGCGTAAAACCGGCCGCATGGGCCGCCAATATCACCCCTCTTTCGATCCATTGTGTTTAGGATCGATTGGGAAGTAAGCTTAGAAAATCTATCCTCTTCTTTTTCACTTCCAAGTGATTCAAGTCAATGATATGTCAGACGATATAATATTAACGATCGTAATTAAGCTGTAGATGTTTATGAAAGTAACTAAATATAGAAATAATGTTTTTCTTCACTTCACCCTTAATCATAATAGTAATAGTAATTAGATTGGGAATTATTTTCAATAATATTTAAGTGATTAGATTAGAAAAAGAATTGTGAAAGAACCGTATGAAGTATAAAATGAGAGATTTGTGTTTTCCGAGAGTTTTTAACTTGAAATTGTCTCCAAAGTTTCTACCTCCGTAATATAACTATCGGTCCAACCAAAGGTCGTCTTGATTTTTTTCAGAGAAACTTCAATTATAAGAATATTCAAGTTAAATTTCCAATTTAAACTGCATCTCCCATTTTTCCTCCACTGTCTCCTGCTACTTTCAAGACAACTCAAAAGAAACCTCTCCTTAATAATACTTCCTACTCCTTACGAAATTATTCACTAATACGAATTATCAAATAAATAATTATCCAATCGCAATGTTCATTTATAATAACAATAATAATAATCTCGATTCATACAATTGACATATATCTTTGCAATTGCAAAGAATCAATACTCTTATTAACATTAATGCCATTGAATCGATTCGTTTCATTAAAATCCTCGTCTGGCAGGCTATAATCCACTACAAATTAGTCTATACTAATTAGCGTATGCTAACGATTTCGGTGCAGTATTAATACCGAAGCTTACCTTCGTCGAATTCAACTTCCCAAAATCGAAGTAGGGATCCCCCCCCCCCCTCCCCTCACTGCCATTATCCCCCCGTCACTGACACAGGAGAATCTCTCTATCATGTCGGAGTGACTAATCGACAGTGGCTAAATTGAAACAGAGAATCGTGTTGTGTAATTAAATTGACTTCTAGACCAATAATTACCCAGTCGATCCCCGCCAGCTGATGTCTCTTGGGGTGGAGTGGCGAGAGACCGTAGCAGACGCTGCTTAATGCGTCTGGGGACGGATTTCCCGGTGGATTAGGAGGAATTGGAGCCCCATATTTTCCAGGGAGACTCTCTTCCATTGGCGTCAAGCGTGGATTTGGTCGCGATCGCAATATGCGACTCCTACACTATCAACTTCTCTTCAGGATTCCTTAAACTTCTCTTGTAATCGATCTTGTAATCGTCCTCTTATTCTTCTCCTATCATTTTTTTTTTATTCTATTTATTCTATTATTACTTCTTCATTAATCAATAATGGAATAAATGGAACTGAAAATTATCCCTCAAATTAACTACAACAATTAATTCTACATAGTAGAGAATCGTAATGGTTTACGTGACACTTTATCGCAGGATTCTAATCCGAGCATGGATATAATCGATTTTGGGAGAATTTTGATGACACTATTCCCACGAAGGGTGTGTATAGTATATTTACGTAGACAGGAGGTAGTTAAGAGTGTATCCAAGAGCCAACAGCTAATGTTACAAGCATCTCGTCTCCCTCATCTCGCTGGATTTCATTTTAATTCGAAGAGCTAGAGGTTTATGACCACCGTAAACGTAACGCGACCCACGATTACCAATTACTGGGACCGACGTAATACTACTTCCTAAAGGCCGCAGAGGCTCTAACCCCTTCAGAGCAAAGCGCACATCTCGACATTTTCGAGCCATATTCGCGAGATTAAGGTAGATTTAACGGGCTCGTTAATCTATTAGCAGCGATGTGTCTAGTGGTACCCAAACCACCGAGTGCCGCGGATAGTTTCTACCACTGGTGGAATTACAGTTAAGGAACCCACAGTCATGGTCTATAAAATCAGACGACGGAATCATCAAGATCCTCTTACTAACATTGTCTTTCTTGGTTGAAATCGCGAGAGAAATTGCAAAATAATTGATCAGAATTCAAATTCAAAATTTATTTTTTCAAGAATTGACAAAAAAACAGTTTCCTTAATTTCAAGAATTTCAGATTTTTTTGTTTTTGCTGCAATTCGAGGTTTTTTTAAAGTCAAGTTTTATTTAATTTTGTTGGAGAAACAGAAAGAATAAATTCAAGTAAAATGGAATTAGTTAATGTTATATAATGAAATAGAAATTTGTGTTTTTGGTAATTGCTTAGAATCGATTTTTTGCTTTGGAATAAACGCTTCTGTCTGACTTAGGTTGCAGCTTATTTGGTTGGAAATGCACTTGGCAGAGAGTCGTGTGCTTAACAAGATCCACTCGCGAAAAGGGGGGGGAAGGGAGGCGTTAATTTTGCTAATGCAAGACGTTCAAGGATAACTTGAGCGGCGGATCTCCTCTTGATCCAATTATCAATGTCGAGTCGAAAACGATCGCGCTCTTACTTCGCGAATTCAACTCTCTCAAAATCGCTCTTGCCGCAATGTCTGTCGAATGTCGCTCCTTTTCGCGCGATGTTAATTCAATTCGCTAAACTTCCTGGCGCCCTTGACATTTGCAATATTCACTTTGGCATCCTTCCTTCTTGAAATGTGAAATAAAATTTGTCGCGTGAACATTTTATCTCATTGGTACCCTTTAAATAGAATTCATTTATTTATTCTATTTTCAATTATTTCTTCTCCCTTGTCACGTATCAATTAACATAAAACGTTATAAATCGTTGCGGTTGTTATATATTTCTTTAATTCTGTTTAAAGAGAATAATTTTTTAATTGATTATTTTGCTATTAAGCCCGTTTACTATTCGATGGATTTATCTTCAATTTTCAATATGAGTGAATTTTTTTTATTAATTTCTCATGAATCTATATTGCCAAAGAAATATTTGAGTCAATTCATAAAATTATTATATTGTTTGGCAACACTTTAGCATCATTCAATTTCCAAAGAAAAATGTTCCATTAACTAGAATGAGGATGTAGACAAAAATTAGATTACAAAATTGAGTCAGCCTCCTGCACCAAGAGTCAGAACTTCTCGGAATATCTTGGTAGAAGGAACTCGGTTGGATCCTAGGGAAACCTACATTCAAATTCCGAAGGGGTTAAAAATCATATTAAACCAGAAACAGGAAGATCAAAGTTCTCAGTACAAAACTACTCTCGAGGAGAACACGCCTCGGCAAGAGGAAGTGTCGCGTGTACTACGTGCGTTCACGCTTCCGGCAGAAACTCGTCGAAAACGAGACTCGCACTTTCCAGCTCTATATCCGAAAATCCCCCTTTGCACCAAGGTAACTTGTTTCAGGTCGTTTCTCGAGCGATCGCGAGGATCCGATGGAATTTCTGTGGGCGAGTTTTCCAGTTAATCCACGATTTCCCAATATTTGCAATTATAAATGGGTTAGTTTGCCTCGTCGCTTGGAAAGTATCATACACAGGTATGATTACCCGCCAGTTTCTCTCGATCTCTCGCCAATGCAATTTCGTTGGACACTCGATCGTTACACACATCGTGCCCCCTCCCCCCCCCCCCTTTTTCCCCCCTCCGCCGCCGATCGTGTGTACGTTTAATTACCGAGAATCAAAGAGCCGAAATAGGATCGCCTTGATTTTCCTCATCGAATATTTTTCCCCCGATTTTCCTATTTTTTTGCCCAACCCCAGTCGACGTCCTTCTGTGGATTATCAATCAATATTTATAATATAAACGCTACAAAACTATGTCACTACTCGGAAATTCTCTTTACCTCGTAAAAAAATCTCGATTAAATCCACTGTACACTTTTCCTCCCTTCCCCCTTCTCGCATGTTTCACCCCACTCTACACCCTTAATTATCCAGGATTTATTTCGTGACGCACGCAAATATTAATCCCATTTCTCTTTATTGCTCGTCAAATAAGCGAGTATTTTTTTTATGCTCTTTTTGTGAACAGAGTCTTGGAGTTCAATTCATTGTAAGGTGGTTGAATGATTTCGTCCTGTTGAATTGTTAGTTTCATAGAATTGTTGTAGATGGCGAATGGATATTCGAGAATCTGAATATTAATCAGGGACTATTAATTAAAAGTGAATTCGAACTGGAATTGAAATCGGAATTCATTTGCATTGGGAGTGATTCCTAAAGGAACTGAGAAAGATTTCGAGGAAAATCGGAATTTTAATTGATCAAATCTATGAATTCAATTGTGTTTCTAATGTCATTTAATTAGTGCAGTTTTGAATTTGTGAGGTAACTGAATCTAGTATAATTAGGTTTAATAATAAGATTCATAAAACAATTTGCCATAAAATTGTAGGATATTAAACCACAATAAATAATTTAAAAAAGAGACAAGAGTTGAGTTAGTGGTTTAAATAAAATCCAGTTAATTTTAGCGATACGAGTTAATACTAGGTAGACAGATGTCCCAAAATTTCCAGTAGGAAGTTTCCATTCTGGGTGCGAAACAGCTCAATCAAGATAGAGGACACATACATTTCTGATATTGGCCAGTCGCAGTCGAGAGCGTCAAGAAATGTGGAACTCGGAAGTCCCTCAAACCCACGCCACTGCGAAGAGACCATGAGGCCAACACAGCTAGGGTTATTTATGCGAACGTTCCATGGGCGCACGTGAACGCGCCGCAATCCCTCCCTCCTCTTGCGTCGCATGGAAATATTTACGACAGTTGCCAGGAGTCCGAAACTATAAGCACAGGAACACTAGCTAGATTATCGATTGCTTGGGAATGGCTCTTCCATTGCACCACCTACGAGTCGCTTGCACCTAGTACCGTAACCCATATTTCCGGTAACACGGATTCCGCGATTTATTTCCAGTTCGGATACAATGAACCCCCCTCCATATCTCTCTCTCTCTCCCTCTCTCTCTCTATACATTCAACCCTTTCCACTCATAGATTCTCTTCCAGATACAAGAATATTATTCTTTTTTACAAATTCTTCTACAGATTAACATCTATTAATAACCCAAAAATTCTCAGTTAAATACTTTTTACAAATTTTAATCTTAGGGATGATTGTAAATTTTAACAGATTTAACTATTAATAGTAATAATTATAAGTGCTATAAAATTAAGGATTCCTCAACACAATAAAATCCAAATAGAATAATATTTCATCTCTAAATATAAAAACCTTCGATTATACCGTATATATTTGATATAAATAATTCCATATCATGACTGTCGGTATTTCTAGTATTAAATCCAGGAAAAGTAACGCGCGGCATGAAAGTAGCAACAGTGTGATCCTCCCCCAGGAAATTCATTTCGCGATTTGGAGGGTGGGGGTGTAAGTCGTGCGATATTCGGGTCTACATTTACCAAGAGTGGCGAAGGGTGAGAGGAAGGGGGACAAAAGCAGCAGGGGTCGCCCGGCCCTAAATCGGAATATCCCGTAGACTCGCGAGGAAGCACGCTTCCCAATTCGTATTGCGGGGGTGGTTGGAACCCTCTATACGACAGGGTAGCTTTCCTTCGTGTCTCTCTACTCACCACCCGAACCTCTATTCGAAGCTAGTACTACCGCCACTGTCACCACCACCGCGATATTCTCCCTCGTTTCTCGATGTTTGCCAAAGGTTTTACGATGTTTGCCGTCCGCGCGTGGGCCCTTATTGTTATTTATAACCATGCTTTCTGCCCTGTGGCATCGACGCTAATACGCTCGGCTTAATGAAACTTGCGGATGGATTTTCGAGCGGCTACTACCACAGACTACTACCCTGACGTCGCCCTTCTCCAGTATTATCTATTCTCTCTCACGTTGCGCTTCCGATCCACGGACTTCGCTCTCAATAAGCTCCACGTGGCTGCAGCAGCGTTAACTATATTTCTAAGATAACTATTTTCTCTAAATTAGAATTTTTAAAGGGTTGTAATTAGGGTATTTTGTTTCAATGTTGTGTGTAAGTGTGTTTCGATGTGGTGCTATAGGGTGGATGAAATTAATCATCATCATTAAAGTAATTGCCTTAAGCAAGAAATATGTATTGTTTGATTGATTTTCCTAAATTTTTATTTACTATTATGAAAAAATATTAGTTTCGTTTGTATTTTTAATCGATTGAAATCCATTCACATATTTTCTATATTATACATGTGGAGTTTTGGGTTTTGCTTTATATCAAACTGATCCAGATGAAATCTGTTCTGAATTCGAATGTTGTAGGCTCGGATCTAGGGTGAGCGTAATTTACGTTGCATTGAATTCAAATAACAATATTCACTGAGAGAAAATTATTTTACAAAATTTCAACCATAGAATTGTTGTTTCAATGGAACGAAACAAGCGAATGGATTTCCAAGCGGTAAATATAACTAACAAAAACCTCACCCTTCCATGGTATTATCTATACGGTGTCACGTTCTGCTTCTGGAACCTCGCCCTTCACCCTCTCTAAGCCCTGCTATTTTTCCGGACGAGTGTTTTATCGGACCACTTTGTAACGCGATCGCTCGTGATTCTGATGCGTGGTTTTTTCGATTTCTCAACTCTCCTCTCACAGCTGTATACGGGAAATCTAGTGGAATATGTTGCTCCCACTCTTTTCAGCCAATGGGGTGGAGGGCAGTTTTTTGAGGGAAATGGATTGTTGTTTGGGTTAACGTTGAAAATGGTGTTGCTTTTCCTGGCGAGTGGACTGATGGTTTCTTTGTTTAACATTTTCTATAAATATATCGAATTCACATATACAGGGTGAGTCAGTGACCTTGCACCAAACTGAAACCACGTATTTTGGGGGTCAATAGAAGCTTAAAAGTCCCGGAACACAAAGTTGAAATTTCAACCCTTTCGGAATTACAGGGGGTTGAAATTTTAAGTTTTAAAAAATCATATCTTCCGACAGGATAATACTAGAGTCACGGGTCCTTTTCTAGAATGTGTGGGAGGGCCCGAGGTACCTGGAAAAAAATATAAACGACGTGAAAATTATTATTAAGCCACATTATTATTGATTTTCTCTAAACGGGCAAATTTCACGTTCATAGAAGAACTACAAGAAAATCAATAATAATGTGGCTTAATAATAATTTTCACATCGTTTCTATTTTTTTCCAGGTACCCTGGGCCCTCCCACACATTCTAGAAAAAGACCCGTGACTCTAGTATTATCCTGTCGGAAGATATGATTTTTTAAAACTTAAAATTTCAACCCCCTGTAATTCCGAAAGGGTTGAGATTTCAACTTTGTGTTCCGGGACTTTTAGGCTTCTATTGACCCCCAAAATCCGTGGTTTCAGTTTGGTGCAAGGTCACTGACTCACCCTGTATATGCAACATTATATAAATGATCAAATGTATAAAATATTATTGATTCAATTGTTTAAATAGAAAGATTTCTGATTTATAAAAAAGATAGTTTAAAGAAGTTTTAATTTCAAAATAATTATTTTCCTAGGAAAAGTCTGAGGATAAAAGAGTTTAAAAAGGCGAAAAATGAAGAGAAGAAAGGAATATCTGTCTCGCGAGATTCCCATATCGATCCTTCGCTGATATCAGTTTTAATAAGCGGATGGGTTACGCTTTAGCGCGTTCACTCGCGTGGCCGCAGAGAACTCGCTTGGAATTCGTTGCCAGTGGAATCCTAGTGGCGCAAGGAGCACTCGGGCCGCATATAATTCGCGTTTCAGCGCACAATTCGCGGCTACGGGAAAGGAAGGAACGGGCCGGTATTTGAATGCCACGTTGGAAGATTCTCTCCCCCCTGCTCTCGCGCGCGCGTTAGTCGCTGAATCCATGAAATATACAGTTATAGGAAGGGTGCATTATAAAGTCGAGGGTGCGTGAATGCTGGAAACCGAGAATAAGAGAGGCAAGGGAAAGGGATAGAGAGCTAGCTTTCTCAGACGTATACTTCCATTCTAAGACTTTATATCGAATGCTGCCAGTGAGACTCAAACCTGATGGTCCGATTCTTGTTCACATGGATGATTCCTTATATCGGATTTTCCTCTGACTCGATTTGTAATTGACACATTTTTATTGATATCCAATTATTTTACTTTCAAAAAAAGACAATATAATTACTCGATTTATGATTTTTGAGTTATATTTATACTGATGTTTTTTTCATAGATATTGATTTTTGTTTTCAATTTATTTAGAAGTATCAATCCTCGTAATCGGGCTAATCAGAAACTTTTAATTATTGGGGTTAAGATAGAGTTGGAGTATCCTTGAGAGAGAGACAACATTGAGTAATGTAAGACAACAGTTCACTTGTGAGACACCACGCTAAACATGTACACGAGAGTGATACTAGTCTTCTACTGGCTTCTGTATTTCCGTTTCTGCACCCTGTGATTAAGTCTCTACAAGTTTCCACGGTGTGCCCTATCCAAGCTGTACAAATTCCTCGGCGGTGATTTAACTGGAGCCTGAACTTTGTCGGTAGCATTCGTCTTCGCACTAATATTAGGAACTATCATTTCTCTTGAAACTTTCGTATCAGTGATATATAGTTACATTTTTTAACCGCTCGCTACGTTTCTCCTTTATCAAGAGCTTTGAATCGGCAATCGAGAACAATGCAGGATTAAAATTATTCCAGATATATTTTTCAATATAATATAGTTTATGAAATTCACCTATAAAATAAATATAATAATAGAATCACATTATATTTATAGGAGAATATTTTATAACATAATATTAGAATAAGAATACCTTCTCAAAATTCTCCCATCTACTTTAACTTTGGTAAACGAAGTAGAATTCGGAAGCTTCATTAAAAAGGTGACTATCGAACAGTGGAATTATACCAATGCATCGATAAGCGTAGTAGAGATGATCCACATATATCCTTTGACGCTTTAGCAGTTCATCGAAACGAGCATTGGCAGGTGTTCCAATCGGAAAGTGGCAGTGGCAAACCGATCATCGAGCCGAATTACATTGTAAGCGCTTTCGCGTTTCACGGCCGGTTGCTTTGTTGGCCAGCTAATCTCGCCCGGAGGTAATTAAGCCCAATTAAAGGGAGCAGCTTCGAATGCACGAACGAATTTTACCCAGTGGTTGAGCACAGCTGGTATCCATCGAGCTAGAAGGGCCGGGATATCATTCGATGCTGAAATATTAAAATGTAGCGACGGTTCGGGATACAATGTTACCCCTGGTACGATATCCAGAAGGGCGGAAACGCCGGAAATACAGGAGATATTGAAAATGCCCCCGTCCCTTACCTTTAGAATTTCGAGGGATGCCGGGCAGAGGAAAAATTGTTCGTTGCCCTTCTACAATGCTCCAGACGAAACGCGAATTCTTTTCAATGCTTATTAATATTAGAACTATTGATCCTTAATACGAATTTCTTATCTAATCTCAAGTACATTATTCTTAAATCTATTTACTCTATTCTTTCATTTATTTCTTCAATCCTCCCTTTCAAATTGTATTCGAAACAGCTCAAACTTAATAAAATGACTCCAGCTTAGAAATCATTTATCGATTAATCATTTAAAAAAAGCAACAATCGACAAGAAACTTCTTATAATTGATTCCTTCTGGATTTCGAATTCCGCTTAGCGCGCTGTTCAAAGTTCCCTCGACTCGTTTCCCTGGAAGAAGTCGATGAGGATCGATGATTGGAGGGGGGCGGAGAGGGGGGGGGGGATTCCAGTCGAATTTATTATCCAGCTGGAGAGTCGAAGAACAGTTCTAGGAGATCGAGAAGGATTTTTCACGAAAGTATAGTGAACGAAGAGAACACACATACTGTGGTTTCTTCCCAACATCAGATGCATTTCCGCATAAGTTTCTCCTCAACAAGTAGGTGGGTGTGGTTTCTTCTCAAGCGTACAAGAATACAGCTGGCTGGCGCCTTGGTGTATTTAATTTCCGAACGAAACGAATGGAATCCGCGAGCTCCTCTTCCAGCCCACTCGCGACTGAAGCACGGATAAGGGACGTTGTGCCATGAGAAAAGCTGTGGTTAGGAAAGGGGTGGAGAGGGGGGGAATAGAGAGGAAACGAAGAAAAACTCGACACAATCGCTTTTCGGGAGAGAGAGAGGGGAGAGAGAGCCGAATCCGCCCACGGCATCGCGTGTATACATTATACATCCGTCTCAATTTACGGTGGAATGGGCACTGCTGATATCAAGGATGGAATCCTGCTCAAGAATTTAGTCTTATTCGCCTCATTTCGTCGGGATATTCAATGCCGTGGATGGAATCTTTCCCTCTGATATCTTCTACTAGTTCTTGAACAAAGTCTCTGAACTCTAAGTCGAAAATCTACTTTGTTAGTTAGAAGATCTTGTTTCTCGACTGATTTTACTTCGGCTTTAAGTAGTACATGTCGGGCATTAGTCAGACCGAATAAAAGATTCGTCTTAAAACGATATCGGAAAATTCTAAATCGAAAATCTACTTTGTTAATTAGCGGAACCTGGTTCTTCACTGATTTTACTTCAGTTTTAAGTAGTATATGTCGGGCATTAGTCAGACCGAATAAAAGATTCGCCTTAAAACGATATCGGAAAATTCTAAATCGAAAATCTACTTTGTTAATCAGCGGAACCGGGTTCTTCGCTGATTTTACTTCAGTTTTAAGTAGTATATGTCGGGCATTGGTTAGACCGAGTAAAAGATTCGTCTTAAAACGATACCAGATAATTCTAAGTCGAAAATCTACTTTGTTAGTTAAAGGATCTTCTTCCTTGACAGATTTTATTTCAGTTTCAAGTAGAATATGTCAAGCATTGGTCAGGCCGAGTAAAAGATTCGTCTTAAAACGATATTAACTAGGTTCTGCTGAATTTTGAGTTGAGAAAAGTGTTTAAAAAGTTGAATATTTTTATGTGCTTCTTTAAACAATTCTCTTCTTTTATCGGATCATAATGGTTAGATGAATTAAGATAATTGAAGGTAAATTAAGACCTCCGAGTAACTATAGGAGGTTTGTTCACATAGTTACTCCGATTTCGCGAACCTCCAGTTATAATGACCTATGACCGGAAGTGAGATTGCGTCTAGGAGAAAGCTGCGAAATTCCCAGCAGGATGACAGGCCACAAAATAGAGAACAATTTCAATTAACGTTAACATTGAACATTCACTGTAGACTGCGACACAGTTTGCCAATGTAGTCATGCTCAAATAATGTGCTTTTATGTGTAGTACCCTTCTGGATCTAGTCCTTGCAAGAGAATTTCAGTGGCAAAGGACGAATTAGAAACACCTCGGACTAAGGTCCTCTGAAACCCATTGACCCATGGATTTCAAGGGAAATAGTAACGCGAAATCACACTGATTTTCCTATCGGAGCTTTCTTCGATTTAATTAAAATATCTCCTTTGTTCTGAGGGCACAAATGTTTTTCGCATCACCAGAAACCTCTGTTTCAGCTTTGCTCACTGGTCAATGATGCACGATCGAATATCCGCCAATCGCTAACTCTCTCTTTTTTTTCTTCTTTTTCTTTTTTTTCCTTTTTGCCAAAGGGATTCTTGCGATGCGCAGGATCTCTCTATATTGGACGAGAATCGTTCAAGGGATTACATACCTTCGGGAGACTGGACGCCACTGCAATTTTATGCGTTCTTCGAGATCGAGCTAATGTTTTATTGAAATCGCGCAACAGATGTTTCTGATTGCTTATCGATTAAATCGTGAAGAATTTTAACACGATCCTTAAATATTTAACACTCGAAGATTCTTCTTCAAATCGAAACTAATCGTTTATTCTTAGAGCAGTGAATTAATTTCGTAAATTTGTAATTTAATTATTATCCAAAATATATGTGGATTTTGATGTATATCGTATTTTCAAGAGAAAATTACAGTCACGGAAAGTGCATCTGGTAACTTCATTTTCTAGCGAGCTTCACTTTAGAGAAAATCAGTTTTCCAATTTCAGCCAAGTATAGCGAACGCGTTAAAAAGAGTAGAAAATATAATTCGGAGTAGAGAATAATTCTCTCTCTTTTTTTTTTCTCTTTTTTTTTACGCTGAAATCTACACTTTTGCATCTCTCTCTTTTTAGCCGGCAGTTTTAGCAAGGATAATCAGCTTGGCAGGTGCACTTCGCGATATTACACAAAAGTCATCAGTAGAATGCGAAGAGAGAAATTTTCGTGGTCGGGCACTCCATCTGGCAGGTACATACAAGCAAGATGTATTGTACACGTAGAGAGATGAACCAGTAGAACGACCCCTGTCGAGGTGACATACATATTCCCGGTGAAACTGGTTTAATATGAGTGACAGCGTCGGATACAGATATATAGGAATTAGGCACCGCTTCGGGATCTGATCAGGAATCGTGCGACGAGCCGCATGGATAAGCCTGCCAATCACCCTCCCTCACAGACATGCTCCTGACACTATTCAGTTTCACCCGACTAAACATTCGAGCCGCGGAATACTAGGATCTCCATTCAGATCCACGGAAACCGAGGAAATTCCACGAAATACCCAATTATATCGCCATTCACTCTGACGAAGATACTCGATTTCAGTGAGACTCAATTCACGATTATAATCTACTCTTATTCTTTCTTACGATCACGAGTAACACTTGGGAAAATTAACTCTTAAATACTCTTCATATTTATCGAATATAGGAATAATAATTTTAAAGAGTTATTTATAATTTTTTTCTCAAGAAAATTCTAACCCTAATATTATAATATAAAGCTTCTCCAATTTTAATCGATTTAGAATTCGATCACTATTAAAAAAATATTCTAATGGATCTATTAGAGTGATATGTTGTGTGTAGAAGAAAAAGAACTGAATTACCAATGAAATCGAATGATATAAATGACAAATTTCTAATCCAGTTACTCCATCTTGACTAGATTAAAATTTTGTCAGAATATCGATAAGATTCTAATACGATATCAAAAGAATAGCCGAGTCATCGATATCATAGTAAATCGGTAACCGCAGCTACGATCCGACCTTCTATTTCCCATACGATGCTATTTTCCCCATAGGCATCGATGGAGCCGACGTGTCAGGTAATATTAGCTATCCAGGGGCTTGGTGTACAGGGTTACGAGGATCGGTGACAGTGTAATATTCATTTCCTCGAGTAAAAGCCCTCTCTCGGTGAGCTCTTTCCTGCTGCTGCTCTCGGATATCGGAAAAACGCGGCATTTCCGTTCCGTAAATGTCACGTGAGAGGCGCTTGGGACTTGCGGGGGCGATAGTAGATGGCCAGTGGCCACATATTACCAATCAATTTGCCTCTGTCGATACAGAGGCCTCCCCCGGATGCGGCATAGTCGCGGAGGGAAAAGTGGCCGCTCCATCATATTTAACTCGGATAGCCAATCAGCCCTGTCACTAGCCGGTGATAGATTATTTTAATCAAGTTATGCTGCCCGAAACCCAATCATTCTCTTGGCGAGAGACTCTCCAGAGAGAGAGAGAGAGAGAGAGAGAGAGAGAAGGAGAGGCAGCTGTCCAGCTCGGCGTATACATAAAAATCGAATTAAGCTCGCGCAGAGAGAGCGCCAAATGGAGCCTTAACCCGAAAATCGTTAGTGCGTGGCCAAGCTTTTCCAATAATTCCATGCGCGGACCCGGGGTTAAGTGGAAACTGGTAATTCCTCGGTGTTGCCTGTCGCTTCTTTTACTCTCGACAAATCGATTTTTCAACCCGATTCACCAACGATTCAGATACTTCTTTCTCTTGGGAAACTGCTTTTTTATTTTCTTTTACTACCCCTTCTTCCAGATTCACCCCTCTTTGCAGACTACTAAAATTGGTAGAATGAAATAATACGTTTTATAAAAAATTGAGATTATTGCGTTAATCTTGGAAAGTTGAGAATTAATTTAGAAAAAGGGGAATTTCGAGAATTATTTGAAGTGAGGGTAGTTTTGGATTTAACACTAGAAGTATCGTATTTTTTTAAAAAAAATACCAGGCATTTTGATTGGTTTTGGTAGGAGCAGATATATCTTAACTGCTGGTAGTTTTAGTGTTAATGGAGAAAGTAAGAGAATTAAAGAAGGTATTTGAAGAATTCTTAATTGCAATTAGAAAAAGATCTACTAGAATTTTTTCCTGGTTTATTACGAGTTTCCGAGGATCGAGACACCTCGGAGTAAGTATGCAACAAGTAGAATTAAGTATAATATTAAAAAGTGGCTCATTATCTCTGTCCATCATTCGTCTTTGTCAAGAACCCAACATTCACAACACTTGCCAGAGAGGAATTTCCCGGAGCAATATCCAGGACATCTAGTTTCCAGTAACCAAGACTTTCCTAATAAGAAACAAAGAGCAAGAGAGAAATATAACATTGAAAGGGACACGTTAAAAAAGAAATGCATTGTCAGCCTAGCATAAGAAAGCCATTAACCAGAGAATAGTTCAACCTTCTTGCTTCCCTTCCTATTTTTATCTTCAGAAAAGTTACCTTTCAGCAAAACCACCTTTCCAAAAGGATTTCCCTTCTCGCGTTACCCTTGATCTTATCGAGAGAAATAATTTCGTCAGGACATGTAGGTGTCCTTTGGTCACAGGATTCTTATGTCCTGTGGTCTCGAACACTCGTCTCAAGAGTGTCTCCCTTTTTTCACCCCAATGGTCAAGACACGTGTTTCTGACACGAAAGAAAAGATTCTTCCTGGAACTTTTCCCAGGAAAATCCCCTGATCTTGACCTCTGTGAAATCATCCCTTTTGGGATGACGTTAAGCAGCTGGAATACGCAGGGTTCGCGTAAATTGCGATAAGATAAAGCTCTGCCCCCCCCCCCCCCCCCCCCCTCCCTCCTTATACGCGGTCTATCTTGAAAGGCTCCCTTCCGTTAAGAATGTACTTCGAGTACGTGTTAGCGTTGCTGTGAGCAAGTAGCTTATGCAAAAGAGCATGCTTCCAACACTGTTCTTCGTAGTCTACTTCAGATTCGTGCTTTTGCTTCATCTTCGTTGATCGAATTGTGCGCAACAATAGCGTATAAAGATCATTATCCTACTGGATACGCCACTGGATGATAATTTCCCACGTAATTTTACACTTTAAGATTCTTTATCACCCTTTATCTCATCGATTCTTTTACAGCCAATTTTATTCTCTATTCAACATTCTTGATATTGCTACTTTTTACAAAAATCTCAACAGTAAATCTCACGTATTATAAACATTATAGGTTCAGCGAAATATTTCCTTTGCACTGTTTTAGTTTAATTAATTACCGATTGAAAATAAACTGAATTATTCTGTTAACTGAATAATTGATAATTGTCAATGTATTCGTATAAATATATGTGGGTTTAATCGCCCACTTAAATATTGAAATCAAATTAATCACTGGAATTTTTTTGTTCTACCAGAATGAAACATAAAGTGAAATATGTTAAAGTTAAATGACAGTGTTGAATTGATGGGAATTTTAATTAAAAGTAACAGAGAAATTATTATTATAGTAAATAATTGTTTAAGTCGATGTAATTGATTCTTGTAACAGGGTTATAAACAATTGTACATATTTTGTTGAGATTATTGACAGTCGTAAGACGATTCTAGTGGAAAACTATCACCGACAGGAAAGTCTGCTGAAACAAAGAGCTTTCCGGACGTCATCTGGAAGGAAGATATCAGAGGAGAAACGAGTCCTTATAGCTGACAGGAGGAATTACCCTTAGCTTCGATGTCCTTTTAAGCCGTTCCATCGAAAGGATCGCGACCCTCGTAGTACTCGTTGATAGGCAGGCAGGGAGCAGAAATTAATTACTAATTATATCAGCAGCACCCGACGAAAAAGCTAACGCGCCAAGCTGTTCTCTCACTCTCTCTCTCTCTCTCTCTCTGGCTTCCCTTTTTCCACTACTTTCTCCAGACCCTTTACACCCTCAAAGTATCGTACTTCGGAAGGGTCGATTCATATTATCAATTGTGATGGTTCTCGGAGTTCTCGAGATATTTAATCTCTGCTAACTTTTTCCCAAAAGGTAAAAAGAGGTCTGTAAACAATTTAGCAGCGATTATTCATTGTTAATTAATAGATTCCTTTATATTCGAGGTAATACTATTTTTTTAAAAGATATATACACTTAAAAATGAAGTCAAATTTGTATTTACTCTACTTTTAAGTGATTTTTAATTAACAATATCTCGTTAACAATGTCCCTTTTCGCAAAATTACCATTTCCCCAATCAACATTGCCATTTTTCTTACTTTTAAAGCAAAACAGGTTTTCCAAAGTTCGCATATTTGGGTATCGATGCGACTGTTCCACGGAACTTCCTCCAATTATGACCACTGACAGGATCGAGAGAGAAAAAGAGAGAATTGCGAGAGGGGTACCGCGAATTCATACATCGCAGATCGCTCGGAAGCAGTTTTTCCCCTTTTCTAGGGTAATCGTTGCCGTTCTGCATTCCACTAGACTATTTCCAACGCCTTTGTCCAGCGGAAAAGCGGCCCATAGTTCGGCAGGGGATGACACACACCCACACACACACAAAAAAAGCTCTATTAGACGCATGCGAATTTTTTCCAGCAAAAGCTCCAAGGGACCAGATATTAGTCTCCAGCAAAGTCTGATCCAATGAATTTTCATTTTAGTATCGGAGGAACTCGCACATGGAAGTTGAGACCAGGCTTGTCTCATGCAGATATCCAACCGATAGTTTTTTCTTTTTCTCTTTTTTTTTTTTTTTCACGCGACAATTAATTAAAAAGCCGAGCGGCACTTTTCTCCAGTAGTGATTCCAGTTACCGATTCGCTTCGCGTACATATCCAAGCGAGACTCGCATACAAATCGCGTCAATCTCGAGCAAAGATAATTCCCATCTGTGCCCGCGTCCTTGCAATATCTCCAGTGTAATAAGCTCGGGGAAAAAAATAGAGGGATTCCTTTCGCTTCCAGGGATTCTACTTCTTTTAACGCGAAACTCCCTGGAAATCTCTGCGATATGAAACCTCTTCTAAATGTATAAATAGAATGCGTCTTTCAAATGAATTTTCATATTAATCTTGAACTGAATTTTAAGAAAATATATTGTAATGATCTCGAGAAGTTAGGTTTTAAATAAGAATTTTTATATCGACAGTGAAACTATCATTATCCTTTCATTATATTTATCAATTTGAGGATTAATTAAAGAAAATTGATTTGATGAATGAGAAAAATATATTATTCACATGAAATTTAATCTTTTTTAAAATTAAAATGAGGATATTTTGTCGTTTTTGCTTCAGATTGCAATTTTCCAGTGGAATGGAACGGACGTTGGTTCCAGTCAGGGGTCGAGCAACTAGTGACCATCAACGGATCCGACATCAGCAACAAGGGTATCTGCCTGGAGAATCAGAATGACAAGTTCCTACTGTACTGGAAGTGAGTAACTCGTTTCAAATTGAGCCATCAAGCGCCCTGTTGCAAAGGGATCTACCTTTCTCCAAGCACACCCTTCTTCCGAAGCTTTTATTAATTAACCGGGAGAATCTAGAGGGGGGTAGAGAATGCCTGGAGCAACGACGTGCCAACGGTAGAGGGAGCTTACAAAACGTTTTTCCCTGAAATTCCAACATGGTAAAAGGGGGAGGGGAGGGGGAGAGTCAGGAGAACTTCCATCCAGTATGCCTTTCTCTCGGATCAGTGATTTTCAACCCCTTTTGCCGTGAAAATTGTTGCAAATAATTAACTGACTCAGAAAACTACAGTAAAACTCAATTTTTATCTTATTTCCAAAGGATCAATATCTCATTCATAAGAATTTTATAAAATATCTCACTATACCGCGTTTTTACCATATTTTGCAATATTGTCATTTCATATTTTTAGTCTATTTTTCTGTAGGGAACCTACTTTGAATAGAATTCCTGTCAACCATATGTGCAAATTTTCATATACGCGTAAATAATAATAACGTACTGTGAGAGGAAAAACTTTGAGAAGCACTGTATTAAATAGTTGTAATATTCTGATGGATGTTAATATCTCGAGCACCTGGGTATGCGAGTAATTTCGGAACGCGCGCACCCCTTTCGCCCCCCCCCCCCCCCTTTCCGCGGAAAAGAGAAAACTGACTAGACACCAACCGAAACCTGTCGCCCCGGGAGTTCCACGGGTTTATAGGACTCGTCTGCGGAGGATTTTCTCGCTAAGGTCTCCAATCTTGGAGGCTTTTCTCTGATACCGGTTACGTTGTTAATTAATTTGCTATTGGCCTTGGATTTTCCGGATAATACAGGCTACATTCTACTAGCCTCTTGGGGGATAAATGCTGGAATTCTGGAAGCCTATCTCAAGTAAAATAGAGGCTTTACCCAACAGATTTATGTTTCCCCCTATTTCAACTATCACCTCGAATATTACATTTATCTAAAAATAACATTATTGTTTCTCAATTCGATCTTTTCACTTGCAATCAATTTCTCACAAATTTAAAGAGAAACAATTCAATTAGAGAATCAAATATAAAAAAGCTCTTCGAATAATAATTATTATCGACAGTATTTCACATAATTATTCCCAAATTTCCCAAAAAACCTCGAGTGAATTCAAGAATCCACCAATTCAAAAATCGAAACTATCCTAGTACAAAAGCCGATTCGAAACAAAAAAAAAACCTCCTGTCCTATACATATTTCATTCCGCATCGAATAACTTTCCGTAACTTTATAACAGCCCGTTTACAGGAAAACTTCATCTGCGATTTTGTTTTTCTTTCCTTTTGTTTTATTTTCGCCTGGTATTTTTTCCCCTGTTTTTTTTTTTGGTTTTGTTTTTGTTATTGTTGTTTTTTTGGCTTTATCCGATAGTGTCCCTATGGCCGAGTGAAAAAGAGTATACGTCGGTTGGTATATCCGTACACACATCTCGGCTAACAGACACAAAACTGTCACTATTACGTTGACAATTGGCAAACAAACCCTAACTGGAGCAGTGTATATCTGAAACACTATCTGTATTGGGAGATAGAAAACTGTCACTGTGTCCCTTGACTATCAGCTGGTGAATATAGAGACATAGAGAAAGGGTGAGAAAGAGAGAGGAAGAGTGAGATCACGAGAGAGAGAGAGAGAGAGAGAGAGAGAGAGAGAGAGAGAGAGAGAGAGAGAGAGAGAGAGAGAGAGAGAGAGAGAGAGAGAGAGAGAGAGAGAGAGAGAGAGAGAGAAGCGTGTTAGAATTGGAACACTGTGGCAAAAGCCAGTGTCGCTTGAACCAGCTGTCGAACAGGAATTCTTCCTCCAAGTACAATACAAAGAATCCGAAAGCCAAGATAGAAAATTGTCTGGGTGTCGCGAGCTTCACTATTGGCTTGAGTAATTTTTTTTAATAGACCATTAACTACTCGCTCGTTAGCGAAACTGTAATTGATTGCTGTTGGAAACCCTTTTTTCCTCTATACCCCCCCCCCCCCCCCCCCCCTGGCCATCCTCTCTAGTCGCATTGGTTTCCCTTTATTCGCGCATTCGTCTTGCCGGAAAAAGCCAATAACGCCCGCGAAAAACAGCTTCCACGCTATTACTGTTACGATTATGGCTCGGCGTTAATCAAGCCGAACGACCTGGGTACACAGACCTATAGGGAAAGCTGGTATAGATAGTTTGTTATAGTACGAATCTACTGGGTGAACCATTTTTTTTTTGTTTGATCCTCCCATTTAATAGTCGCAAACTTTGTTTCTCTTTGTTTTTATTATAGATTCTGTGTTTTGACATTCCTGTTATTCGGTATTTATTATTGTATAAAAAATTGTATATTGCTGGAATGTGTGTCAAGAATTCTTGAATGGATTCTGTTGAGCAATAAACCAATTGTGAAAATTGGGCAAGGAATATTTTGTATTGAATTTAAAATGGAAAAATGCTTGAAATTGAAATATTAGATTCGATTTTTTGCTGCTGTTTTTTTTTTTTGTGAGATTCTTGAGAGATTGAGAAACACCTAGTGTATTGGGGAAATTGGCTTCGATAAGAATATAAGAGAAAAGAAGGAAGAACGAGGATTTGAAACCGAGGAAGAGATTCCAAATTGGAAAAAGCATCGTTCAAACAAAATTAATTGGGTTTCACGTATCGTTTCGCAACAAAACTTCTCTCTCGATTCTTTTTTTCTTTTTTCTCTATTTCTCACGTAGACTGGCCGCTAGAATCGAAATACTTGCCAGTCGGTGGGAATAATTTCGAGCCTCTAGATACAACCCTCCAGCCGAAAGCTCCGATATCGTTTGTAATTCCATCTCGCAAAACAGGATCCCGTTTGATCGGGTGAAACTCGCGGATAGATTTTCATTGGGAGATCGGAAGCAAAAAAAAATCTCTACGTACGTCTGTCTGTGTGTGCGTGTGTGATATATATATCGATGTAGATTTTCTCTTTTCGTTACTAACCTCGACACGTCAATATTAATCCAATTTTACATTTTTATTTATTTATTTATTTACCTCGTGATATTCAGATTTTCGAAATGAATTTTTAAATGAGACCAATGAATTTTATTGTACGAATGTACGAGATTCACAAAACACGTGAATCTGTTAAGAATGCGCAAAAGTTTGCGGTTTAGGTTTCAGACGAATTTGTGCTTATGCGCGAGTTCTACTGCGACTGACTGGGATCCAATTTCGCCATTCGCACGAGACTCGCTTTTTGTCTGACGTTTTATCGCACAACAGAAGCCCCGAGGCTTTCTCGATTAACCTTTTCACTGGTGCGTTTTCTCTCCTTCTCTTTCTCACATACAGTTTTCACTCGAAGAATTGAAATTAATCATTTTCGAATATCTCTGTTCATTATTCATATATTTATTTATTCATTTATTCATTTCTTTTGTTCGTTCTTCTGTTCACTCCTTTGTTCATTACCTGGCAATACTAAATCGAATTTTGCCGGTCCGTTAATTGGTTCATTAATAATCAAACAAATGCCCAAGATCCATTATTACCTTGTTTTCCCAAGAATAAACTGTAAACTTAATTATAACGTTATACAAGCAGATTGTTAAACGCTATATCCTAATATACAATACCTCGTCAGTTTTTGAGAAATAATTACGGTAATAAATTGGTTCTTTCATTGCAGTTATTTGTTTGACAGGGCTATTGATTTCAATAGAAATTTATTTGACCGGTTACTTTTTACCAAGTGGCTTGTCAATCTATTAACAAAATCACTCGACATGAATTTTTCAAATGTACAATCTGTGAAATTCTGGTTTCACCGTAATTAGTTTCAATTCAATGGCAATTGAACTTGAAAAATTTTGCAGTTCTATCTCTTCGAGTCTCTCGAATGTTTTAATCAAGAGCAACAATTGATAAAAAGCACCAGTACAAATTTACATCGTTTATTATTCCTTCGTCGAGGGATATCGTTCTTGTTAATAGAATTTTATTGACTCGTTTCACTGGTTGCATTTCCCGTAGAATCGTTGAACAACATGTTACATTTCTTACGATTTCCACCCCATCAAATTGAAATTAATTCTCCATTTCAGTTTGCAACAAAGTAATTAAGTAAATCAACAATTCCAGATAAATTCAACTTGGTATATATATATCTTTCTTCTCATCGCGTTTAAACATAATAAAATTAATTGAAAATTTATAACATTTCAAATTCAAATACAATGATTCAATTAGTATAGTGATACAAAAATAAACTGAGAGTGTAAAATTTTCCTTTGTTGTTTCACTTTCAAAACAAGAGATATAGAATATCCACATTTGATTGGCTATCCGCGAAACAAGCCACTTTATCTCGCAGTGACTGTTTCAACTCGAAGCGGAAGTCTTGCCGCACAACGCTGGTCAATGTCACCGACAGCACAATAGCCGAGGCAAACCAATTACAGGAGAGCATGCGATGCCATTATACTCCACTATTTGGTGTTAGTTAGCTTCAGAGGCAGGTGCCATTTAGCGAGGCCCCCGAACGAAGCCTGTTGAAGGGTTCATCGAAGGGCGGCTTGATCGGCTACCACCCTGCTCTCTCTCCCTCTCTCTCACACACACACACACACAGACACACATACTTTGGAGAGTGTTTCCAGCTGGAGAGTCGCAAAGTGATGCCGCAATTTCGGGATCCGTCGTTACAACGATCGACGCTTATCTACACGACACTTCGCCACCCTGAATCCTCGAGCTTGCGACGCAAAGCGCCGCTTCATTTTCGACACCTTCGGATTCACCCTCTTGCAGCTCTGCGAAGGGTTGCACGTAACCTTCAATCTGATCGATCCTAATATATATATACTGGAATTATCCAACTATTATAATTGTAAATTTGACGACTTCCTACATTGTTAATTTTTATTTTAGTTTGATTCGTTTCAATAAGGGATTTAAATTTCTAATAATTCGCATTAAATAACGAAATAATTTTTTAATATTCTTGGATATTATTGCAAAGAAGGTTTGAATATAAATTCATCCATTGTTTTTATTAAACAAGAAGTTATGAAGATGATAAATATTGTGAATTTATAGAATTGTTGTAAATCTTAATTTCATTAGATTAGAATTAAATTTGGAGAAGTTTGAAGCAGATTGAAGGGTTCATACGTGAGTTAGGATCTGTAGTAGATACTGGAAAGGGCGTCCCAATTCGCCAGAGGGACAAACTCAGGGATATAGACTCGGTGGATAGAAGGTTGGAGATCCGAGTCGAGAGTTAAGTTTTAATTAATGTAATGGAGAGCATGCAGTGATTAGCCTTCTAGTCGTCGGCTGAGAGATGTCTCCTCAGATAGGAAAGGTCCTGGATCACCGTAGGTGTAAGGTCGCCTGGAAAAAGGGATGGAAGGAGCTCGATGAGATTGGGTTAACTAAATGACTCAATCGAGGACGAATCGAGACATTATCATTAAGATTCTTTGATTTCGAACTACTCAAGTAAATGAGATCCAACTCCCTTGAGACTTACATCGTTTAATTCTTAGACCAAATTCAAATAGATTCGACATTTTTTATTTAAATACCTCAATTAAAAAATCTTTTTCTTAATTCAATTATATTTCTGAATAATTTTTCAATCGTTTTTCTGTGAAAAAACTTTTTCTTTAAAGAATTGTGTTTTGATATCTTCCTTTAAAAAATTATTTTTTAATATTTATCTATTGATAGAAATTCTGTAATTTTCACGATCTCTTGGATCGAAGAGATCCGAAGATTTGGCTTATTCTTCGTAGCAGCTATTCGAGAATTCTTCTCAGAGCATTAAATTCAAAGCTTCTTGCGATGATTCAATTTGATGGGCCGCCGATTACCACGGACATTCTTGCAATTTGGCTCTCGAGGGAGGGCCAAACTTTAAGTAGGTCATTGTGCAAATAGTTGATCATGATCTAATTGGGACGGAAGGATTCCGTTATCTCGACGAATTTCTTTCACTTTGTGTCTCGAGGATCCTCTTAATTATTTAGGCAATCGCTTGGAATGCTGATGGAGTTTGAATTGAATTATCAAGATTATTCTCTGGAATGATCTTCTCTTCTCATTGGAATCTTAACTATTTCTTCCCTCGAGCCGATTAATAATTGTAATATTATTGGTTTCATTGATCCATTTAAATATTAAATCCTACAATTTTGTTGTTACCAAATATTTTATTTTAATTATTATACTTTCTCTATAATTTATAGATGATTTACTTGATGTGTAATCTCGTCTTAAGAAACAGTGATAGAAAAGTGATGAATAATTCGTTAATAAGAGATTATCGTTTTCGCGCATTTATTTTTTTATCAGTTGCAGAAAAGCGCGTGGAGTTGTGGCAAGGGATATTCTGCTGACTAGAGAGATGGGTGGCGTGTAATACGGCGCATTTGGCCGTCAATTAACGGTAACCGATAATCCGGAGTAATGACAAGCGATTGGAGTTTACGCTCAACGATAATTGTTTATCGATTAAAAACGCTTCGACCAGCAGCCACCGAATTCCGCGACGAGTTTGCGATACGAATTCACTTTGGTGTCTAACTCCTATACATACGCACGTACATGCGTCTCTCTTTCACTCGATTTTTATGCAACTCCTATAATCCAATACCACGACACTGCGATAATTTTTGTTCCTTTTTATTTTTCTTTCTTCTTCTTCATTCCACGTTCTCAAGCTTTTAAAATGCAACATTTAAGTATTGTATCTTTGTGTGAATCAGATCTCGATCTGATATAATTTTTATCTCAAAGAATTATAATTTGTTATTCGATTAAAGAAACTTGGATTTATTAATTAAATTGAAAGATTCTATTCTACGTAAATCTCGATCATTAAATTATACAATTTTTCTGTTATATTTTTAGAAATTCAACTTTAATAATTCCATGAAAATCAGATTCGTTTTAATTTCACGTTAATCATTAGCTCCTAATAAACCTAACGAAACTGGATTAAAAAATCATTCTAAGAAGATTTGCAAAGAGAGTTAACGTTACCGGAAACGCATCCTCAGTGACCAACGCCTTTCCCGAAGCCTGTTGTCCCTTTAAACCGACATTACCACTCCTTAATTGATCGATCAACGCGTCATTAAACATTGTAACATAATGACGAAACATCACTGACACTCATCGCTTTTGTCCTCGATGTCTATTACCTTGATGACTGGCCAACAATAATCTCATTATTTTTAATGCCCCACCGCGCGTTCGCCAGCGATATAGCACCGGTTGACACCGGCTAATTGGCAAATGGGGAGTCCTATTTTCCAATTAGCCACTTCCACGATCACGGGATAATTCTGATTTTTCCAAGGATTTTCGGCTCCATCCTGAATATCGCAACCCTTTCATGGTTAATGATCATTCGACAGTCACTTCTAATTGCTATTAACCGATTGATATTTTAATGACACGTCGATTGATACCTGACGATTTTTAAGTAAAAATCTGTTTTGGGCTCAAATATTTTATAGTCGAATTTATTAATCCATTTTATTTTATTTCGAGGAATCTACATTGTGTATATCTACATTGTATATCTGTATATTTGAAGAATGTATTATTGAATCGTTTCAATCATCGTCATTTTCAAGATCAAAAATTTTCCCATTAACGTTACCTTTTATTCATCATTTGCCAATAATTCAAATAAAATGTTAAATCACGATATATTTCTAATTCCGTTGAAAGCGAAGCTTGAGCAATTATTCGAGACATAGAACTAAGCTGCAAGGTTTGCTTATAACATATCCATTCACCACTTTACAATAACATAGACCCATTGTACACCGCACATTATCTTAGCCCTGTTCCACATTCTGCATTATTGCAGAGCTATTGTACACTCCACATTATTGTATACCTGATAGCCCCAGCTGTTACACATCCCCCATTCGCTTAATAGAATTCCCAGTTGCTCGTGGAGTTCCACATAATGATGGCAATAATAAAGGGTACATACCTTCCGTTGGATATTCGTTGAGAAAGAGACTACAATTCGCGAACCATTTACCTCAATTTGCTTCAATAATAAACTGTTTCTATAAATTCATTGGTGAAAACCCAAAGATGCACTTAGAAGCTATGTAGTTCCGTTCTCTTAGGAATTTTGTTCGCTTCCAAACCTCTTCGGGATCCAGTATTACGAATAGCAAAAATGCTTGTTAAGAGTTTCTCTCATCTCTCGCCTCGGGCGGCGAAACTTAAGACAAACCTTAAAGACTATTAAACCGCGTATATAGTACACAGGTACTCTTGAATTCTTGCCAAAACCGTGGCAACTTTCTCCGGGATACTTTTCCGCTGAGTATTTTTGGTATTTCGCGGTTATTACAGGATTATCAGGTCGGATGAATGTCAAAGGATAGTTCAGTTAGGATGAAAATACTTTGTTGGTTCAATACTTTCGACCCCTTTGTCGACCTTGCTTTTTAATTTTCATTTATCCCTTCGGAAATTTCCAGTCAAACCTTGTTTGATTATTTATTACCTTCATAAAGAATTAGCTATTTTTCTTAATTAATATCGACCTCGATTTTTCTTTAACACGTTTTCCATCGTATTATTTAAACCGATTAATTAATATCATGAATGATGCAACATCTTAATTAAACTTCTAAATTACTTTTTCTTTCATAATTAATAAATTCGCAAAAAATTTCGATCTTTAAAGCATTAAAAATTCTTTTGAATTTCTCTCTCGATTTTTTTGGGATCATCCTCGCATAATGAGCTTGTTACTATCTTCGAAAAAGTTTCAGTGACGTAAGATGAGAATGTTGTTAAGCGGATAATGGATAATTGCGAGCTGTCAGGATTGACTAACAGGAAAATAGTCGTCTAACGATGTAACCAAGGGAGATAATATTCTCTGACAAGAAGATAACTACATATATCCATGAGTGGCTTTTGGATTACTCGACTCATTAGATCCTGGGCTCAAGATAGATTATATAATTCCAAATACGAGTTTGATTGCTCTTTTTAACCCTCCGGGTGTCCAACTACTCGATTGGCTTGACTCTCGTTGGGACGACTAGTCTGAAGAGTATTTTTCTACTTGTTTGATCGCTTTCAAAGTTTATTACCTTGGTGGATTACGATCCACGAGAACACACTTTTCTCATGACTTTCTTTTACTCTTCTTTATTTCATTCAAATCAAATTTGTCATTTAATTATGTTTCAAGAAAAATCTTTAAATACTATTAAATATACTTATATATCTAATTATTTGAAGAAAAAAATACTGTTTTAATCGATTCTTGAAATTGTTATTATTCCAAATTTAGAATTAAAGGGACAATTAAAAAATTGGCCATTGTAATCGATCACGAAGAATTAAAGTAATCAGGAATAATTTTGAGAAAGGACGAGAGTTTTTGAGAGTATAGAATGGTCAAGCAGAAAAGAATAACACAGGAAGTATGAAGGGGAAAAAAGTTATATTGCCTTTGCGTCGACCGCGACGAGGCATATGAATAATATCACCCCTCGACGTGAAGGGATTTCCGCTCAATTCCGTGACCAGACGGAATTCCACTCAGCTAGCAAACCACCTGATTGGATCCGAATTGCTACCAGAGAGTTTATCTCTCTCACTCTTTCTCTCTGCTAACTTTACCTCGCGAATTATTACGCGACTCGCGGGGATCCACGGGATTAGAAACCAGGAGTGATGCTTTTCCAGGACTATTGGGAGTGACCTGCTGTTTTATTAGGAGAATCCTGGGACACGATCCTCAGGGGAGTCTCCTCATTATTCGACGGAATAACTCTCCAGAATGAATTGCTAGTTTAGTTAGTTTTCCTTCCAACCTGAATTTTCAATGGTTTTCAATCATTCGCTTCATGATTCGACGCTAAAATACAACAACTTTTTTCTTGTTATTGAACTTTTCTTAATTTTCTTTTATTAGAGACATAATTATAGCAGCAGAAAGATATAATCAATATCAATTAAAAGTATTAACGTTAGTAATAACCAGAAAATTACGTAATATACTCATTGTCCTTAAATAATTTGCCAAGCGATGCGTTAATTAAACTGAAAGATTTATCGGGACAACGAGGGCAAACGGATTGAAAGTTAATTTTTCGTGGAAGGATAATTCTGATGGATGAGACTGTTTTATTTACCACAAATGTATTTGAGCAACAGTTCTCTTGTTTAACCGCTTGTAGGGCTCTTTTTTTTTTTTGCTTCCCCCAAATATTCCGCTCGAAATTGTTTTTTCAGTTGGTGGCGAGTCGCGAATTAAATTCGGGTGGTGCGCGGCTTGACGCGATAATTACTGAGCATTCAAACTTTGATTCCACCGGATGAGGATTTTTTATTTTCCCAGGAAAATCCCTCGTCCAGACGCTTTTCCCGACCATCCACGAATTTGGCAACAGATTTTTATTTCTGATTATTTCTCTATTTTTTGTTTCTTCCCCCTTTTTTCAGAAAATTTGTAGAAAGTAGATTCGGCAGAGATATTACTGGTGAAAATCGCAATTAAATAGAAAGCGAGAAAATGGAAAAGGATAAAAATGGATAGGATAAATAGGTTGACGTATTTTTTTTACGGTATTAATAGCTAAAAGCTCGGTGTGTTTGTGACTCTTATTCGGGTAAACGAAACGTTTAGTCTTGGTTAGCAGGGAACTTCTTTTGCCGCTGTGATCCGCCGCGTGGTAACCCCGTTAAAAATAAAAAAAATAAAGAGGGAGAGGGAGAAAGAGATAAAAGGAAAAAAATAGCTACGGACGTCTGGACAATTTCATTTAAACTGCGACCAAGATAAACTGCGACCCAGTCAACTGGCTTTTTTTGCACCGCGTCAAAATGTGATTAAGCTCTTGGAATAGTCACTCGACTAGGGGCCAATTCAAACCTGAAATTGAGGCGTGACCTCTGACCTCATTAGATGCTTGCTAACAAAGGAAAGTTGAGGATAATTTTGATTCAAAGTATCGATGTAAAATTTTTTTAATTAATCATGTTGAAAACTAACTGCAAATTATTATCACTGTTTTTAATATAATTAATAGAGATAATTGTTGTGTTTGTTTCCTAATAGTAGAATTTTCCTGATAAGTCAGCCAACCGATGAACTCTTCTCGTGATCCATCAAAGTAGAAGATGGATAAGAAATTCGATTGAGAATCTCCTTTATCGCATCGTTATTTCCCAATTGCTCTAATGTCGATTGTCTTTTTGTTTTGTTTTATGAAGAGGATTTCGGGGGAACACATATTCTACGGATCAATTTTCCAATCTCTCGAGCGTGGATGATTTATCTCGGAAGAATATAGACGCTAGCTTTTTTCACAGCTGAAACCAACACAAATCACTTAGCGAAATTAATTGAAACTTAGTAGCAGTTGTTAGAGAAGCAATGCGTCTTAATGATCCAGCGGTAGAATGATGCGCGGTTAATAAAGTTCCGCATAAATACTGATTCCCTGCTTAATTGTCTGGCGATTATTAATTGCGGTTGGCGAGGAATTTTCAAGGAATTATAATTCATCTCTGGTTTCTGACCGTCAAATGAAAATAAATACGTAAAATATCGTTACATCGCACCTCCAACAATTATAGTAGGAAAATGTAGTAATTAATAGACTAATTCAATTAATATATAAATTATTCTTTTTATCAAAAGTAACATAATGAAAACGTGGATAGTTTAATATTTTAGAATTTATCGAAGAAGATATATTTTGATATTAATATTTATAGAAGATTTTGCAGAATATTATGCAGAGTTTGGTTTCGCGAAGAGGAACATTGGTTTAGCGAGCCACACGTACATCTTCGACAGAACCGTAACACGTATAATCCGATTCGAAATCTAATCAGGCTTTATCGACGAACTATTGCTAGGGTTCTTTGACAGAACTTGGGCCAAGTATGCGTCGCAGTGTTCCATTTAATTAGGACTTCCTTCGTGCACGAGTGACTCGGTTCGACTTGGTTCTTCACACGAGTCCGAGGGAATCCAATTTCCACTGACACTCAGTTGCCACTTGCATGGAAATCATTCCTCCTCTTGTACAGGATTTCCCATAATTCAAGCCTCTCTAATTGATTCCACATAAAGGAACTTACTCAGAAACTTTATATTATTCTTGCTAATATTTAATATTTAATAATTGATTTCAGTCTTTCAATTTTTTTAGATAAAACCTCTATTTATATTTTGAATATAATAAATATAATAATAGTAGAATATATGTTATATAACAGTGGAAACATTTGAAGAATATACTTTAAATATCAAACGATATATTGAAATATATTAAACAATATACAATATTGTAAACACTTGAAAAATTATACATAATTCTTCCATTAAATAATCAGTTTGCTGTTTTAATATTGGAGACAATTTGTCTAAAATCTCACTGGTTCCAGCAACCAAAGAACCAGATTTCCAGAACACCACCACTTCTTCTTTTTAATCTGCTGATGAGAAGTGGGGGATTCGCGCTATTAATTAATTTAAAACGAGAAGATTAAAATGAAGCGAAATATGTCTCTATCTTCTTTCTCGCCAATATTTTCCCTGTCTTATTGTTGCCTCGAAAAAAGCATCGGCGAGGCTGTTTCCTTTGCGCGAAGAAGAGGAAGTCGAGAAAGAGAGAGAGAGTGGGAGGGAGAAATGGTGGGAGAAAGAGGTAGAGTAGCTTCAAAGCCAAGCTCTTAACTGCATTTAATTCAGGCCGCGGGCGTGTTCCGCAAACTCAATGGCGCCAGTTCGCTCAAGAAAATAGTCTTGCAAGGCTTGTCGTCGCTGCGACGACGCTTCATAAACTCTGTGCTGACCAATTAACATTGAGATTACACCGCTGCGAGCTCCATTTAAGCTCACCTCTTCGCGAATTTTCTACCGCGTCGATTTCATCCCCTTCTATCGATTGTTTTTCACTGCTTCCCCTCCTCTTTTGGTGACTCAATTATTCCTAAATTATTATCCATGACTTAGGATAAAATCCATAAGTCGTTTTGCTTCTAAATAAAATATTCAATATTAAATTAATTACTTAACAGTTTCTATTATATAATATTTCATTAACACAATTGTATCTTTTAAGATAATTAATCGACAGTTTTTTTATTAGAACAATAAATACAACCACTATGTTAATTATAAAAGAGTTTCTTATCGCAAATTGTAGTAAAATATTTTCTTACAACATTTTCATTTCAATTTTAATTAATATGTATTTTAAAGAGGATTTCCTAATTCTAAGAATCAATACGAAATAATCGAATATATTGATTTAAGGATCTTTTTGAAAATAGAAACTTTTTTTTGAAAACCTCGTACTTTTAAAGACAGCTCTCTTCGGAGGCTATAAATTTCGAATGCATTGGATGCAAACGCAAGTCTTGTCGCCTTGGTTTCGCGGAATATTCATCGAGGTTCGAGAAGGGCAGCAAGCCCACAGGGCAAATTGAATTGCCGGAAACGTGAGTAAACAGCGGGTTTAAATGCACACCGCGAGAGAAGGATCGAGGAACTTTAGAGGAGAGGAAGACTAGCAACCCTTGCGAATCGAGCTAATTAGCCCGTGGTATATATCCTTCAATCTCCGTTTGGTTTGCTTTTTGACTCATAGTTCTTACCTCGGTGAATAGACTTCGGATGAATCTTTCGGTGAAAACCGACGGTGCTCCTCCTCATCCGGTACTTTTCTCCCTTTCACACTAGAACCTTAATTAATGATTGATGCAAAACATTCAAGGAGACGAGTGAAACCAAGTGGATATGATGTATTTGTTGTAATTGATACATTTTTAATTTGTAAAGTGTTTCTCCCTCTTTCTTAATGAATTGCCTTGAATCACAGTTGAGAATTTGGTGTAAATAAATTTATATAGATATATATTTATATATTTTAAGATAAATACTGGTTATTCAATTTTCTCGTAGCTTCTTTATGGTTTACCTTCGGTGGCGATATTATAAACAGCCGCAATTAAGATTAAACTAATTTAAGTTATTTAAAGTTGAAACAGATATTTCATTAAAGAATTTTGAGAATTATTTTCTTAGTTGTTTAATGATTCTATTATAATTTTATTTTTATCTTGAACACTATTAATTGTTATCGTTACATTTTTTACTCATTTTCTTTTTTCACCAAATAATGGAGAATTGGGTTCAAAAACAGTTTTTTGTTTCTCTTGGGAAACGTGGACGTTTTAACGAAATGTATTCAGTGGAATAATTTAAGTAGATTTAGTACACAGTTTCAACATGTTTTAAGTAGAAACGGTGAGGATTAGCGTGTATTTAAATTGAGTCAACTTTAGAAGGTAAAATTTCTGTATATAAATGTATAATTAAAGAAGATGTTTTACATTTTTTACAGAAACTTTTTTACATTTAACTTATTCTGACAAGTTACAATTTAGAATAATTATCCAATGATTCAGTAAAACAGGATATTCCAAACAATTTTCCCATTTTCCTATATTCAATCTGAAAGTATTAGATACAGATATACGAAAAATTCTATTGAGCCACGCGAAAAATGATTGCAAATTATGGGAAAGTGAAGAAAACTCGTGGAAAACTCATCGAAAGTCAACGATACAAAATCCAAGTTCGATCGATCTTTTCCAGCCATTATCACTGGAAGATTAGGTGCTGCATCACTGCAGCGAAAGTCGTTCCAATTTTCCCCGCAATCAACGAAGAAGAATCGCGAGGCAGCTCGTCAAAGTTGGAATCTCCTGCGGCGCGCAGAGAAAAAGAGAAAGAGAGAGAGAGAGAGAGAGAGGAGTCCGCGAATAAAGAGCAACGCGCGCACGCGAATAATAACTCTGTCGCTTGGAGGATAATTGTTTCCGTCTCGTGTACCCTTCGTGTCCTCTTCGTATCCTCTTCATGCACTCGTTCCCTTCACCGAGACCCTGGTGCATCAAGAAAATAGCGTTTAATCATACGCATTTTCTTTCCAAGCCAGAAAATATCATATCCCACTTTTTCTTCAACAACGATGCTACTCAAAAACTTTCCCTTATTATTTCAATAATAAAAACTATGAATAGAACGATAAATATCAAACAATTAGAAATCATTTCTTTTAAGGAAATTTTAGGAAACAGATTAAAATGAAAATTATCCTAAATTAACTTGAAGATTGATCCGAAATCCCGAAAAAGAAACCGTTCTCCATAACAATTCCAGGCAAAAGGAAACCCGCAGATTGGTTTAAATAGCCCGACGTCTGTCTCGGAAATTGCGTAGAAGAATGAAAGCGGAAGCTCGAGAAAAAGAGAAAGAGAAAGAAGAATAAGAGAGAAGGTGAAGTTTTCCAGGAAAGTGGAAAGCATAACAAGTGGGCAGCACTAATGAAAATTACGTGTAAGCGGACGCCAAGTAACAGAGATAATTTCGAGTCTCCTATTTCTTATTCCACGAGTGAAAGATATCCTCGAGTTATAATCAAGAGCCATTTTTTTCCTCGAGATCCACTAAGAGAATTCAGTTATTATTTTCCAAGAATATTTACAAATAAAAATCAATTGGAAACCATATTACATCTTTTATAACTGAATGAACTCTGTGGTTCTCTCGAGGTCACTCGAGTATCCGATTCCTCTTTGCTAATGAAATAATTACACTGGCATCTCGAATGACCGATCTCAATCTCGCAATCGAGATTCGGGTCGTCAGGTTCTCTGTTTCTGCACTGTTGAACTTTGTAGTCTGAAGCTGATCCATGGAAGCGCAAGTCAGTGATAAACAAGTAGTCTAATAGTCTCGAGCATCCTCGATTTTCTCCAATCCGTATTTCTTAAAATTCATATATACTTATATCGCAAACAATTGACTAACAATTATTCTATCTCATCAAACCAACTAATTAATTTCTCTTCTAAAGAATATTTCTAAACCAATCGTTTGAAATATCCCGAAATCGACAGCTCCTTTTAAATTCTCGTGAGCTTGCCACCCCAAACAAAGGGAGGCCATAAAAAGAGTGAAGGAAACCACAGAAAAATCGGGGTTCAATATCCGGAAGGATCAGACCGAAAGTGTCATCGACCTCGAGAGAATAGTGAGTCTCTGTTATACGAAGACTTTTCACAACGAGGATCTCTCGATTCGAAGCGTTAACAGGTCACAAACCTCTCGATGTTTCTGTAGAAGGGTTACAGAAGGTACGTAAGGGCCCTCACAGTCAGTTTCCAGTTGGAGAAAGTGAGGGGTGGTCTTTTAGCTGAGGGTGGCACAGTTCTCAATGGTGGATTGTCGGATGGTGGGCCTCGACAAATAGAGACAATTAAGCGACTAATATGAGATGGCCCGGCTCCCATGAGTGCCACGTGTGCCTAGGGAGGGGAGTGGTTCGAGCACAACAATGCTATGTCACTGCAAACACCACCCGGGAAAACCAACAGTAGCTCGCGACCCAGAGCTATTCTCCCCTTTGGCTCTCTCGACCACCTCAATTCTCTTCTCCTCTCTCTCTCTCTCTCTCTTAGGCTCCTGTCTTTTCCTCTGGTCACTCTGACTTCCTCCAACACGCCCCAGGGATGAATCCCTCCGGATTGCAGACTTCTCTTCCTCCCCCTTACACTGAATATTTTGCTACTTGCGAAATTACTCCCAATTTTAACCAGATTCTGACTAGAATTTTTTATTACAAATATTTCACACTGTTTCTCGATCAGATTTTCAAAGACTTTCAGTCGGTTTCGTTCCTGCGACTTGGGGTCAGGTTAGGTTTCTAGTTTTGAGATTAGATTATCGATTTGCTCTGAATTCAGATCTCACAGATCAAGACAAAAGGTGTCGAGAGAGGAATATTAAAATATTTCTCTGAAATTCTTTTTGACGTAACAAATAAGTATTTTACCGTTCAATTGTTATTCCAATTTGTCAGTCGAAGGAACAATGGTGGATTGTTTTCTACATCGGACAACCCAATTTCGTGGTGTGTCAACAGGAAGAAAACCCAACATTGGCAGAATTGGGTCGCTCGTGGATGCACTGGCCCAGTTAACAGTCAATTATTCATACCTCGTCATTCCAGTGGTGTCTTGCGCTGTTAGTCGCAGCCTAGCACTTTAATCTCCCATTGTCTTTGATGAGCAGCATCATTCATGCTGGACCAGCCTGGTATTCAGTCCCAGTAGACTTCAGTCCTAATGTCTCGGTGTCTTGCCATCGTTGAATGCCACCGTTGACAGTGGTTCGTGGAACCCACCGACTCACTATATCACAGTTTCATAGAAGTCGAAAGTGTTTAAACAGTGGTTGACGAGCTGATGGACCGTCTAGACCTTGTTACATTAAACCACCTATAAATCGCATAACAACTACATATAACCAAAAAATAAATACACTTCGACTTTTTAAAACCTGAATATTTTCCAAATCCCTCACCATAAACGAGTTTCCCTTTCGCGTTGTGTGCTCGCCAACGTAATAGTCCAACAATCTAAATGAAACATTCGTACAAAAATAGGGATATAAACGACGATTGATCAGACGGTAAATAAAAACAGATTAACCGAGTTTTTGTTAATATTGATTGTTGTAGATGCAAACAGATTCAGTTCGATTAATGAAGTATTCTAGAGTGGGGATGAATGGAGAAAGAGAGAGAGAGAGATTCTTTGGATAAAAAGTAGCAGAAAAAATTGCAACTAACAAGTTCCTACAGAGGGTGCATTGTCCATAGGAGAATTTCGATCATATTACCGTGTGGAGTTTAATCCGAATCACCGAGACAAACAGGAATCAAGGTGGGTCGAAGAGAGGGTGGAAAAAGGGTGGTCCTACCGTCCAATATTTACTAGCAGGCAGACTGGAAGCGCTGGAGGGTGATGCGGAATCGGAGGACAGCACTATCGAAAGGAATAAAAAAAAAAAAGAGCGCATGGGCAATTAAATAATCGGGTATCGTGCGAGAGACACAAGAGGAAAGGGGATTGGGATTTTTAGGGTGGGAGATGGTCCAGTACTATCGAACTACCCAACTTCCCGGGGGGCGATTCGAACTGCACGTGGCTTCACCCTCGACTCTGTCATTGGCACCATCTTCTTCCTCTCTCGTTTTTCTACCCTCTCTTCCGGGGTGTGTTCTCGTCGGCTTGAAAAAATTCGATTTCGATCCCGCAACCCCTTTGGTTCGGTGGGTGCTAACTGAACTTGATCCTTCAAATCTGCGAGTAAAATCCTACGGATCGCAATTCAGAGTTAATTAACCCTGGAATATCCGAGGGTTGGTGACAATGCTCGAATGTTTGGCTGGTGGTTTTGGTTACTGAAGAACTCACGCCATGTGATCGTGACGTCGAGCTGGTGGGAATAAGCGGTAAAATTGCGGAGTACCACCAATCATGAGTGAGGGTTTTTTTTTTTTTTTTTTTCTGTAGGAGACTATTGTTGATATTCTCTGTATGGTTTTTCATACGGTTTTAACAGCGTGATTGAGATTCGCTGGAGAATACTTTATTTTCCCATGGTGATTGGATTTGCGATAGTCTCCAGTTGCGGATTTTTACAAATCAGTGAATTTTCCGAGGTAGAACATAGAATATTGCTGCGGCGTAATATAGCGGTGATCTAATATAAGTCACCACGTGAATTGGTTCAATTTTTGTTACAATTTGATTAACGTAGTTTTTATATTGTCAGGATTATTGTTATAGTTTCTTTCTCCTACATTATTCTGACAGGCTAATTATCTTCGTAATTATACCATTTTGTTCGAAGCTATTACTCTCTACTTTCTAATTAAACCTTCCGGGATTATTATGTTAAAAAACTTCTTTTTAATCCGATTACAAGATCTGTCTCCTAAAAAGCAGAATTTGTTCATTCCCCGCGAAGTGGTATTAAATCTTCCGCAAATATCGAATTTCCGGAGTGTTTGAATAACAGGGATTTATTGCAGTAGATAAAGCGGAAGAAACTAGAACAAGGATTTGAGAATAATCCAAAAGAGAGAAGAAAAAATTTCGAAGCAGATAACGAATAATTGAAAAAATGCGTTAAACATCTTTTTTTTTTAAAAAAGACGAATTCATATATTCCAGAAGGTTAATAATCCACCAACAACCAAATGATTAATTTATACAGATTCAATGATCCTCATAAACTCATCCGAAAGCCTCTAACTTCTCGTGCCAGTAGTAAAATCAAAGACATATCAGACATCAGCGCGTTGAACAGTGTTCGTCGACGGAGCAAATGTCTAGCTGACTTTGCTGAATATTCATCCGTGTCTTGAAAAAAAAGAGAGGGAGAAAGAGAGAAAAGGAGAGTGGCCTAGAGGGGGCTGCTGGAACGGACAAATAACTGGAGGAAAGACGTGGAAACGAGAGATCTGTTCGGAGGGTGAAAAAGGGTAGTCGGCCCGTCGGCGTCCAGAGGCGACGGGAACGGGAGACCTTGCAGACAAGGATGAGAGGGCCTCTCGCACACCGGCTAAATCAACCGCCTCGAGGCATCCGTCGCGCGAGCGTGTTCGTCGAAAAAAGAAAAGAATGGAAGAAAGAAATTTCACCTCGGCCTATCTCTCTCTCTCTCTCTCTTTCGTTTTCTCTGTATTTTGCTCTATACTACCCTTCTCATCCCCTGCGGTTGTCATGCACTGCCACCCTCTTTTCTTCTGGCTGGGTATAACCGCGTAAACGTTTATGCCGTGGAATCGAAATTGGCTCGAAGGGAGCCACTCTCGCATGCAAGGATTTCTTTGACCCTCTCCTTCTCCCTTTCTATCTTTCTCGCACTTTTTTGCCATTTCGCTATCCTCAACCGATCATTGATTCAGACCCTTTATAAGCCCTTGCTGTTTCTTTAATCTTCGAGTTGATCGCAAACATCCCTGTTTGCAACATTCTATTAATTTCTGTTTATTATTCTATTAATTTAAAGAGCTTGCCCTTTTTATGGAAACAAGCTGTGTTTTGCAATCTTCAACGCTGGAAATTAAATGAATTACTCGAATTTGACTTAGAATCATTGCCCTTTGAAAAACAGTTTTTTGTTTCTCTTGAAAAACGTGAACTTTTTAACGAAATGTTTTTCACTGGATTAATTTAAGGAGATTCAGTACAGAGTTTCAACATGTTGCAGGTAGGAATGGTGAGGATTAGTTTGTATTTAAATTTAGTAAACTTTAAAAGAGGAAATTTCTGTATATAAACATATAATTAAAGATAATAAAAAAACTTTTTTACATTTAACTTATTCTCAGTAGTTGTAGTTTAGAATAATTATTTTCTGATTCAATAAAACTGGGTATTTTACACAGGGTTCCCTTTTTCCTATATTTAATCTCGATTAATTGATTGACGTTCAATGAAATATTAATTTCATTTCCTTTAAAACCAGATGAATACTTTCCATCTGTCGACGGAAAGAATTTCACCGATAAATCATTGCGATTTACGAGAGATTAATCTACATATGTCTCTCTCGTAAAAAAATGGATCCTCGAGAAAAACAATTTTATTGAGTAATATTTCTTTTTAATCGAGAACGCAGCCGTAAGAACATAGTAGCCAAAAATAGGAATTTTCGAAACAATTGTTGAAAATGATTGACAGGGTGAATTCGAGTTTATTCTGCTTATTAGCAGCGTGTCAGTCTTGGCGCATTGTGACGACGTCGATCCACCTCTCTCTCTCAGTATAGAAATATCAATTTTCTTGTTTTGCACAGCACGGTTTATCTTTGCAAAAGTGCGCCGAGTTGTAAACGGGAACTGACACGATGTCGATATGCCCGCACGTTATCGCTCAAACTTCAATTTATGGTTGGATAAGAGTTTCCTTGCGCTCCCGACGAACACAAATGGAAAAATGGGGAATAAGGCTTCCTTTGTGATCGATATTCATTCCCCTCTCTTTTTCACTTCGATCGCAACAATTTGCACTGCAGAGTAGGATTTCGAAAAACGTAACGTTTTTACTCTCGGGAAAACTGCAACTTTTTTTCTCGCGTATTAAAAAAATATATAGCACTCTTAGCGAGTTTCGATGTTTGAAGTACTGTGAAATAGTGCCGATCGCTGGATGCAATATTCTACTGAAGATAAAAAGCTAGAAGTAGCATAGATAATGAATATTGTAGCAATGCTTTCATATTTCTGGAATTAGCTAATATATTATTTTTTATTATCAAAATTTGTATGTGACATTGTAAAATTTATAACTCAGGGAAAACTAAATTGACATTTTAATAGATATCTATTGAAATTCCTATTATTAATATTTTTTCCACAAATTAATGAACGTTTCTTCACAATTCAATATAAGAGAATCAATGAATGCAAAATCTCTCGTTTTCATATTATTTGCCAAAATTCTTGACGATTTCTTAAAAGAGAATTTTTCGAACATCAGCGACATTATTATCGAGATTTCTTTAGAATTCGAGAAGAAGAAGGTTCCAAAGAATTAAGCGAATTATTTTCACGAATGAGATTCCTCGAGCTATTTGGATGGTGAAGGTTGAAGTATGCGGAGCATGGAAGATGCATCGGCTGAAAAAGCTGCGCTCACTTGAAGAAGCGTGGGACTCGAGGAACGTTTCGATTTATATTTCCAGACATTATCCTCTAAGGAGAGCTTTCTTCCATCCCTTTCAAACCTTCCATATCCCGTCGCGTAGAGTTTTGCATTGGCGCGCGCGTACATTCGAGTGCAGGAGACCTGGAAATCTAGGCAGAAAGCTTCTTAGGAGAGCGGACCACTCTTCCATTTTCCACGCTACTCGCATATGTTCCTCCTATTTATCTGAATTACTAATGACACGAGCTACCTAGATATTCCCACCTCGCCTTCCAAATTCACTGACTTCTACGTCAATTCTAAAATCAAAATTTATCAGATTTAAGCGAGATCTCATTAATTCTCTCTAATCAGTATAAATAATTCAAACCAATAATTTCCCCCTAAAACTGCAATATTTCAATATATATACATTTTATCCAAAAAGGAATATTTCTCATTGTTTTATTCGATCAATAAACGAATGAATAATATTCTATGAATTATAATTTGGTTACTAAGTATCCATTTTATTTTTTTGCAAGAATATAATTCTTTATGCGAATAATCGAAGTTTTAGGGTAGTCAGAAGAATTCGAAGAGCGTCTTAAAGGTATTTTAGGTTGCGTATATCAAAGTTTGATGCAGGTGTGAGGTCAGAATTCTCCTGAATCTTAGGGAATTCGAAGGTGGCATCCTTAGGGGTAGTTTCCCCTCGGGACACGAGGGACAGAATTCTCGGACAGGGGACCTTGGACGAGCCGTTTACATGGCACAGTAGTGCGGTGCCAGATGCGAATCCCATAAACCTCCGGAGGGAGATCTCGCTTTCGCGTTGGTGCATTCTGTCCATCTGCACCCTCGATGCCTCTGCATTGGTCTCTTCATCCCTTGGATGCCTCGAAATAATGCATCGTTCGAGTAGCGTCTCACGATAGTTTACTCTACTGCAACACTACGTTATATCTTGTGTTACTAGTATGGTCTTTTTTAATAGTATTTGGGCCTGGTGGGTCTTTTGGTCCTCATGTCAATTTCGATTTTTTGGAGATTGTATTTGGGCCTTGTATTTTAAAAATCTCATCGAGTTCTTTTTTGGGCCTCAATTTTCTTTCGGGCCTTAACATTTAAAAATGTAAAAACTTACATTTAAAAACTCTTGGATTTTTCCAATTTCCAATCACTCTGATTTATATCTCATTGAATTCTCTTTTGGGCCTTTATTTTTTATTCTGGACCTCAGGTTTTAAAACTGTTATTTTTTGTGATTTTGTTTCGATTTTAATCTATTTCAATTCTATATCTTTGTATTATTTTGCATTCTTCTTTCGCTCTTTACTCAATCTTCCCTTTTTGGATTCCCTGACTCTTCGCATTTCCAATTATCCTGACTGTTATCCCTTTGCATTTTCTGCTACTCCTCATTTTCGATTCTCCTTTTCCTTTCCACTTTGAAGGCTCCCAGTCTCTGCCAACTTGAATTTCCAGAATTCTTGCCACCTTCGATCCTTGCTAACATTCGCCCACAACTTCTGGGCCAAAGTTTCAATTCGATTTCGAGAGATAGGAGATTCTGATTTCCAGGATAAAACCAAAAGTCTAACTGGACCTATTCAAGTAATATCTAAAATCCTATATTACACTCTTTTCAAAATTCCAGTTCTACATTAAAACTCCCAATCAAATATTTAACTTTAATCACAAACTTACAATTGATATGTCACAATATAATCGTGAATATTATTTTCGGAGGCTCATTAAGAAGATCATGAATTTTGGAAACAAATGAGAAAAGGACAAATAGAAGTCAAAATTAGAAAAGATTGGATAGTGCTAGGGTACTTGTAGTCCAAGGATCGAAAGTGGCGGGTAATTGCAGCGAACGATAAGAGACAATGGCACAGGAGAATAATGAAGAAGCTAGCATGCTATCTTTTAAGCTTCCAAGTACTGTACCAGTCATTCTAATGGCAGGTGCCTGTGTGGAAAGGTAGTATTGACCATGCGAGAGCAGTTTTACCACTCGGCACGTACTCGCGGTTGGGAGGAAGCATTGCTTAAGGGAGTATTAACTGTCGGTTTAACGCTGTCTGCCTTTCTTCTTAAGTCCCAGAGTGGTGATTCCACTTAACAATGCGCGCCATCTGATACGGTAATCAAGTTCCAGCCGAGGTGAACCTTTCCAAGCGAGAAACGAATTCTTCTGTTTCTCTTTCTCTTCTTCTTCCCTTCTTTTTCCATTGGTACAAACCACGCGATTAGGGATTCTTCAGGGAGTGCGTCGACTCCTTAATGTCCTTGTTTCACAGCAAATTCTCTGTCGACAGCTTGCATCCAAGTAGTATCATCACTCGACTATAATTCTTATTCTCTTCTGATCTTTTATTAATTTTTATTTAACATTTATCGTTAGATCAATCGGAAGATTATCGTGTTAGAAAAGAAGAGTGAAATTTTCTTGAATGTTATAGTTGAAGTGAACGAAGCTTGAGGTAATTGTTGATCGATCTGTGGAAAGAGGGTCTATCGTGATTCCTCGTTAATAAATCAATCGAGTCGCGTCGCCAATTAGCGAGAGAGTGACCGCCATTAGGATATTATCGGCGGAGGAGTCTGTGTATAGCTCTCTTCTTCTTCTTCTTCTTCTTCATCATCATCATCATCTTCTTCTTCTTCTTCTTCTTCTTCGGTAGGGTGAAAGTTTTCCGCAATTTCGGCTGGCCGCGGCTATAAGGTTTGTAATGAGTTGCGCCGCGGGAGGATATAATAAAACTCGTGGCGAAATTAGTCCTCGAAGGGCGGGACGGCACACGCCGTGGGATGGGAGTTTTTTAATTAGGATCCCATCGGGGGCCGCTCGACCTCGTTAATAGATTCTTTTTCCGTGGAACTTTATAATGGGATAACAACGCAGTGGAAAAGCCACGGTCGAGTTTGTCCTGAGATGCTCGCTGAGACTTTCCATGGTTCTTTCCTTCCGTCGTTTTAACTTCCCGATAAGAAATATTAACACTTGGAATTCCATGATTCTATCGATAGCTACAAGGAATTCCACCGATCAATAGATTTCTTCGAATCACTGATTCGTATATTTATCATTTTAATAATACAATTATTTTCAGCAAATTAATATGGATTGGTCTATTGAATAAAGTACACAAAATAAAATAGTAAATTACGCTAGAATTTAATTACACTTAATTACGAATATTGCAATTTATTTATACAGAAATAGAAATATTCTACAACATCTACATTCATCGTTGAAATTCGAAGAATCAGCAGGGGATCGTTTTCCATACAATTCTCGAATGAGAACGCATTGATTTTCCTCGATGCTGATAAAAAAAAAAAAAAAAAATCGCAGAATTTTGCAACGCTGCTACTGTCGCAGATATCGGTTTCGTTCGCGACGAGCGGAGAATGAAAAATCGGGCCGAAACATCGCAGACTGACGCGAGTCGCGAAGATTTACGCAATATTATTTCGCAGGATTCGGTAAAAGAAGAAAGAGGGGGGGGGGGGAGAGATGGGACAGAGAAAAATGCGGGGAAAGAAGAATTGATTTTCCTCGCTGGGAAACAGGAAAAAGCGCGATCCAGCTCGTCGAAAAACAACGAAACTTGGAGAAGATGGGAGGAAAACGAGGGAGGAGGTTGGAAAAAAACAGAGAAAATAAAAGGGAAAAAAAGGGAGTTGCATCGTGACACTGCATCGGATAAATCGTCTGAAGCGCTAAGCTTCTTTCATGCAGGGCATATTTATCAACGCAGAAACTGTACGATCGGTAGTAGCCGATTGATTTTGGATAATCGATAAATTCAACTTGCATTTCACTCCGCTTTCGAAACCTTGCATATCTTTGCTCAAGATCGAAGTAATTGACTTTCGAAAAACTGTGCAATTCATCAGTATATTCGTCGATTGAAATGATACAGGACAATTATGGAATTCGTAAAAATATCAGATATAAATTTCTGATTTAAAAATTCACATTGCAATTATATAAAATTTCCTCTGGATTTTTAATTCGCTCTCTCTTCTGTTTTTGTTATCCGAACATTTCAAAATTTCCCTTAAAATGCCTTGAAAAGTGTGAAAAAGAGATTCTAAGAAAAAGAGTTAAAAAATTGTCCGAAGCTACGAGATATTTTTTAAGAAAGTAATTATTGTAGATCTTTTGAACAACAACTGTTTTTGGACATCCTGTATACTTTGATATTTTTACATCGATCTTTTGGAAATAAGAGAACGCAACCATGAAGGATGAGGGCTCGAAATCGCGAATTCGGGTGTTTCGCGCAGAGAACTATGCGAATCATGCCGATTGGACGTACGATGCCTTTGTAACGCGATAAGTTTTCAGCATTGCGGCGGTGTTCCTGTGGCTGTAGTATTGAGTTCCTGGATCCTGTCTGACGAACGCACTGTTTTCCGAGGGTACCAGATTTCGATGTACGATTCTCGAGATACGGGTTTAGTCAGGAACTCTCTGTCGCGTTCCCTCAGTACTACAGTCCTTTATTTTACCCTTCTAAAACTCCTATTTGAACTACTCAACCAGTCTGATCACAAAAAACCATAGTTACATAAAACAGCCCTTTTAAAAATAAAAGAAACAATTAATTCAATCTTCATTTAACTTTTGTGTCAATTAACAATTAATTGTAATTGAAAATAATTTTAAAAACAAACTGTAAAAGTACTTAATAATCAGATTAATAAACAATGAATTGAGGAAATGTATTTTGCAATGTGATTTTGTTTGTTTGTTGGAAAATTGATTGAATCAGTTAATTTAGGAATAAAAATCGAGATCATGTAACATTGAGAATCCTTTTCAAGGAGATTTGAAATTTCAAGTCCACTGAAAGGACAGCTGGTAGTAGTATCCTGGAATATGTACCCAGCTCAGGGGAATGAAACCCATATTTCCATCATAGTCAGACACGCTCGAACCATAAGATCCAAGTATCCCAGTATCGTTTACTTCCCTGAGGCTCCAGCAAGACATATTGGGAATGAAGTACTAAGCCGACACGTTCGCCACTGATCGACGTGGCTCACATTCGTGTCGACTACTGTAGAGACTGTTGGATCCGAAAACTTTCGATGACATCGTCAGCCCTCGAGTGAAACTTTTTCCCTGTTTCACCGAATGATCCTTAGAGATATACAGATCTTAAAGTTTCTTGAGAAAATTCGACTATTGTCCTAGTTGGAAATAATTTGCAATTATTCTCCTAAATCCTTAATTCAACCCCTACTTTCTCAAAAGTAACCCTTATTCTTTATCTTCTCCTGAAAAGTACTTTAGTCGGATTAGTGACACTGGAAATTCAAAATAAAATCAAATACAATCCTTTTTTTTGGAAATTATCTCCTCTACTTTTTCCCTTTAAATTCTCCACTATTAATTGTTGCTGAAGTTCTACTTCTATTCACTCGAAAAAAATAAGCATATATAGATATTTGGAAGCTTGAAACAACTCGGATGGTTTCTTTTCCCTTTTCCCTGAGTCTCCAGTAACCGGGTCATTTGTTCGCGTCTTTCGAAGGGGAAAGAGTCTGTTCTTTGCTTGTACAGAACTCGCATCGACAAATTGCCTCGGCTGCAAAACGGCGTCTCTCTGACGAAGCAATGGTTCGCGTTTCGTCGATAGAAATTCTGATTTTTCGATTGCGAAACATTCTCTCTCTTTCTCTCTCTGTTTCTACATCGTGCATCAGAGTAAGATATCTACGGAAGCTTGCAGGCGGTGGTACGGTCTCGTTTAAAATTTAATTCGAGCACAAAGCCAAGGCTTTGTGGCAGTTCGCTAGCCGTGATTGGTTGCCACCTAAGTTTAAGCTTCCCCTGGCTTTCCTGCTCCCTTATATTCCACGCGTTCGAGGGTTGCTGTTCTCTCTACCGTTCTCCCTCTTCCACGAGCTTACCTGTCCCCCGTAATCCGAGTTCGACGATAAATTTGCCCCAGGCGCGTTTGATTCTCGATAACCGCTACTGGAGGAAGACTCCAGAGATGGAAATATCGCTTTTGTTTTCCTATCATTCTTCCATGGACCTTGATACATCGCAACTGTGCAACAGGATACTGACCTTCCGTAAATGCGAATAGTAAAAACAATTTTCAAATTCAAGATTATATCATTAAACACTGCTATTTATCTCGATGTCTCTTTTTATACTAATTATATTTACTATTATTTATTTTATTTCCCCTCCAATTTCAATTTCCGCCTGATTTAGGATACTTTTTAGAATTTTAATTTCTCTAGTTGATTTTACTGCCTAAAATCCTTCCTAGATCGAAAACCGTTCAATTTCCAATCCTGAGGATGATATTGAGAGTAAGTCGAGTGGTCGAAGCATACCATCCATATTCTCAAGAGCTTCTTATCTGGCAGCCATCTGGCGAAAGTTTCGACACTTGCCATTGTAAGATACTGGATACCATTAGCTAACCAGCAGAAGGTCCGCTAGAGCCATTGAATCCGCAGTAACATTGAAATCGTCATGGAGAAGGTTCTCCGAAGCAAGTAGAGTATACTCGAGTTTCCAATATCCGTGATGGCTGGACATTAGCTGGCGGATGGTCGCATTTATCGCACAGTAGAAACTCGGTTGGTTCTCTCTTGGGTATCGTTAGCGGCTAGCCGCGTGTTGCCCTGCGTATTTTACGCACCGCACCAAACAATAAAGCATGTTGGGAAAAGGGTAACTTGAGTTCCTTTGCCAGACGGTGTTCGAGAACGCGTTCAACTAGTTTTTCCATCCACTTCTACATCTCTACCATCCTTTTACAACGATTTCTACCACTGTTGCATCCTGCAAAATGGAATTTTTCCTCGCCACGACACACTTTTATGTTTTCTTTATTTCGTATTGGACCCTCTTCTCGATGCTCCTGAATGTTTCGGTGTTCTAAAGGCTGCCGTTGTATTGTGGTTTGGTGTATTCAACGTTTTATCTCACGAAATTTCAATTATTAATTCAATTTTAAATAACAGAATAAACAACTAGTAGTAAATCTTATAATTCAAGTAGTTCAAGTCAATGATTACGATCACATTCATAATAAGATTATAATTATACAATTGGATAAAGTTTCATCATACTCGGAGCTTTGTGATTATATCTAACATATGGTTTTACCTGAAATATAGGTAATTAGTGCAGAACAATCCTATAATCAAGCACTGGTCGATCCAGTCAGAATGGGGAAACAAGAGAGACCTGGGAATAGCAGGAGAATCGTCAAAATTGACAGCGATATCGATGACGATGGGGGACGAGAATGGAGAAAATTTAAGTGATAGTTCGATAGTATAGTGTCTGGCAGCCGAAATAGCATGTAATTATCATTGCAAAATTAGCAGGGTCAGAAGATATCACCTCGCGTGGCTGATCTATCCGAATAAATATTAACGTTCGAATAATTATTCAGGATACATGGATAATTATATATGTACCCGATGTACCTAATTATTCGTTATGGGCAATTAGTCGCGGTATTCAGCGGGGCAAACACTTGTCACGTTTCCACGGAACGATTGTTCCACTGCAGGAAAAGTCCATTCGATAATCCGCAATCACTGCTCAGAATAGGAGTGAATTATTCGCGAAAATCTGACTCATTGCCAGTTAAATATATACAATATTATGTAGCAATAATTTCATAAATTTCCCACGTTCGTTTCCTTTAATAAACATTAAAAATAATCTTTATCTTATTTTCAATCCTAATTTCAATTCCAACTTGTTTTTGCCAAGTTGATATAAATGTTGATAAATTCCCTTAAAGCTTTAAAAATTGGTTCCTTCAATTATTTCAATTATTTTTAATTATTTTTCAATTATTTTTCAATTATTTCAATTATTTTCAACTATTTCAATTGTGACCCCGTTTAGGTTGCTCGATAAGAAAAATAGAGACAATTTCAAGACAGATCGACATAAATCGTTATCGATCAGCTTGCTATTCCTTCTCAGCAGAAGTTCGTAAGGAGATGGTTGAGAGAGGGTCGCAAGGACTCCCAAGAGTCTTCCACCTGCGCGATTAACCACCATCGTGCGGAGCGATCCGATCGTCAGCGAGGCATAGAAATTATCGAGTGCTTCGTGGCGTATCGACGCCGATTTTAAGGGGGTTTCTCGTTAAAATGCGAATACTCGACTTGACGTAAGCGATTCCCGATCTTAACGCTCAAATAAACACGCCTTCTTCGTGGATAATGCTGGTGTCATTATGTTCGCGAGGAATTTTCTGACCTTTACCATTCGAGGTTTCGAAATACCGACCAATCGAATCCCAGTCTAAATGTTCTTCCAAAACCTTCGCCTTTAATTTTTCCAATTTTTTCAACCCCTTAAAAAACCGATCTCATAATACAAATAATAATAATAGTCCCAAAAGAACAATAATGAAAAAGCGAACAGACTAAAATCGATTATTCCTGGAATATTTGTTAATACATCGTTAAGATTAAACTACAAAATGGGAAATTTATCAATATAATTACCGAGAATAATTATTTTACTGTCTATAATATTTTTAACATATGAAATCAATATTTCTGTTGAAATTGGCAGCGTTTATGCAAAAAGTACACCTAAATAAACGAATTATTCAGTGCAGAATGAAAAGTATCGTAAATTTATTAATATTGGGATAATAGAATATTTCTTTTGAATCGTGCAAATTTATAGTGCTTACAGAAACATCCTCGTAAATGGAAGAATTATTCGCCGCACGTCGAAAGGTCTGGCGTATGAACAACAAAAAAAAGGGGGGGGGGAGAAAAAAAAGGAAAAAATATCGCGTAAATCGAGAAGCGGGTGTAATTGCAGTTGGCAGTGCAGCTGTGATTGCAATGGAGAGCGGTAGAAGCGAAGGCTTTCGAGAAATCGGTTAGCTTTTTCGTTGGCGCCAATCGGTTGTTATCAGTCCATCGATAACAGCGTTGTCATTACTCGCAGATCGCTATACAGGATAAACAATGAGCTGCCTCAGCGGCGCCGATTTATTTGCGGCAACCATCCCCCCCTCTCTCTCTCTCTCTCTCTCTCATGCCAATCCTGCCTTTAATTCTTCCCTCGTTCGACCTCTCGGCTCAGTTTTGCATTTTAAGCCTGGTTCATAACTGATTTGCAAATCTAGACTCTTGCAAATATTAATTAACAATCTAACTTATTAATCTTATTCTCTCTCTCCCATCTATTTAATTAATTAATTCCTTATAAGTCATAAAAGAAATCCAAACTGTTTTCAAAATATTTCTTTTATTTCCAATTCAAATATTTCAGCTTCGCTTTAAAACAAGAATTTAAATATTCGTTAAGTAACCGCTATTAATTTGCCACTTTACGAAGTGCCGCGATTTATAATACCGCGATTCCCATAAAAGTTTACATGGGATAGAAGAAAAAAAAAGCGAGAATCGAAGAATCCTGATACCGTTTCAATACGCTGCAAGGGGAAAAAAGTGATCGCACTGTACGATTTCGCCGACGGAGCTTAATTGAAGCGAATAGATCGGCAGAAATGGGAAAATGAAACCGAATCCAAAATCCCGAGTACTTTTTTTTTCTCTCGAACCCTTTGTTCGCTACCGAGGAAATAATACTCGCGGTTGAAACATTGTCTCTAGAGCGGGGGAGGGGGGGATTGGTGGGATCCGTTTGCAGAATAACAAACCAGTGAAACAAAGAAAGAGAAAGAAATGAGTGTGGAAGGGGGGGGGGGGGGGGAAGCGAGTGGAAAGGGTAAAAAAAAAACACTATGGAGAAAGAAGACATTAGCATCGAATAGCTCGACCTGTTTTTATTATTGCCATTGAAATTCGACTTTTGGTAGGTGATTGGACGATCCTCGGCCAAGAGAAACAACGAAATGAAAGCTGTGCTGTGAACAATTGGCAATTTCGCACTGTGAGTCACACTATGTGTGAATCAACCCTTAAAACGAAACGGCCCGTTGCCGCATTCTCCCTTCCACTTCTGTCTGTGCTATCCACCATCGTGAATTTGTTATTTCTCCCTACTGGTCGGTAATTGAATTCCAAGGGTTTTTTAATTTTATAATTGCGCGCATCGTGGGAAAAAAATTTCGATCGCTTTGTAGAGACAAAGGGAACGGATAATAAAGCTGAATTGATGGCGAGAGGACTTTTTAAGGGGTGGGGGGACTTAAATTAACTCTCATTAATGCTTACCAAGCCCCCCCCCCCTTCCTCTGTTTTCTCAGCGAGACGAGTAATCGAAATTCCAAACAGATTGTAGCCTCTCGCCAGTAAACACGTGAATAGCTTCTACTTTAGAACTGGGAATTTTGGAATACACAGGTTTTTTGGGGGGTAATTAATGAGAACTCTGTATCTTTACGTATTTAATTGTACTTAATTGCATAGGAATTATTTCAACGATATTGGATTTTTATGGAACTGATTAATAGTGGATTAATCTAACAAAGATTTTGAAGAAATTTTAAAGATTAATGATAATAGTTGTTTGTTTAATATTTATTGGGAATGTTGATCATTAATATATTTTAATTGAGTGTTTATCTCAGGAGAAACGTGCAAATGAGAATAATCGTGTTTGTTGCGAAACATTGTTGCATACAATATTCGTTTTAATGAAGGTTTTGCTTGAAATATTGAATCCAGCCGAAAAACTGAAACTGAACCCCAAAGAGACCTCGAACTGAACAATTTAACCCGGAAGTATCGGGGCAAAAGCTTTTCGCCTCCCGCATTTAACGGCGAACCATTTGCGGTTTTGGGCATCCGTAGTGGCCCCACTGCTCTAATCGGCATGATAGTTTCCCCGATTCGGTTTCTCTAGGTTCGTTGACAGGCACACCAACTTGACGAATTTTCGATATATCGATTAATACTTTCCTATTTTTGCAATTCGATTTACAGAACAATCTGGTAAAGTAAAAAATAAATACACAAAGATGTTTGAAAAGTTTATATTCAATAATTATTCACTGCTGGTGAATGTTAATTTATATTAAATTCATTATTCAATTTTTTCCCCCATTTCGAGAAAAGAATTCAGATGGAAAAAGTTAGTTGCATAATAAAACCAGATTCCATATTGAGTAAAATCGAAACTGGTAATAATTAGGAAATGCGAAACTCGTGGTGCGATAGAAAGTCAAAATAAAAAACAAACTATGTCCTCGAAACGAGGAATAAATACGATTCTCTATTTTTAACTTTATACAATTATCTTTACAATTCTGATTCACTCGAGCGACAGAGTAGTTCTGATGGAGAATCAAATTCGCAATGGCGAGTTATAAACGTAAATAAATAGAGAATAAAGGAGAAGGACGAATCGAACGTTTCTATCGAGTTAGTTTCAGGTCAATTTCATTTTCTCGTTTGACGATGTCCCAATAGGAATTCATCTCACGAAGCATCGTTTTCTTTATCCTGAAGTTATATTAACGTCTCTCGATATTGCTGGAGACCATTGTTTCGATTCCAAAGAAAAGGAAACAGGAGATAATATTGGAGTATAAACCAGTACGATTGGTTTTAGCTGTCGATTAGAACACTTCTAGAAACCAGCAGTAGAAGTAGTAATCGATAACAAGAGGAAATTGGGCCAACAAGATTACGTTCTTTTTAAAACGCGAATAATTCACCTTTTTCTCCAATTTCCCACATTTTCGAGATCTTAAAGCGTGAACTCTCGTCCTGGAGTTTCTTAATTATTCCGTCTTAATCAGATCTCGCTTTAGCGAGACTCGGAAAGGAACGATTCAATTTTTACCGCGCGATTCTTTTGTTCTTGATTCTAAGAAACGTTTGAGATCGTTCCAAACACTTTTAATTGAGCTCCTGTCTAGAATCAGGAAAGTAAAGCAAATCGAGATCTCTCTATAGAGTTTTTCAATTCTCTATTTTACGATTTACATTTTTGGAGTAAATTTTGGAATAATTAACAGAATTGGAGACAAATTAGAAATTGGCAAAATTTTCCTTTGAAATGTTTTTTCATATCGAACGGAACAATCCAACGCTATTTTAATCCAAAAATTCACAATAATTTCCAACGTAAATAAATCTTCCCCAAAACTCGAGAGAAAATAGATTTTTTTCCAAATCCCTGTACAGGATATTCCAACTTTCCATAATATCTCAATATCGTTGCTGGTACAATTTTGCAATCCTGTTTACACTCGACATAAAAACTCCCGGTAGAAGTTCGCTCTAGTAACTTCGCCCTAAATCCGCGTGTATATGCGTGAGTACGGTTATTTTCTCCAATATATTTACCACAAAACCAGAAAAAAAGAAATATTGAATTTTATTAAAATTCATTGCAAGAAGAAATCATTCGAAAATTAATACTCTCAAATGATTAATTAACTCGAAGATTTAATTCTCATTAACGAAGAGATATATCTATTGAAGAATGTGTTAAGTAGTGGCAAAACGATAAACGCAGTAGTAGATGAGTAAAACAATTAATGGAGAAAATTCAATGTTGGTGAAATGTACGATTATACTCGAGATGGTAGAATCCCGTGAAATCCGAGACAGATAGCAGAAGAGAATTGCCAGAAACAGGAGCACCAGAAGCAGGCTAATCGCAATACCTATCCCCAAGAAGTATACACCGGACTGACGGACAGGAACAAAGGTAAACTTCGAGTTAAGCCGGCAACGAGCTGGATCCGCGAGAGAATCCGCGTAGTAAGAGAAGAGAAAGGGCAGAGAAGTTGCAGAGCGCAGCTAAGTAAGCAAGGTGCCAACTAGTGGGGACACAAGACAAGCTCCAAAAGTTTTAAGTAGCTAAGCGACACTACTTGGAAAGGACCAGCCCTTATACTCGCCTGACCACGTTACTCCTCCTGTCTCCATTCCACTTGCCAGTTTGTCTTTACCACTGTCTTCTCGCGAGAGCAAACCTTCTCGTTCACCTATGAAACTGATGTACAATGTGTGTTACATGAGTTTTGACTTCGACACATATCTTTTCCCAATTTTCTACTTTTTCTACTTTCTAAATATTTTCACCAATTATATCTCTCGAATTACCTAGGTTTTAAACTGTTTTTAAAAATCGTCGAAAACAATTGTTTCGCGGTTTTTGATTTTGGAATTTGTGGGGCTGAAAAAAGCTGGAATTTCGAATTCCAAAGCAGGCGATGGAAAATAGTGAGAGAAATAAATGGATTTGGGATAAAGTTACTAAAGCGAACTTCTGCTGCGAATTTTTATGCGAAATGCGTAAAATATTGTAAATTGAGTTGCTATGTGAAATTTGAGATTTTTTTTAACAAATCTGCTTATTTGGAATTTTTGAGTAAAATCTAGATACTAAAATACAATAAAAGTCTCCGTTTCTCGTTAATCATTGGAATTATCGTTGAAACTATTAAATGAAGCATAAAAAGGAATTTAACGTATCATCATTATAATTAATACATCAAAATCGATAGTTAAGCATAATTGTATTGTGGGTTTCGTAGAGCAAAATTATCGGATAGTCTCTTCGCAATAGTCATCGGGAACGATGCCGTTGAGGATAAATAATAATGCAATCACTATTAACAATCATAATCTGTTTGAACATTATCCAGTAAGCTGGATTAGCATGCACCAGTGGTTTCGTTGCATTAATGGATCCGTAGAGTAGTTCTACCTTCAGCCACCTCGCTTTTCCATATTGTCGCCGCCTCATCAGGCTAATTTGTCATCTCGAAACACGCCTGACAGTCCGCATTCATTATAAATTAATTCATATTCCACTCTACTGCCGTTGCTACTGCAAAATTAAATAACCCTCCTCCTTCTCTCTATCTCTCTCGTGTTTCCGCTGTCGGTGGGTTCTGCCGCGTCCAATCATTTCTCAGAAGCAACTCGAGAGGTGGCTTTGCGTTACTGGAGAAATTCGCGAATGAACACGCGGCTGACAGTAGACCCCAGCGATTGTTAGAGATACTCGCGAAAACAGGATTACCGATGATAACTTTCAAAATTAATTCACCCTGCTTCTGCTAAACTTTATCTTTTGTTTTCTGTATACGACAATTGTTCAACAACTAAGAATAAAAAAATTAAATTTCAATTTAAAATATTTTGCGAAATATCCAATTGAATTTCAACCCATCAAATAAGAATTAATTAAAGAATTTTAGTGATCATGAATTCTAATTGAATTCTAGAAGCAAAATATAGTGAAATTATTTTTATTATTTTCCTAGAGTTAATTAGAAAAATTGTATAATGTTGAGGGATGAATTTTAGGGGGATTATTCGTATTAAGATCGCAATTTTGTTGAAATACACTAGGGTATCGAGAACCTGGGAATTCGTGGAGGGGGAAGGATGGGTTTGCCACTATAGCAAATTGACCCCTATAATGTCAAGCACTATTGCTATCAGCATGTCACACTAATCCAATACCAGTGCTATATTAACAGCAGCAATACTCAAGGCTTAATTAATTGGATTGTGCCCTTATTATGATAATTATATCCGGGTATAGTTCACGGATTACTCTGAAATATGTTGACGTGGGGGGCTCGGATATAACGAGTCCTGATCCCAGGGACCCTACCAGCTGAAAACATAGTTGATCATACGAAAAGGAATTGGATTAAATCTATTCGAATAATACTGCAATTAATTTACGAAGCTTCCAATCCCTTAATCATTAAACATGAAATTGTTTCCTTTTTGTTTCAGAAAGGACAACTGCTACCGATGTATCGTGATGCACAAGAAGCATCTCAACGTCCTGCAATATAAAGAAAGTGAGTAGACATTGCAAAATTTTAATTTGCCTAAAATATAAACTCAATAAAATAAAAGAAATAAGTTTAAATCTGTGATGATTGAAATTATTTTGGAAGATTATTGAGAAAAGCGAGGTAAAGATTTCTAGCTGGGTTCCTTTCAACGTGGAATATTTGCAAAATTAAGGAAGAAGGCAACGGAAGTTACTTACGAGGCAGGAGATATTAATAAATCAACGTGATATTGAGAGAAAGGAAATTTTCTATGTTACAGCGTATTGTTACACAAAATCGTCAGGACCAAATCTGGCGTTGACCTGCAGCTATCTGACTAGCGATGCCAACCTGATTTCTCTATTTCGTACTGGAGCTGCTCCTTTGCCCTGTCCGTTCAAGGGCCCCTTTGAATTCACCTATACGCAAGGCGATGGCGATTGCAGTACACCTCCTTCCATGGCGGAAGCTTGCACCCAGGATTCTAGACTCCTCCTGCGGTATCAAGCATGCGCTAGTCTTCACTCCTCGCAAAGTTTTGGTAAGTTTCATTTTGAAATCATTTTTGGACCATTTTTCAAATCATTTTGGGCAATTTTGGGCAATTTTCCGATTTATTTTGGGTCCTTTTGAAATCATTTTTGGACCATTTTTTCAAATCATTTTGGGTCATTTTGAAATAATTATGGACCATTTTCCGAATTATTTTGGGCCCTTTTGAAATCATTTTTCGACCATTTTTTCAAATCATTTTGGGTCATTTTGAAATAATTATGGACCATTTTCCGAATTATTTTGGGTCCTTTTGAAATAATTTTGGGCCATTTTTGGACCATTTTGCGAATAATTTTGGGACCATTTGTGGGTCATTTGCGAATTATTTTGGGCCATTTTGAAATAATTTTGGGATCACTTTCGACAGATGAATTATTTTCTTCTTCTTCTAATGCAATGGAGATTCACTCGCTCGAGAAATCAATAGAAAATAGAGTTTTCAAGAGCTTCATAGATGAAATATAAAACTCGAAAACTTTCCTCGACATCCTTCGACGAAGTTTCCAATTTATAATCGGCTTTCGAGTTCCTTAGCCTTCTTTATCAACGAGTTACAATTGGAAGCAGATTGTTTATGGCGTTGCATTTCCTCTTACTGTTCCCTGAGACCATTTTGCCGTGCAATTTGCCTCCGCTCATTTTCAATTGTCCTCTGGACAAGTTCGATTGAACAGGAGCGCGCGATTCGAATGGAATCGGTAACCAGGGGTCAATCAATCGATAGAACCACGTTGTATGTACACATGTTATACCCATGCACATATGGTCCAATACATTTCCCGAGAAACCTATTCACTATACATGTACCAGGCCATAATTGAATGCTTATTTGATTATGAATTTAATTCGCTCCCAGTGTAACGCGTTTGCGCGATATCGACCTCCCACTAAACTTTTGCAATATTGCCGAATGTTCACCGAATGGTTTATTTAATGATACGTGTGCTGGGAATTTCGCTAATTTCTCCCTGCTTCGAGCATCGAGATGAAGAGGCATAAAGAGAGCGAGAGAGAGAGAGAGAGAAAGAGAGTAGAGAAATAACTACTGCATTACAATTTTCCTCGTCAATCGAATAAACGATAGAATTCAAAGACCTTTGAAAAGCAAGAATCGCGACATAATTATAATAAATAAAACAAAGATTCCATTGAATAAATTATGTCTTATTTCACTTTCTTTTCTTCGAAAACAGAATTCGTAATTTATTTGCAATATATTTGTAGTGAAAGATATTGGCAGAAAGAGGGTTGAAATGGGAGATTGGTGATGAAAGGATTAATATGAAGTGTCTTGATTCGTATCTCGATGAGAAAGGTGCCAAATTCTCCAGCATAGAATTAATTGTCAGCAATTCCTGTAGCTTCAAATCGGAATGGTTTTCCATTTCCAGACGTTGAGCTGGAGTGCTTCGCCACGTGGAAGGAGGGTAGCACCCAGTACCTGATGGCCCGTCTCCACGGCGATCGCACGGCAAACGACGAGGAAAGCTACAGATGCTACATTTACCAGCAAACTTCGAACAGTGTCTGGATGTTGGCACAAAGCGCCGATGCTACTTGTGCTGGGCTGGTTAGTGTTAGCGAGGGTGCCAAAACCTTCACAATGACACAAAGTGAGTGATAATTGATTCTCTCTGTTTTCTACTTGTTCCTTCATTTTCTTCATCCTCGGATGAATTGATCGATTCAAACATTTCTATTATTATACCATTTAACATTTATCTTAATATTTCAATATTTCCCCAATTTTTATTATTTTTATTACACCGTTTAATTATATCAATAACTAAAAGTAGAATATTCTGTTTTTTGTTTCTTTTATTTCTAATATACTAGAAAGAAAGTAATACAAATCGTACGAATTAGATTGAAAGTTAAATGAGAATGGTATTTTGTAATTTTAACCATCTTGAATATGTAATTCGCGAAATAGCTGTTTTCTAGGTTCGCGTTAAATATATAGATGTATCAGATTTTGACTTAAAATGGGTTAAAGAGAGAGCGATGAGTTTATAAGAGAGAAGATCCATTAGTAGTTAAGTTACAGACTACTCAATTGGGTGATCAGATAATATTTACCGCAACAAACGCGAGAGAGGTAAAGACCAAGAGCTATATTCTAGCCAGAGGAAATGGGTGCCAGGATCATCGTGTAATCTATGAAGCTGCCTGTGGACACCAATCTGGATTCTTACCCCCCTCTCTCTCTCTCTCTCTCCCTTCCGCTTCCTCTATCCGAGTAGCTACTTGAAGCATTCCTCGACAGCATAATTCCACGCAGCCTTACCATACTGCCATCACCTTCACGCGAAGCCTATGGTTAACCACCCTCGAACTATGAGACGTGGGATCCTAGCGTTCTTGGAATTATCCACCTGCATCCACGTGCTCTGTATTCTCGTCCTTATCTTCGAGCATAACTTAATCCTTCCTATCGATTTATCAACTAGATTGATTGACATTTTTCATAATCAAAATCTGTTAAATAATTCGAAAACCCAACCTTTTCTACTAAAAATAATTATATATCTATTTATCTTGTTTCATTTATCAATTTATTAACAATTTGAATTCGCAAAATATACATTTATTCCTGATAGCTATATTAAGATCGAATATCGGGAAAAATTGATCTCACGTACGTTATGAAAGATTCGGAAGGAAGCTTGAAATTCGATTTGACCTTTTCGAAGTAACCAGAAACAGCAGGGATATAAGTATCGTTTCGTAGAAAAGTTCACGTACGAGGCTCGCTGATAATCAGGACAACGTGTAGGAAGAAAATCAGGACACACGACGACCGAGAAAGAATCTCCTTGCTTCGAGCCAAGGAATTCTTTGATCGAAGGTATTTCGTTGATTGCACTTGGCCTGGTCAGTGCTTTTTTACGAATAAAAAAAGTCATGTTCCAAGAGAGAGAGAGAGAGAGAGAAGAGATGGTAGCTCACGCGAATTACCAGGGAGTTTTAATCCCAGCAGAGTGGCCAGTATCCTGGATAGACATGTATACACATATATCTATATTCATATCGCAGGATCCTCGCTGACGTTTTTCTTCCATTGAAACAGAACGCTGGACGCGAGTTCTTTGTGTTCTGCGAATGCTCCGTTGCTTTGAATAGCTGTGAGAGAAAACGGGAGAGAAAGAGAGAGAAGACTATCAGATTGAGATGATCTTGTAGCCCGTGGTAAACCGCATTCAACCACGGGTCACTGACATAGGTGAATAGTCCAGTGACGTCACGACCTTTTCCCGATTTATTTCGTGTAATACCACTCCCTCGATTTACGCGGTTTTGTTCCCTGAAAAACAGCAGAATCCCATGAAACGAGTCGAACAGAATGAAAAGAATAATTCAAAAATATAAAAGAGGTATATTTCATATATTTTTGGAAAAATATTCTTTCCTACATTTTTTTCCCCCATTTCAACTGGCAACAAATCAAAATTGTATATTTATAGGGATTGATTCTTGCTACTTTAATGAAAACCAGTTTCATTTCTTTTTATTAACACTAATTAAAGAAAGACACGTAATGTTTCCAATTCTATAACTTAGAGAAAACGAGAAATATTGTTTAAGTGTATATTCGTGGAACGTCTATCCAAGAAACTTTTAATCGTCTCGGCTCCATTCGTTTACCTTATACGCGATACGCTTGCTTAATAAGTTGCGAAGGTGGTGCGAAGCTTTATGCCAGGTTCGCGGAAAGAGTGGAACCCACTTGGAAGATGTTTCATAGTGTGCTTAGGATTAGGCGTATAATGGAGTATCGGGGGTGGTGGTTTATGGATCTATAGAGCTGTTGGGCGTTGGCTGTCTATGGGATTTGCACTGCGGGGGTTGGAACCCTCTATATTCTTAGGGTGGATGCTTTGGAAATTGTGATCCCAGTGAATATTCTCTGCTACTGTGTTACACAAGTAACAAGAATTTTATGCAAATATATAATTAATTGGAAAAATAATTATCTATTTAATTCTGCTAAAAAGATTAAAACCAGTAATTTTGTTTATAATATAGAATTAAATGAAATAGTCATTGGGTGTTAATTAATAATATAATTAGATTTGTTTTGTTGGTTTAGATTTTTTATGGTCATGGTAACGTTAACGAATACATTCTCTAAGGGAAAACGTGCGATTGAAGTCATTTCGCTAGTTTCGCTGTTAAAAGTGCAGCTGCGAAATTTATAACGCGAATTTTCTGATGGATAATACTATACTTGTAGAACATAATGAGCACAGTAATGAAACACGTACTTCGGTCTCGCAGTAATTAGAGTCGGCACAATAATGAAAGATCGTAATATAGAATGTAACTCTGGTGCTTCGTGCAGCTTTATCATAGAGTTATATCTATATGTATATGTGTATGTAAAATTTACTTCCATTAACGCTGAAACTTCCCGCACAGTTAAAACGATTCTTGATAGGAGCTTGATAGCTAGCAGATCATTAATAACAAGTTATCAATTTTTCTAATTACACATTTTATAAAACAGTTTTCATTTTCTAATCAAACAACTATAAAGATAATATTTTAAAAAAAACAATCTTAATAATCCTTACGTTCCTAAATCAAATATTATCGAGAATCTGAAATATTCATTATTGTGTGATCAAAATAAACAGAATAATAATAATGTGATAAGAAATATAAAGATATTTCTTTTAATATTCTCTTTAATAAAATGAGCCAAATGATTATTGTTCTATTAAACGATAGATCTTGATTAATTATTCGAGTTTGGATAAAATAGAAATAGAAATTTAGCAATTTTCCTCGAAATTGAAGAAACCACAATGTTAAGGCGAAAATCGTGAGTACAGGTGCACTCTCTGTCTCTGGATTCGACACGAGAGAGTTAAAGCAGCTTAAAAAATCTCTCCTTCCACGAGGTGTGGCGGATGTTTCGTTAGCCTCTCGCGTTTTCCATTTAAACTTTCCCGGAGACAGATTAGCCATCGGGAAAGAGAGCGAGCATTACTCACACCGATGTCAAACGATTGCGATTTTCCAGAGAAAACACCGAGCTCCGGTTTCGAGGACCGATACAGCATCGTTCTCCCAATTGGCAAAAATAAATTGCAAAAAGCAACTTCTACAGTGTTTTTCCCCCTTTTTTTCCCAATAAAAATTTGATTTTTAAAAAAGAAATTTATTCAAGTTTAAACTTGTTGCAAATAATCTAAACAAATGAATTATTAAAAATCTTAGATTTCTTATTATTATAATTACGAACTATTCGCAAGAAAAAACATTTCTCGACTGACGCGAAGAGTTGTTTCGAAGCCAGAAGCAACTGGAATCATCTGAGTAAATTAACTTCTAATTACCTTATTTTCCGAATGTTTTCTCAGCTGCCCAGGTTTCCTGAAACAGAAAAGGGGCTCAGATTTGCAAAAAAGTCCAAGCGTCGTGTTGGATTTCAATAACAATTCCTTGTTTAGTTGAGGGAACTTTTATTTTTTTGCAACATTGCGCACTCGCGGGATCATACTGTAAATACTGTTGGAGCTTCTGCCAGGAGTTTGAAACTTTACAGCTTCAGGTTTGCCCTGGCAAGTCCCTCCAGCCATTTAAAGCGAAACTCTGAGGCGAAATGCATCCCCCACTCTACTACTCTTTCTCCCTCTCTCTCTTGTTTCCGGCGAAATATAATGGAAAATATTCTTTGTCGCGCTTACGCGATTAAGCCCCCTCGAAATAAATTGCCGCATCAGTGCAATTTGCGAACCTTTACCTTGGCGAGTCGCGAACCGTGATCCTTTGTGCGTGACCTCTTCTTCACCCCTCCATCGTCGCGCGAATAATCGAGACCGCTTTCGCGAAACGCTCGCAATAAATTCGCCACACAGGTGAACAAGCTATGAGAATGATTCCCCCTCTCAAATCTGAGTGTGGAAAAAGGTGGGGGAAATCCTAAATGTAATTGCTTCCTTCGGATGAACAACACTATTAGCTAAATTCGTTTTAATTGTTCTAAAAACTTTAACAATATGTCAATGGAATAAGTTTTAATAGATTAATATAAAAATATTGTATTATTGCGAATTTTTTTTCTTTTTTGTTGGAATGTAAGAGTAGGGATTGCGAGAGTGTGTGGAGGAGGATGGCTAGAAATTCGCGAGGATGCAATTTGCGGAGGTGGCATGGGACTGGCGCACTCACGCGTCCGATTGAATTATCGATCACCTTTTAGAGTCGGCTGCCAGGGCGTTGTACTTCGGCGCCCGTGCATTTTTAACGGTCCATTAATTCGAGCGACTCGCCTGATTGATAGCCATGGCCAGCCGAGAACATCGACACGATAACTGTTCGTGTTTATGTCGGATTATTTACGTTCCTTGTAATGTATTATGGGATGTTAGTCTCGCTTCCCTCATCGAATTGAGTGAATCCAGTCGATTAAATGATTCTTGATTACTCTTTAATTGATTTTATTTTATCCGGTTATTCAGAGGAGAATTATTCAAGGATTGTGTTTACGTTTCTGGTGAAATGTACATTTCAATGGGATACATTTTTATTTGTTTTGTATAATTTAATTAATTCCTATTTATTTGCAAGTTCTGTTTGATCTTTTCTCAGTGAATTGTGATTTGAATCAAGAATTTATCGGAATTAAAATAAAATAAAATAAATAGATAATAAATAATTGTTTCATGAAAAACATTTTGGAGATCATCTTGTTTTTTGTTTTTAATCACACTTTCGATTATAATTTGATTATCGGTCAGAAATATCGAATTTATTGAATAATTTTTTCAAAATTCTGTATTTTCTTTGTTACAGAAAGTTCGACGGAACGCTGCATATTTCCATCATGGGTTGTAGAGGGTAAATCATGGGTAGCTTTGGATCGCATGGCGTCGCGACTTTTAGCATCGCATTACAATCTAACGATTCTAAACAAGAATGAGACACAACTGACTTGTCACTCGCCAGTGACCATCAGTGAACATCGCTATGGCCACGCCTCGATCGTGGACCCTGAGAACCAGAAGCAATTCATCGCAAAGGCCACCAGAGACTGGTAAGTTGAGAATCACCACTCGCACTTCTCCGTAATCCCAAAAGATCCATGAGACCTTTCCCGAGTACAATGCAGTTCGTTTGGAGTATAATAGTCAGGATTTTGCCGGATGGGAAATCTCTCTCGGGCGGCTGTTTCTCGGCCCATGGTTTTGCATCTAGTGACTTTCTCAGAGTTCGAAGTGTTAAGGACTCTGTTGAAGGATCTTCTAGATGAGTTCCAGATTAATAATTTGAGGTCGAGGATTGTCTATGGTCTGCAGCTTCGTCTGACTGGATATTCGAGATCTTTTAGTATGTAGCTTCATTTCTAGCAAAAGATTTCTGATCCCTTCTCTTTACTCATTTTAATGATCGATGATAAATGGAATAAAAAAAATATTTTATAAGAGACCTTAATCAGCATTGAAACGTAGATATGATTTTTTTACTGACTAAGAAGTTTAACTTTTACTCAAAGCATTTATTTATTTCTTCGATTGATCAACTCTTAATTAAAGAGTGGAAGAACTTAACAAGCTGTGCTTCTTTAAATCTGAAGTATTAAAAGAAATAATCGGGTGAATTTGATTTGTTGCAATTATTCTTTTTACAATATAAATAAAATGCGTGGAAAAATCGACACAAAGATTATTGTGTTAATTATTTATTCCAGCTATTATTTATTTTATTCCAGCTGTAACTACGAGTGATGGAAGATCTATTCTGATCCTGGCGATTCTATTAGAGTGTCTATCTATCTGACTCTCTCACTTTTTACTCCGTATCCAGAATGTTGGCGCATTCCAGTAGTTGGTAGTTTTCCCCTAATTCGGTCAAGAGCCGCGGATTCGCAATCCGCGGCAGTATCCAATTAACAGAGCCACCCAAACAAATCCGTCTGGTTTGACGCTCTCTCTCCCTGCTTGCCAAGATGAGAAAGAGAGAGAGAGAGAGAGCAGCGTGTGGACAATTCGAAAAATTAACAGGCTCATGTCCTCGTGTCAACAAGCTCCCAGTATAATTATGACAATAGTCGTGGATAATCCTCTTGTAGCATCATTCTGCCTAGGGAAACAGACGCGAGGATTAAGCGATGTCACTTTTCGTCGCGTTCAACCATATTTATCTTCATTTCTCATTTTCCCAACTATATTTTTCTCCGTCTCTGCAATTTCTCTCCCAAAAATTTCCAGATTTTTTTCGATTATTTTACTGTCCTCCTTTAAAAGCTTATTTAAAGATTATTAACCCCAGAACCTCAGGTTTTTATCCAATTATTTTTATTCCATAAAACTATAGTCAAATGACATATTTTGATCATTCGATTTATATGAAACTATAGAGAGTTATGGAACAGTATATCCAATTTACTATTATTGTATATAAAGTTGATTGCTTTAATTATTGTCCATAGATCTACTGTTTTTTTATCCATATATTTTTATGCATGAAATCAGCCAAATTAAATAATTTGATAGTTTCAGGATTAGTAGAGGCAATTGTACCTAACACATTACTAATTCTACACTTCCCCCAAATTCGGAATTGCCTCACAATTCCCCACAAATTCCCTTCTGCCACCAGGATTTTTTTCTACGTCGCCTTTTTTCCAGTTAACCAATGCGGGTTTTAACGAAGCTAGTGGGTAAACGAGATGCAGAGTGGGGGGGGGGGGGGGGGGGGGGGGGACAAACTTGGTCGGAATGTTTAATATCACGCGGGGTAGGGTACCGTTCGCAGTGTCTCGCTCGCGAAATCCGTGATTTATATCGGGAGACAGTGAAACGGCGATTTCATTGCGATTTCATGTAGTGACTCGAGTGAAATATCTCCACGGCGATAGTCATCGTGGATAGTCACTGTCTAGTAATAAAAGAGATTCATTTTCGGCAATGGACGTTCTTCATTGTTTGAAAGTTCCCAGCGAATGAACGACTTTGCTGTTGGCAGTAACTGTCCAATAGAATTTCCACTGTGTCTTGAATAAAACAATCTCACCATTTTTCTTATTCTCACTTATTTCCCCCCGAAAAAATCTTTTTCTTCATTCAAAATCTTTTCCATCTTCCAAACATGATTTCTTTCTGAAAATTCAATGGTTTTTTCCTTTTAATTTGTTGAAATTTTACCTACATTCTATTTATACATATACACATGTACTTAAAATCGGGAGAAAATCTTATCTAACAATCTACTTTGAAATATTTCACTCCTAATGGACTTTTCTATTAACTCACTAACTAGACACCTCTATTAACTTACTAGAGATCTGAATCCTCCCTTTGACCAGGCTTGCCACTCGAAAGTTTTTTAACTAAAACTTCCCTACCGGTTTCTGTTTCCGAAAAAGTGCGAAACTTTTCCAATAAAAATTCGCCTGGGAGATTTTTACGCGGAGCGGAACGCGAGAGATTTGAAATATAGATTAAGTATTCGGAATCGTTGAGTCGCGTGGAAATAAGAGAAACGCCTAGATAAAGTCATCCGAAGCTGCAAGATCCTGTTTTTTCTTTTTCCTTTCCTGAGTGATGAAGACGAAGAATCAGAGCGTCGCATTCTTTTACATCCTCTCGAATTCATATATATTTCGAGGGTAGACGAGAGAAAATTACTGACAGCTCGAGAGCGACCGACAAGGCGACGTCTGACTATCGGCTTTTCTTCATGGCCGCACTCGAGATATTGGTATTTATGTCAGATACGGATTCGCGGAGCGGAAATTAAGACGGTAAACGGCGTGAAGCGCTCGAAAGCTTCTATTCTATAAGGAGAGCTTACATTGCGCCAGAAGCTGCTCTTCCTACCAGAATATTTTTACTGTAGTACTCTACAGTCCGATATATTTGCGATTTTACTACTGATATTTGACTCTCCGCAGTCTGATATATTTGCGATTTTACTACTGATTTTTTCTTTCTACAGTCTGATATATTCGCGATTTTACTACTGATTTCCGACTAATATTTGTACTGTTATACTCTGTCGTCTGATATATTTGCGATTTTACTACTGATATTTGACTCTCAACTGCCTGATATATTTGCGATTTTACTACTGATTTCTTACTTTCTACAGTCCGATATATTTGCGATTTTACTACTGATTTCTCAGTTCTTCGTGGAATTTGTTGGAATAATTAATTCCTACAGACTTTTCATATTATATCTGGATTTTTATCTTCCAAAGTGATTGAAAATAAATATCAAAGTGTATTTGAAATCCTTATCGGTGATGGAATTATTGGAATAACAATAAGCTAGCAATAATCGAACAACGAAGATTTCTAATTTGCACTGACTTCTCTTACATGTTTCCAAGCGGAAGTTAATTAGAGGAAGTTCCATCGCGTTGAGAGAATGAAATTCGGCAAAGGTCCCTAATTCTAGCGCGGCAGGGATTAACACTAACTCTGTGGCAACCGCAAACAAAATCTCAGCGAACCCTTACCGTCTCTCAGGGAGTCCCTTAAACCTACTGGAGAACGAACCGAAAATATTTCGGGTACCTTAGCGGGCGGTCTGGCATTTCAATTAAGAAGGGAACCCACCAACCAAAGTAATTAGAAGCAGAGAGGGTAGGAATACGCGACGCTACGAAGCTAAGGCGATCGTGCATTAAACTGTAAATCTGCGAGCACTTATCGCGGTTAGCCTACCTCGGAATTGCATAGATAATCGAGGAGCATGTAACTCGAGGAATCTTTCCACTCTGCCTCTGGTCTACGGTTTAACCACTAGGTCAGAAGCCACGGGATCCACGACCCAGATAAACTGTCTCTTATACGTTCACTTCCTTTCCACTCAAAATCACTTGCTGCTTCGTTGCAAAAACAACTATCAGATATTTTTTTTTTTAAAAGAGCCACACAATTTTCATTCCAATTTTTCTCACCTACAAAATAATCGCTTTTATATAATCAATTTTTATCTGATTTTTACACCACTTTTATTTTGTTTTATTTTTTGAAAAAAGTTCGGGAATAAACTCAACTTGTATTCAAAGGTGTTAATTGACTTTTTTTTAATGTGACTTCAATATGGTGGAAGATTTCTTGGAAGCAGCAACCCAAGTTAGATTGAGGGATTTCGAAAAAAGCAATTCCAGAATCAAGGATCCCTCTTGAAATCCACGTTCGAAGAGTGCAGGAGGCTAAGAATCACAGGATCTATTGTGAATCGGAGTTAGTAAAGCACCGAGACGAGTCCGAAGATCGTCGATTTCGAGAGCAGTTGGACTCGTCACTCGTTTCCTCCATCGGATTCCACACAATTTTCCCACTTGAGCCGTGAAATCGCGTTAGATTATCCGTCGAAACCCGTCGAGTGACCGAGTAGAATCGATGCCACTGCTTCTACACTCGAATCCTTGACCGGAATTATTTCTTAAAATATTATATTTCCCTCATTTCCCCCCTAAAATTGCGAATAATTATGCAGAGGGTAAAATTCGAATTAAATAAAAATGTTTAAAAATTAAACTAAAACTGAAAGAAAGAGAAATTCAGACGAATTTATGATTGACTCTTTCTCGCCAAAAACTTTCACTTATAATAGTCACCAAAAGTCCAACAAACGAATCGCGTGAAATATTACCTGCACGGTTGATTCCTGGGTTCTCGTCGAAAATACGGTATCAGCAGAGTTGCATAAAGGTTATTTATCGTCTGCGTTCGAATGCGACGCGAAGCTCGCTCTCTCGGTGTAGATTTATCGCGGTGCGCGAATATGGTGACAGGGTGCGATGAGCTTAGCACGTGGTCAGTTTGCGATCGTAAATGCATCGGCGAGCTTTTGCCACCGATTTTCGCGCGGCGTGTTAATTTACAGGGAAATATCCGCTTTCCCGTTGTATCTCTTTCGCAAAAAAATGACATTCGACTATCGGAATTTTCCGAATGTTCATACCACTATTTTTACAAGAATTTCCAAATAACTGTCTGATTTAAGTTAAGTGATTAAAATTAATAAAGGAATTCATTTATCTAATTGTATCACTCTGATCTTTAAAATAACAGTTTAATTAGTTCAATTATCGTTCCGCAGATCCACAGAGAATAATTGAAAGATCGGTCGAAGCTAATTTGCTCGAAATTTGCAAAGATACATTGCGTTTAAAGACACAAATAGAAGAGTGGAGTAATTAAAAAGGATAATGAGAATTACGGAGATGAGGTTGAAAACGTGAAACAACAAACTCGACAAAAGTGTCATTATCGTGAAAATTTCGTGGGCAAAACGAAATACATAGGGTGGGGGATGAGTGTTGCGCATTGCTGCTAGTAATGGGGTTTAGAGAAGAGGCAATCATCGGAAAGGTAAACCTGCGCTAATGATTCGCCGCGGCAGCCACGTGATTAGAGCATCCTGCGTCGCGATATTTATATTCCACGATTCGCGCCCTGTTCAGCGCAATTAGTTGCGTTACAATTAATAATCGAGGGTGTAGTAGTGGGGGAAATGGTAGGTAATAACGTACCGGGATATTAATTACGTGGAGAGAACGAGAGAGGGTGAGAGAGAGAGAGAACACTGATAGACACATTAAAGCAGAGGTGGCTTCGCGAAATTGCTATGCTATTTTGCCATTTTCCATCGCGTTTTCCAATTTCCACCACTCCCCCCACCCCTACTGCAATTGGATTAACCGGACTTACCACCGACAGAACTAAACCGCGCAAACTCCATTTCGCGTTATTATCCAATACGATTTTTTTTTTAAAATCTGCCTCTGGATTATGAGAGTAAAAATGCTCTTGGAATATTTCACCCCTTCACTCAGCTTGTTTTAATATGTTTCCATGTAAATCAATTTGTTACTTGGAAGCCGGATCTTATTTACAACTGTTATTTACAACAGTTTGTAGATTATTTAATTATTAATCAAGATAATTCGCATATTCACGTAATTGTATTTTAAGATTCCAATTCGATTGAAGTTTAATAAAAATATCAATCAGTTAGTTGATTCGTCGTTGAGTTATTTTTTTAGACTGTTTCTTAATCGAAAAGAAAGTTCATGATTTATAAGAAATGTATTTAGAATATTAAATTAGCAACTTAGATCGTTTAATCAAAGTATTACAGTTTTCAATTGAACGAGTTTGTTTAAACGAAAGATCTCCTTTCGCTAAAGTTAGGCAATTAAAAAGAACAATATGACTGGGCAATATATCCGAGACAAGAGAAACAATTACCAGTGGAGAGCAGCAGCTGAGAGAACGAGTGTTAAGTCCTTTTAATCAGGGAGTACTTAGCCCTATTTAGCAGAGATTTAAATGAATACTATAAGGCTCTCGAGGCACCGTAGCCGTTGCTCCATTCACCAAGGGAGGCATTCATTCAGAGAAACGAATCTCTGACCCACTTTTCTATCCTTTTTCCCCTCCACGTTCAGTTATCCCCACTCCCAGACCCATTTCTCCAAATCAGTATTATCAGATACTCTAGATTCTCTATCAATTGAAATTATGAATTCAAATATAATTCGATGCCAAATGATACAAATTAAATACAATTTAAATTCCATTTGAAATTTAATTTCCAAATGTGGTACCAAATGAAGTTAAATATCATTTTATCAAACAATATTATAATAATCATCCTTTCCAACTATTTTAATATTATCTCATAATTATTATTATTATTATTATTATTATTATTTTCCACTATCTTTTATCACTCTAACCCTAACGTTTTCTGACGTCTATAAATAAGTGATATAATCAATCAATTATTCTTTAATCACAAAAGATCCACAGGACATTTCCGTCTCTCTCTCTCTTTCTCTTTTATCCTCTTATACTCCCATTCCAGCGAGCAGATGCGCTCAAATTACACTGACATCCGCTCAAAGTATCGCCGCAGAGTCGGTCATTACCTCACTGCGGCTCTTTAAAGATCGATTAAAATGTCAGTCCTCGCAAGTATTCCCGCCAAGCGAACTCTGTGAAAAATAGCTTCCCGTCACGGAAGCCACCCTGTATATAATAACGAGGGCATGCGAAGGATGTCGCGGAGGTGGAGGGAGAGAAGAATATCTCTGCGATAAATCATTGTAAATTCATTTTTTTTTCTCTCTCTCTCTCTTTCTCTTTCTCTGCCTTTGCCAACGACGAAACTTTCGAGGGATAAGGGACCCAAAGTCTCTTCCCTCGAGATTTATCGAGGTGGATCGAACGAGTACATGGGATCCAGGAGTACAACCGCTCGGTCGATGTCCTTTGATAATTTATGCCAAACGGTACCATGATAATGCTCCTCGACTTCGTTATTCGCGAGGCATATACTCGCGATATATTTATCGAAAAACTCCCTTCGAGTTGAGACCCTTCTGGCTTCGTCTGCCTCGAGGATTCTTGAGTAATTAGGTGGGATGGAAAGTACTTGATCTAAAGGACTCTATATCACCCTTCACCCTCTTCTATGTATTATTATGTAATATTCATCCTTTTTTTCTATTGACGAGTGATAAATGCAACAGGATACTAATTAATTTATTATTTGGTTAAACTTGATTTAGTTTTAGATTTTTTGGATTAATTAACATTGGAATCATTTTTGTAATTGGAATAAAGGGATATTTGCATAAATATTTTTAATTAGTCAATATTGGTCATTTATTGTCTGTCCAGGATAATGAGACCCACGTTGTTATGTTAATAATCGGTATTTATTTTATACCGAAATACAGTAAACGCGTTTTGGGCAAAATTTACGCTGAATCAGTAGCAAAGGATTTTGGAATAATTTAAATCCAGGGTAATTGATCGTATTACTTGGTTAATTAATTATTTATGGGACAGTGAAAATACGAAACAGAAAGTTTCTTTGAGTTTTTCTTGGAGAAAATCGAAACACAAACTGTGAACTTTCATACGAAATTATGTTCTACAATGTGTACATTATTCCTGTTTTATTCCTTTGGAAAAGGTGTAGATTCAAATTTTAATCAACTTTAACATCAAATAATCATCGATTAATATTGCTGTTATTCTCAATGAGAGAGCGCAGTCACAATTACGTTGTAACAAGCCAGCAATTATGGATGTAGCAATTACAGTCTACCTTGTTTATGCGAAACCGGTACCATTTAGTTTTACCCCTCGGTCATCTGACACAGGTGAATGCACATGTATTTAATTATCTGTTATTTGGCACTAATTTAATTAGCCAAGAATTTGCAATCGAACAATGCCTATGGCAGAATTTTCCAATTGTAGAATCAGTGGTCGAATAAATAGTGAAAAGGGAAAGCAAGAGGTATTTCTTCCTGATAAATATCGCGAGAGAACGATGAATTTTCGTATTCAACAACAATACCACAAATCGAAGGTAAAATTTGCCAGAAGCAAAAATTGCAAAATTTCAATTATGGCTAACAATAATTCCTCATTTATTATCTTCTCAGTTTGCAATAAATTCTCATTGCAAGTTGCATGAAATTCTTAAATTTAATGTCACGAAAAAATCAATTATTCTTTTTCTTCACTTTGTTCATCTTATTCACCCTAGTAACTAACAAAGTAACGTTTAGCAGAGGAAGAAATTATTTACTTGCATCCCTTGCTTCAACTGGGATATCGTTTCCGGAGACTTTTTCCTAAAGAATAAAAAAAGTTGCAGTCGCGGTTTGCGTATCGTTGAAAGAAATCGAGTCGCAAGGTTGAAGGGAACCTGTAGCGTTGCTTTGGCAAAGCTTCGCGAAAATCTCCGGGTTTCTCTTTGTTAACACCTCTCAGCTTCCCGAACCTCTCCCAGAGTAAATTTTGCGCAAGTAATCGCACGATCAACTCCGCGGGATTCAGGATTTCACGAACCTCACTGAATTCGCTCCTCCTTCGCCCGAATTGCGCTTAATTCTTCCGGTACAAGAAGATTTGCCAGTCGTTTTGAGGAAGTTTCCGAACAAGATCGTTGCATGCTATAGAGTGTTTTTCTAAGGAGAAAAGCTTTTTGGATAGAATTCAAAGGAGTTGAGACATCTTTTGATATCTGACAAGTTTCGCACATTATTCAGAATACTTTCGACTTTTTAATTTCGATTTTTTCAAATAAATTCTTATATTATGTTAAAACTGTAATACAAAAAATTGCTGTATTGTAAAAAATTCAATTTTTATTAGAGATATTGTTGAATGAAGAATTACAAATTTGTAGTGTTCCATGTATCAAAATTAAATATGAAAAGATTCTTTATTGCAAGCTTTAATAAATTGCATTGTTCGTCGCCTTTCGCTATTTGTTTCACGACTCGAAACACAGCCATTGAAGCGACACGATTCAAATTATTTATTCATGGAATATATTGTTCAGGGCCGCTGTTTATTCGAATTTCCGAATAGAATGGCAGATTCTACTATAAATTTCGATGAATGCTAAATGCATAATTATATCCTCGACGAAATCGACTGAATGTGCATAACTAAGTATGGTATAAATTACCGCGAATGCCAGATGCATAATTTCATTTTGGTTTAATAAATACAAAGAAATATTGTCCATCTTTAATTACCTATTTTTAAAAAGATTGTATTCCTAAAAAGAGTTTATTTGATTATATATTTGCAAAAGAGAAGTTAATTACAGAAAATATCAAGAGAATCAGAATGACGATGATATTAAAAAATTATTAATCATATAATTCGGAATTTATAGTGTTATATTTCAAGATAATGATTGACAGAAGTCTCTTGTCATTAAGCTCAATAATAATTCGATTTAGAGTGAGACCGATTGAGCTCCAACAATTAAATCTCGATTCTCTCCGAAACTTCTCAGTTTCAAGGCAATTTTGAATATGAGATTTTTTAATTGAACCCTTCGGAGTTCGCTTCGCCTGCTCAGGGTAAAAAAAGAAAGAAAATAGAGTAAGGGGAACGGAGAGTAACGCTTTTCAATAAAGTCCGAACAGTTTCAATGTAACAGAATTCCCTTCGCGGATCCTTCAATGGCCAAAGTGGAAGCCAAAGAGTCTCTTAAAGGTCTCCTTTACACTGTGCGATCAAAGTTACGAGCTGTAAATTCCCGGTGGCACAAGAAGAGTTCACTTCCGGTTCAGACTTCCGGTGCTAGGATAACGATTCCGGAAGCTACTACGTGGATGGAATTCGCGTGTGAGATTCCTAATGAAAAAGTACATCTACGCAAATATCTGATCATCCCCTACAAAATTCACATCAATAAACTATTTTTATTTCTAATTCATCAGCTTTGCAATAAAAAATTCTGAATAAAATTCTAATTAGCCATTTGATAGGATACAATGTGCCAAATTAATTTCATAATTTTCTGTTCGACAAATCTGGAGAAATAATTAAAAAATTTCTTTTATTGCTACAATAGAATATTTCTACCTTTACTTACGGAATAAATAAATCTCTTGAATTGGAGTAACAGAAGGGAATTTTATATTCCAAAAATAAGAGATACATAATCCCAAAGAGAATAGCGTCCAAAAATTAGTCAAGATAAAGAGAACGAAGTGGAGCGATTGCAGTAGAGGAGAATTATAATTTCAAAGTGACCAGAAATAGGAATGGCACTATCTCGAATCTCACTCCACGGTATCCATCGGCACAGGGGACCAAACGCAGTTTAATTTCGGGAAGTGAAAAATTTCCCAGTGCTGGGAAATTGTGCTTCTCCCCATTAAGCGCTTGTGCGATTCTACACAATAATAAAAGAGACCACGAATAGCTAGAGAGTTGGGGAAAAAAGATGCGATAAATCTTTTTACGAAATACGCGCTATCGCTGGGGATAAAACGTTATCAGATATTTCATTCGTCATCTTTACGATCGCTCGCTGCCCCGTTTACCTCGTTTTTAAAGACGCGAAATTCGCGGTCACGCAAAGAGATAATTTTCGTTGAAATTCATATTGCGAAAATTGCCTATTAACAATTTATAGAATCTGAATGAAAATTGAGGCTTTGTTTCAAAATATTTCAATTAACGATTTCTATAATAATTGAATAGTCAAAAATAATTAGTCTAATTTGCTAGCAGATTACTATTGGAATCAATTTAATAATTGTACAATAAATATAACAGATTTAATCAAAAATTAACAAATTAATAAAAATTGAAATATATTTATGCAAAGGATAAAAAGAGGGATAAAAAACATATAAGATGCGACGAGATAAAAGAACAGAATGAAGTTTCGGAGAAAGGTATAAAATCAGTCGATCTCACAGATCGCAACATCAGCCTCGAGTTTTTTGTCGCTTCTTTTGAGACGACAAGCGTCTTTTTCCCGGCGGCATTTCTCTGTACTCGCTTTGTCTGAGCATCGTAATTCCTCCCTGGCGCCTTTTGCCGACACGATCGTGTCGATTCTCAACCGAAGCGCGTGCGAACACGACTCAAAGCCATTCGGAGTAAACGCAATTGTGACCTTCTGGAATAATGGCTTATTGCTCGATTCGCTTCGTCAAAGAGCCCTATACCGTCAAATCTCGTGGTAATCGGTGCCAATGCTTCTATCATCTTCTCTTCTGATACTTCGATTTTTTCCAACATTCGTTCTTCCCTCGTTCGAATTATTTTTTCCACGAAATTCATCATAGTTTGACACCTTTTTTACTTCCCCTTAATTATTGACTTATGTATCGCTAATTAAATTTCAATCGATACCGATATTTTTCTCATGGCGCGAAAATGAAAAATGAAAATATGATCTAAATATAAATAATATTGGATATTACGGAAGAATGGATTCCCATGATATAATTTTCCCGATATTGGCAAATGTATTGTTAGAGTCGACATGTGTCAATTGGTTTTAAATTCACGATAGAAATAAACCAGCCGAAGAGATACGGGAAAATCGAGGATATAAATTGTAAGATAGAGATATGCCAATTTTGCGAATAGTCTACACCAATAATTCATGGATTTATTGATTGCGAGCCTGTCGGTGTCGACATGATGATTAAAATACTTTTCCTTTCAATAGTTGAGAATATAAAATACACAATAAAATACTAATTAAAATAAAAATAAAAATAAAAACACTGTTATTAATAATCAATCATTTTTCCAAGTGTGATGGATTCGTGCTACCATTGACAAGAGTGTGATCAGATTAACGTAATCGCACTATACATTGTATATTATTCGGAGAATGAAACATCCACGTTCGATTGGAACGCGATTTTGCAGGTGGAATATTCGCAGAGCGAGTGATCTGGAGTATTAATTATGAGGTGGCTAATTGTAGCTGGTTTATTGGATTTGTGTTGGTTTCTGCGGACAAAGCCATTCGCACGAGTTATTTAGCGAGGATTGAAGTGGAGGTTGAGTCACTATAGAACACTATATTATATCTAGTTTGTATAAAAATACATCGTGCTAAGAATTGCACTTAACAATTCTACGCATTGAACACATTTGCATAAATATCTTGTAGTAAATTAGCGTTAAAATATGAAACTAAAGTAACTTTATCCAATTGCTCGTAAACGAAACTCGGCCATGGAGAAAATGCCTCCCACCGCAAGGGGTTAATATTACTAGTAGCACGGTGGTACATTTCTCTCTCGCGAGAGAGAGAGAGAGAGAGAGAGAGAGAGAGAGAGAGAGAGAGAGAGAGAGAGAGAGAGTTACAAGTAGAGAGACGGGAGCTAGTATAATACTTGTCCGAAGTTTCGAAAAGAATTTTTACAACGATTCGCTAGTTGGTGGCTGCTCGACTGGAACATACCAGAGCTTTTCATCATGGTACACTTGTCAGGATGCACACTGTTTGGTCACATAGCACTGTCACACACTTTTCCAACTACAGCCTAACTGCTGACAAAGCAGCGAAGCTTCATGCACGCGCGAGTAGAACACTATTTTTCTCCCTACGAACTTTTTATTTCTCCTAGGTTTACCTGCTACACTTTTATCTAGGACGCCAGAGCGGCAGGTTTACACAAAGTACTTAGTGTCAGTGCACCTTTGCGTGAAACGTTTCATCCTAACTTTCGTTTCGATCGATTTGGTCATGGATTATATACTTTTTTTCTTTGAATCATGATTGAAGTATGATCATCATTTAATATGTTGAGTTACTAGTAATTAGACATATTATTAAATTGATATATCGATCTATTGATGTATTGATATATTGATACATTGATACATTGATATATTGATATATTGATATATTGATATATTGATATATTGATATATTCATCTATTGATATATCGATCTTAAAAATCATTAAAAGTCTGCTCAGATATATAATCTAATAATTAATTGAAAAATTCCTAATGACCTGTTGATAAATAAAAAAAGTTCCTAGAAAACTCACTTTTTTTGCTACATAAAAAAGGACTCATTTTCAATTATCTACAGGATAATTAATTTTGCTCAAATTGAGCCAAAATCTGAGTATTATGTTTTCGCATATTCTTCCACAATTCCAAACTGCCAGGCGAGCAAATAATCAAAAGCCTCCGATGGCGCTCGGTTGCCGGAGTAAAATCGCAGGAAGGAATTCGCATTCTCTCTGGTTCACTTTTGCACGGCAGAATCCCTTGATTCAGTGAAGCATCCGCGCTAGATAGAATATTCGAAATTCGTCGGATCCCTTCGGCCTGACGTCCCTTTGCCCCGTGAATTTTCCGACTGGTATCGTGAAATAGCTCAGTTAACTAGCGAGAATTATTCCAGTCGTTCCAAAAAACCAACCGATACATAAAAGCCTCTAGATTCATTAGGATAAAAAATGTGTAATAAAACATTCAGAAGAGATAAGAAGTTCTTCACTTCTCTTTATTCGTCAAAGAAATTCATTTATTAAATAATAGCACTTTTGTGAAATGTTATATATATTTTATTATACAAAGTATTTTTGAATTCTTCTTTTTATACAAAAATTTGTCTAATTGTAACTGGTTATTCGTAGATTATTTGTCCTCGGATGTATCGAACTGGCGTTGATTGGCTGTTCCAATTAATTATTCGCACAACACACTCTCTCGCCAGTGTATAAGGCGATCTTTATCGACACATGACACTAATGTTCAATCGACACTGCACATCGCGACTGATTTAATAATATCGATATATGTACATGGAGAAAATATTCCGTACCATTTAGCAACGCGCGCGGTGAGATTTTATTTTTCCCAGTTATTAATCGAATATTTATCATACTCGCGCCCGTCGCGGCTAATTGAAATATGATTCCATTGTTAATTGGATAGGGGGATTACGATTTCATTCGATTTTCCCTATTTTTCCCTGTGATTCGAGCGAATTCCAATGAATATTAGGAGTATCGATTGATTTCTTCTTGATTTCATTAGAACGATTCATTGAACCAATTACAATAATTAAATTATTTTTAACATTTTCCTAAAACAAAATTTTATGTAATATGAATCATTGGTTTTTTTTTCTTCCTTTTAAATGAGAGACATATGAAAGATACAGCTGGTGATAATGATCCTATGTCGAAGAAATGTTAGAATTATCGTAAAAATAGTCGGCGTTGAGACGATTGTGCTGAACAACAGAGTTTACTTGAGTGTCACATAAACTGTTTGAAAGGTACAGACGTATTCCGACTGTTTATAGAAGTTTCAAAGGACTGGAGCACGCACGGTTTACTTTAGAATTTGGACGATTCGACAAGTTGACTTTGTATACCCTCATTTCAGTGTTTGCGGACTAGCATTTGCCTTCAGCGATCCCTCTATTCGCTCTTAAAAAGCCAAAGTGCATGCTTCGAGCTAGAAACTCTCGGAGATCTGATTATTCGCGATTATGATTTTCTGGATTCACAGTTCTATGGTATTCGACATACGCTATTTTGTTAGTCGAATTTTTCCTAATCAAAATACACGATACCGAGTATTGTTAATTGTTGAAAATTAATTAGAATTTAATTCTCGCTTCCTGAAGCCTTCTTCAATAATATTCATGAATTAAATGTGATATGTTTCTTAAGTGTAATCAGTTGTAGAATGTTTTCCTCCCAAATTGATAAATATAGTTATATTTAATTTTCATCTTATCGATTTCCTATTAAAAGTTCCTTTGACAGGGTCAATTTATCTCGAAAGCAGCAAATTGCAGAAGGTATTTTTAAAGCGTCGATTTGCAAGAGTTATTTCCAAAATGTCAATTAAGTTTTCTTCACTTTCGTTGACTAAGTTATATTATCTGCATTCTATATTATTATTATTATTATATTTCGAACGTATAAACAAATATTATACCAAAATCTAAACAATATTCTACAATAACTTACATCTCCCAAAACAGCGAAAGTAAGAAACAAAGTCAATCACTGGATAACTAATGTGAAACTGCGCTCGAAGCAGAAAGTGTTAAGAGCGTGGATATATATATATATGTGTAACTCGAAAAGTTGGAGAACAGGGTGGACGGTTAACCCAGCTGTCAGTGGTTGCCGATCAGAGACCACTCACCAGAGTAGGATATGCCGCTCACGTCCTTCCAGGGTAATATACGAAGGACACGTGGTACCTAAGAGGCGAGAACGCTACACAGAAACAGCGAGTAGCGGGATGCCGGCACCCGGGTAGTTTCAGGGGAGTTACTCTTAGAACGGAGTAAACAAGCGTGTACTCTTCGGGCCGGAGATCGACTAGGGAAAGGGGAAGTTGGAGGTTTCTCCGTGCAATCGGCTGGAAAATTGCTCGTTGACCGGGCGCACACTACTAGGAAGTGCATAGCAAGCTCTGGCAACAGAAAATCGCGTACCACCACCGCGAAATGACCCTCAACACTTTTTCAAATTCCTTCTACTCCTAGTTCTTCTATCGATAGAAAAGCTTCTACAATGGAACTAGTTTCAAATGTAGTATATAACTTTTAATTAAGATTCACTTTTAAAAATTAATTTGAAAAAAAGCTCACTCGTGCTTTTTTATGAGCTTTCGATGGTTTTAAAGTCGATTCAAAGTCAATACGACTCGATTCTTATTAAATTATTTTTATATGTATTATTTCGTGTTAAATATTGGTAAAAAGCTCGAGTAAATACTTCATTCGGTTCATTCCGGTAATTCATCTTCACTCTACGTAATTAACTTGAATTTGAAAAGTGAATTTGAAGGAAAATATCTCAAGATTCAGGTCACTGAGCATTCTTACGAGCAATCACTCTTCTTTGCTTTCTCTTGCGAAGCAAAAATTTCTCCCGAGTCTAAATAAGTCGAAATTAGAACGAGGCCAAGGTGTCATATTCAAACTGAGTGAGACATTAATTTTCTCAGTCTTAATTCCCACGCAGAAGCGTCAGATTCGCGATAAATCATAAATCCAGTAGTCGAAGTACGTAATAAGTCAGACATGTGTATTATGGAGATTTCTCGCTTAATAACATCAAAGAAAATTTGTAGATCGACTTTTCCTTAATGTTCGTCGAGCGTTGGTGAAAATATACTAAAATTTGCCACGCAGCTCGTTTCTGCCAGTTGGCAGAGGGGCCCGTAAGCGGGCGGCTAACGAAAAAATAAAAATTGGAGCTTCCTCCGGATGCGCAAATAGGCGCATCTCTCTCTCTCTCTCTCTCTCTCTCTCTCTCTCTCTCTCTCTCTCTCTCTCTCTCTCGCTTCGGTTGCAATCCATCCGTCATGTACAACAATCCACGGCGGATGATCGATTCGCGTATCCGCGGGATTTCCATCTCGCAACAAAAATAAATAGGCGCCCCGTGACGGATGAAGCGGCCCAGTCCAACGGGCGGCGTCGATAGCCGTTACCCCCGGCCAACATTTTTAATCCTGGCTCGATTCCTATTTCCAGATCTTCCTGTCGACAGATTGACGGAGTTAGTCCTCGCGATATTCGGATTCCGATTTTCGCGGGAATTATCCGATGACGCGAGCATGGGAAACGAGATCGGCGAACATTGGGGAATTTATGGGAGAACTGAATGTAAAGCAAAAGAAGAATCCTTCAATTTTGGTTACTTATATTCTTTTAAAGTATTATTCTTTTTTATCTTGGATTTAATACTTTTCTTTTAAATTCCTTCTTTCTCAAATTAACAATGTTATTATAATATTGTTTGAATTTTATTTTCATACTTGGAACTTTGCAATGTCACGCAATGACAAATGAAGAAAAACTGTTATGAGTAATTTTTTGATTAAAAGTTACTGTTTTAATAATGGAAGTATTTTTAGTGCTGAAAAGTAATTTCTTACTGAGGAAAAATAAGATAAAAGTAGAAGGGCTTTGACGATTCAGCTCCATCAAATTAACTACAATGCTGCCAGTAACAATCACCTAATAACTATAATTAATTGATTACCTTGCACTGGTGCTAAAAGGTTTCGCTCCATCAAATCACTTTCAGCCATCCTGCCAGTCCTGTATTAACTAATAACAATACATTAATAATAATCTTCTACGAACTATTACTATGTAGCCTGTCGATTCCACAATCCCTCGCTAACTGATTAACAATGCAAAATCATTTGACCAATCAATGAACAGTTCTCCAATCACTATAAATATAACTTTTGTTTCCATAATCAGCTATTAATTAATTCTTCGACTTTCCTAAAACCCTTATTAAAAATGACTCTTTTCAATTCTAATCGCCAATTTATTTATCGCCTCTCGTGAAAGCTAACTTGCATAAGTATTCGAAAGAGAAAGCCTCAAAGATATCGCAGTGCAAACCACATTTCTACTCGTCGAAGAAGCTATCGGTTTGATCCGGGAACAACGCCTGGAGGATCGCGACTGACGAGTGTGCCACGGAGAAACGTTATCAGTGCAATAGAATTGATACAGTATCGTCGGCAGCCAGAGGAAATGCATCGGAGAAGCTCCGATATCGTGCTCAGTGCGCTCGAAAGAGCATCGGATCTGATGTGCTTTCATCAGAGTTCCTCCCTCGCTCCAGTGGGAAAAGGTGCATTCGAGAAAATGGAAAAGGAGTATCTCTCTTCGCTTTCGATGAGAAACTCCAAGTGAAATTATTGAGGTTTTAGAAAACGTATAATATTGAGTTTGACTACTGGAATTTTTAAGAAAAACATGGATGATACTGTAAGAGTTCTTGGTTTACTAATTTGTATCTAATATCTTTATGTAATGATTTTATTTAATTATAGTTATATTTCGGTTCTATATTGATTCTATATCGATTGTATATATCAGTTCATATATGAATATAAAAATCCATATAAGCAAATATAACCAATGCAGAATTTTTAAATATATTTTAATAAGATATACAATTTTAATAATATACGAAATTAAATATAATATAATATACTAAACAAAGTAGAATGATATATCTAAATAAGTTTGCGATAGTTACCGCAAAAATTGGATTGATTTTGCAATACACTTCAGAACAATCTTTAAAGCAGACAGAAGAATTTAAAGTTTCTTTAAAAAAATCGTTCTATTTCATAGATAACAACCTAACAGAAATTCTAGTTTGCTGGCCAGTAAGGCTCATAATTATCCCAAGAAGTTTCTTCGATAAAATATGTATCGGTGCTCCAGATTTGTTGCGCGAGCCACCGGCCACGGATGCTCGTTCTCTGGAATCCTTGGAATTATGGGAGGATGCGGCGTGGCTATTACGGAATGCAGCTGAATTTGTTGCTCGCTCTGTTTATTATTTAACTACGTCGAGGTTCAGTTTACTCTTGGGTGCCTGAGGTTTCGCCACTTTAACCCCCCTCTCTCTCTCTCTCTCTCTCTCTCTCTCTCTCTCTCTCTCTCTCTCTCTCTCTTTCCTTCTCTCTTGGTACTTCGGATTTATTGGACAGCTGTAGTAGTCGTTCGGAGTATAAACAGCGGTTAGAGTGCCACTTAATAGAGCTAATTGCTCCCTGGAATTGTCAGTTGCGATTGCAGTTGCGCGACTCGAAACTGCAGTAAGTAGTTCACTGGGATTGATCTGTAAGCTAGCTACAAGACTCGAGCCAATTAATTAGTTTAACGATTCACCTTTAAAAATGATTCGCCGGAGTAGAGTAGAAGTGAAAACCAATTGCTCGAAGAAATTGTAAAAAAAAGAAGAGGAAGAAAAAAGAGGAAATTAAAGCTCTCTAAACTGAATTAAATAGTCGAGAATAAATCTATTTCCTAATTAATTAGCACGTACAAAACTAATTCAACTGAAATCCTTTAAATAAGTATAATTAGTATTACGCGCTCAATTAAAGATTAAGTTAATTGAATTTAATTGAATTAATAATTGAATCAAATCGGAAAGATTCAAATTCAAATTGATTCCTCGATAAATGCTGAATTAATAAGTTAATGAATAATTGAGTGGATCGAATGAGTCGAATAATTTAGTGGGATTCAAAGATAATTGGTAATTAATTTTGTAAGCTTTGTTAATACTCGATAGGTGAAATAGAAGGAAGAAAATTAGATTCGAAGGAAACTATCTTCGTAGAAAGATTTTTAAACGAGAGAAATCAGAGCAGAATAAAGATCGAAGCAGTAGTTTCGAACTGAAGAAAATTATAGAGAATTCACTTGCGACCTCTACTACCCCTTTCGCGCATCCGGTTGCCGTTATCTTGACATTCTCTTCAGTCGCGATTTTTCCGCGCCGAGTCCTCCTTCTAGCAGCGTGTTTTCTGCCTCGGTGTCTCATTTGATTCGACTCAGTTCTTAGCCCACGATCGACGAGGGTCTACCAACTGCGACCACCGTCTTTCAGATATCGCTTCCACGCTCCAAAGCACATCCTTTCTGATGCCCTCTTGTCATTGGTCCCCTTGACCAAGAGAGACTCTCGGGAACCTATTGAATCGGGTCAAATGCAATGATCGCCAAATACTTATTTGTAAACTCGCCAATTTTTTCCAATATTTTCTTTCATCGTGATATTGTTCTTGCCAATATTATTAATAAAGTCATTAACAAAGTCAGGATAAAAATGAGATTCTTATAAGTATCAGATTATTATCTTTATAATCTGTAGATTTTTTAATAATCATAATACCTCTATTATAATAATAATAATAACAATAATAATGGCTGATTAGACTGAATAAAAGCGAAACTCATAATTATTAGATTATTATTAGAAATAGATTTTAATTGAAAATAATCCTGTAATCAGAATTATTTAAACTATTGTACTAAAAGCCATTTACAAAGCATGTTACATAAAAATTCCCCGTCTAGTCGTAACGCTACTCGTAGAACATGATTTCCAACCACCCTAAATAGCAGTAGGAATAATTCCCAGAGTTCCCGAGGGAGACTTTACGCGAATAGTTACACTTTCCCAATCTCCGCGTAGCGATAAGTGCTCTCGTTTCTCCCGACTACCGAACAATATTCTACCGGAAGAGGCCAACGAAGCGAAAGGGTTCAGGCGGATGCTAAGTGAGGCAAGTCAGCCCTGAGAGAAGAAAATGGAAAGCGGACGAACTTACAATGACCCTATCCCTACTATTCTTCCAAAAAATAAGAAAAAGAAGAAATAGAAGAGGAAGAAGAAGAAGAAGAAGAAGAAGCTAGCAGACTCGAATGGACGAAAATAGTGTCCCCGCTCAAATGGCAAGCACTGTCGCTCGCAGTCCTGGAAAAATAGCCCAAAAAGGGTATCGGTAAGCGAACTAATGGGCTACCGGAAGTCGAGTGAAATGGCGGGAGGGAAAAAAGCCTCAGGACAAAACAAACCAGAGATACGCGAATGGGGAAAAAAGCGTGGAGGAAACGCTAAATTGAATCTACGGAAACGAATGGTAACTTTATATATATGTATATATATATATATATATATATATATATATATATATATTTGATTTCTATACATATGGTCTCCCATGTGGAGAAGGCAGTTCGAATGGATGGGGTTGGACAGCAAGTCAAATTGGCCGAATAAGCGGTACGTTCATTGAATCATCTAACGAGGGAACGAGATTGGAAAATCTGAATACTTTTCGAGAGAAGAGAGTACGAGATTCTACTGTGGTTAGTTCGCTTGGTGAATTTCATCGATCATCGAACTATCTCTCATAGTCTCCTTTTACAAGAATTCCATTAGCAAAATACCGAGAATAAATATTTACAATTACACCATCGATTTTTACCTGGAAAATGTCCAAAATTAATAATTATCAGTTTTCACTAATTAGAAATAATTATTGATAGAAACGTTCTTTATCTTTCTGCATTTTATATCGTGTTTTTTTTTTTTTTTTCGTGAAATGCTTGTTTTATCTTATTGCAGTAATTTCGTGGGATTTTCATTGTCGGTCGAAGGGAGAAATCCGCGCAAATCGTCAGGCCGATATCTCCAGAGGCTATTGTTTCAAAAAATCAAGTAAAATTCCTGTGGGCTGGTAGGAAAAAATTCTAACTACTCGCCAGTCGGATTTTAGCTTGAGAGCAGTTACAACTGGCAACGAAAGCACAGAGCAATTTTAGGCAGCACGCTATGCAGCACTATGCAGATTAAGGGTAGCCAGGAAAAATCCGAAAACTGGGCTACCGCAACTTGGCCAATTCGGCCGAGAAGGAAATTGGATTAATAATTTCGAGGGCAATCCTGGAAAATCCAAGAGGATAGCGAAAACTTGGCAGGGAATTCGCGAAAGTGGTTGTGTGTTCCGTCTTAACATTTCCGGTGAAGAGAAGGAGGCTGCGTAAGGAGGAAAACCATTGGACCCATGGGAGCTCTTTGCCGCTCAGGACGTAGATACCGCTTCCCTTAGGGAGAGAACCGAATGTAAATGGCTGTTACGCGCCAAGTTAATTAATTAGATCGAGGCTTTTCTTCCGTGACCAATCGTCGTTTTTGTGGCGGCGAGAAATGGCCTGCTTGATCGATGCCCTTTCGCGATTTCCTTCTCTCTCTCTCTCTCTCTCTCTCTACTTTACTTTCAACAAGATTACTTCTCTAGCTGCAGTTTCGCAACACACCAACACTTAATCCTCTTGAATACACAATTCTATCTTGTAACTGGTGGCGCAAGATCAACTATATCTCTTAAAAATAAACTCTTTAACTATAAATAGATCTTCACTCGAAAATGTAGAACTTTGAGAAGATTGAATCTATTAAAAAAGTTTTATTCGATTAACATGAATTATGGCAAAAAGGTGTTTTTAATTTGAGAATGATGTTTAGATCATAAATCTTCTGATTTCTTGTGAAAGAATAACAAATTGTCTAGATCGAAAAATCGCTGCTAGTCTTCTAAAAGTATATAGCTGGGATAGAATCGATTGGCCGGAAGTTGAGCTTTCTCGTAAAAGTTGGGCCATCGTAAAAGAATTGCCTTAAGCTTAACGCTCGGCAGTTAGGAGACGTCCTGATAAAATAAAATCTTAATCCGCGAGAGGCTCCGTTGAGATTTAGGAGCCTTCACCCTTGTTTTCCAGCTATTCTTTCTTGGTTCCCTTCTCTCATGGTATTCTTGGTTTACGGTGCTCGCGCGAACTCGGCCCAGTGCGATTATTAGGCGTGTCTCGTTTTCATAAAGAATGTTACCCACTCTACTCTCTTCGCCAGCTGGAACTTCTATTAACTTGTAATTTTATTATGACGATATAACTCCCTTCTCCCACAGCTAGAAAGTGCTCTTTAAAAAAGTTCCCTCAGGAATTAAGCCTGTTGTCGCGGAAATTGATTCGAAATCTCCAGGGAACTTTGCCTCGAGTCGATTAGTACACCGATTTTTATGATCAATCTTTCCGCTTCTAGTTTATCTTTTTACGAGTTGGACCTCTTAAGACGCTTACAATTCTTCTTGTTTTTTTACTGCTCCAGATATTTCGCTTCTCCAGTTACAATTCAGTATTCAAATTATTAATACAAAATTAATATTGGAAAATGGAATTCTTATTAATTACTTAATATAGATACAATTTAGAGATGAAATTGAAAATGTTTAGAGGGAAGATTTTATGTGTGAAAAAATTATGGGAAATAATGTTAATGGAAGTTTTCTGTTTGCTTGTTTCCAGCATAAATGGATATGTGTGCTTAATGTTCCATCGTCGAGACGTACACGTGATCGAGATGCAGCTGTCCGAGTGGAGCAAGCTACCGGACGACGTTTGCAACTCGAGCAGATTCAACTCCCACTCGACACCTTACACTACCTTCATTAGTAAGTCAATTAGGATCATTTATTAACGTTGAACCTCTTACTATCCGGATATCTGAGTATCCAGGATCCTTCCTCTGACTCTGGAACTCGTTTTCGAGTCTGGATTCACTTCGCTTACGTTCTCGGAAGCCAAAGTGTAATAGTTAAATGTCACTTTGACTACTAAATTTCGAAATGACCTTTTAAGAAATTTCTCATTAGAAAGTTTCTTAAATAGAACAAAATTGGCCAAAAGTAAGATTTCTTCTGAGGGACAAAAAAATTTTTGATATAAATTCCAGAAGAAATCTTTATGTTGCGGAATAAAAAAATGTATATTGCGATTTTGGAAAATGATGTAGGATTTGGAAATTAGAGTTTACTGTTGGGAAAATGTTAATAACTAGAGTAAAAAGGACTTTAGCAGGATTCTACCATTAAATTGTCTGTCCACGCTAACAGAACCCGTAAATCAGCCAGGCGGCAGAGTTCCCCTGACACTGTCCAGTTTATCCAACTCCCACGAAATAATGAACCTATCAAACAGGAGCAAACGATTGCTCTTAATTAATGCGCTTGATTGTTATTCCGCCGACAACCGATCGATTTGCTTCTGCAATTCTCCGTTGACAGTTGGCCCGCGTGGGAATCGATAGCTGAACGAGAACAGGATCAGCTTCCTGTCGAATCAGTTGGCTAGAATTATCCTAGAAGTTAAAATACTCTAAGAGTGTCAATTGCAATTATCCGCAAACATAACATTCTGTCAAAATCAAATTGTTTAATTATTCTTTAGATCCATTATTACTTATAAGATAAATCCAAATTGTTGAAAAATGGATCATCAAACTATTGTTAATATCTTGAATTTATTATTGAATAAAAAGAATCAGAAAATTGATTTTATAAGTGAGTTAAGTGAGTATCGATAGAGATCGATGATTTACACGAAGCAATAGCATAATGATTTCGTATTGAGTAGTGGAAATCGTAGTGCAGAAACCCATGAGAGAAATACGAGGACGAGAAAGAGGAAGTTCGGTGCAAGTTGCTCGGTAATCTGACCGAGAAACCGGAATCAGAGGCGGACGGTTTGCCAGGGCACTTCTGGAAAGTGATTTCCTGTGGAAGCATGCCCGGCAACCAATTCGAGCGAATCAGCTTTCTCTCTCATAGCCCTCTACAGTTCAGGCTGTGTTCCTGGTTTGTTTCGGTCTTATCGAATCATTTGGGTCAACAATAAACACGAGAATATCGCGCTCCTGCCAGTAGCCCAAGGGAACTGGCCGTATTCTGTCTTTTCTTTCATTGCTTCGCAATCGTAAAAATCAATTCGAAAATATTCCAACAATATTTTTTTTTCTTCTAGTTTCATACGTAATAAAAACGGTATATTATTATTATCATTACTACTGTTCTCTAACAGCGGATCCGGTGGTAATAACGTTTGTAACTTGGAGCTTCCCCGAGTCTCTGGTTAACGGTCGAATAACCACAAACTTTATACGAAACGTTTTAATAATAAAATTCACAATTTTCAAGAGTCCTACTTATTCTAAATTAGTGTCAAATTGCAACGAGTTACGCAATATGTATCTAATAACAAATTATATTCTTGTGTAATTTGCAGGATGCAATTACACCTCGGTTAATTTACCAACTGGATCATTTGAATTCTTGATTTCTTCACTCGCACACAGCAATTTATGCTGATTAAAATTAATCGCTCTGATCTTTCATAAATTCAGATGTAACATTTTAGTTGCTTTTTATGTTGGTTTAACATGAATGAAGATATCTCATAGTTGTATTATCATAGCAATTTCAGGCTTCCAAAAGATAGATAGAGATAGATAGAGAGAGAGAGAGAGAAAGAAAGAGAGTGGGATAGGTGGACAAACTAGAGACTTTTACATTCCCATCTGACGTCGCATTTCCTCGAGATCCCTCTAAAACTTCTCGCGCTGACTTCCTGCTCATAAAAAAGGACAATAGCGGAAGATCAGAACGGAGAGAGGACACTTTGTCATGCGAGAGGATTTGACAATCAGTTCACGAGGCGCGGGAGCGCGTTTACGGGCCGTAAAGGAGCATATGCCAGTTGCATCGTAAACCGCAGACTGCAGATATCCCGCGTCCTATGTTCGTCGGCGTCGCGACGCCTCGATTACCTGGACGCCATGAGGACAAAGCCGACAGAGAATTTAGTGCTAGAGCACTGTCCTCGTCATAGCGTTCCAACGAACGTAAAACCACCGTCAACTCCCTCTCTCTCTCTCTCTCTTTCTCTCTTTGTCTCACATACGCGTCTAGTTCTAATCCGCTCTATTTCGCGTAAATTCGCCTTTCGCTGAACAAAGGGAAGGCCACTGGCCTGACATTGATATTCACGCTCCAGGCGAAAGTTCCCGGAGTAACTCAGGCGGCAGGTTTTCCAGAAGCTCGACGCTTTGGCTAGTGCACACTGCGATGTGCGTTTCGACTTTCCAACTGGAACCTCCTCTTCCTTTATCTATTCCAATTTTTTAGCTTGAAATTTCTCTATCCCTTTGTACGTCTTCTTTTTTTTATATATTTCACTATCGGAAACTGGGAGTTGTTTGAATCGAGTTGCGAATAGAATACTACAGTAGTTTGGATTTAGCGAATGTTTTCTTTATAGGAATATGTTGAAAAATAATTTATATGTATCGTATTGTGCAATAGTTCTTTGCTTATTTTATATGTATTAAAATTCGTGGAATAATACTATATTGTGTATTGTATTGTGTTGTGTATTGTATTGTATGGTTTGGCATTACGTTGTGTTGGATGTTGTATCGTACGATTAATTGCACTTTGTATTACATTTTCTATTCTACTTTCTATTGTAAAAAAAAACATTTTATCATTCACAAAATATCTCCCGTTTCCAAGCAATTTGTACTCGGAAGACGACTCCAAAAAAATATACTATCCTCAACCAGCAATTTGGCAAGCTTAAAAAAATCATTCGTAAGGAACGCGACCCGTTTACGAAATTGTCCTGTTGGAACTCCCCATCACGGAAGTGGTACACTAGTTCGCTCCAGGAAAAAGTTTCCGCCATCCAACCAGCCCACTTAACGTCTCTTGCACCAGCAATAAAAAATCGCGAAGCTTTTTAGCAAGTATTGCACTAGATTTCAAGAGGCTAAACTCCGGTTAATTCTAAACTTCTTGTAAACTGGGCAACGTTGTACTCTTGCAGTACATTATTCAGTAGGTGGACCATCGCCTCCAGGGGTGCTTTAAGATCAACAGCCTCTAGTTAACGATAGCCTCAAATTCAACGAACTTTCTCTACCTATCGTTGAATTTCTAATATCTAGTCTAACTTGAAAATCATATATCCACTCATATATGTACAAATATCGTTGTTTCAACCAAGAAATCTTCTAAACAAAACTTGTAGAAAAAAAATGAGTATTTTATGTATTATAGGATTAATTATTCTATTATGAATTTTGAGTGATATTAAGTTTTGAATTATCAATGGAATTTCTCATTTTCACAGCTTCAGACCCAATGACCAGACAATGTCCGAACCTCGGCCGTTACAAGATCGTATCGGTGTTGCATGCGCGCAATGAGAATTCAGAGGATGTCGTGGCAGTTGATGGTGACCAGAGTATGGCAAGTACCGCCGAGGTCCAGGATGTCCGCGTAATGTCAACCCTCTATCCTGGTCGGTGTCATCAAGGAATGCACCGACTGGACATTGGATGCAAGACCCCAGATCGTATGGAATTCGCGACATCCTGCAGTGATGAAGCTCTATCCGGTAATATAAACCTTTTCCATCAATTTAACTATTATTATTGAATAGAATTGAATTGAATTTGTTGGAAAAAAATTCTCAAAAAGTTTCAATCACTTATCGAAGTTCAATTTGTCAATGAAAGAAATATTATAAATAATTGAATCGTAAAGAAAACAAATGGATTCTTAGGAAAGATAAATAATTCAAACCATCGATAGACAATTCAGTATTCTCGGTTCGAATTTGACATTCGAATTTGCTATTCGCTTCGAAAGACCTTTCCCGTTGTGTCTTTTATTCTCTGGAGTTCTTCCCATTGCTTCCACGCATTTCTCTTCCGTGAGAAAGAAATTCCTGGTCCGTGCTCTCTCGAACCGAACAATAACAAGACACGATCGTGAAACGCCTTGTATTTCTATTCTCCCATGAAAGTAGTAGAGCCTTTTGAAAAATTCCAGGCTCCGTTTTCTCTCGCGTTCAATTTAAACGTCGAGCACTCTTGAGAGGATGTTAATACTCTACAGAGGGTGATTAATCTGCTTGGAGCTTCTGGTGAAGAAGGAAGACACAAAAATTGGTGACTGCTCGCTAGACGAGGGTCGACGTGCAACTGAAAGCTTTAACGGAACATTGACGGTTCTGGAACGTGGCATCGTTTCACGATGCACGCTATCGTCATATTTCTGAGACACGCTAACCCTTCTACTGCTTATCATTTAACAAAGACGTTTTGAAAGTCGTTCACCCCCTCGTTTCATCTCTTCTCAACTCTTTAAATTCCACTTAAGCTACACTCGACTTTTTTAACAGATCAAACTTCTCTCAAAAAGTATTTGGATTTTGTTTTTGCACATGTTGCAATTTTCATTCTTCTTACTAAAAGAAATTTCTATCAAGAAAAAAAAGGATTCAATTAATTCGAATAGAAATTGCGGAAAAAATTGCTGGGATTTATAATCGAAAGATAAAAATTATATGTGAACGATATGAGGAAGCTTTGCGAAATGTTGCGGAAAAATTGCTACAACTTAAAAAAACTCGGTTTTAGAAAAGGCACGTTTCGTTTAATTTTATACTATGTTTGCTCGATATCGCGTGTCACTGAGGCTAGAACGGTGATCTCTCGAATTATCCAAATTAACTGGTAATGCAATTGGCAAATGGATCGAGTTGGAGGACCTTGTCAACGTGGGTTATAACCGAGGCTGAATAAATCTGCACGGAGAATCTAGGTCGTGCGAGAGAGAGAGAGATGTCGATGAATTCGTAATGAATGCGAATCGAACGAAAGCTTCATCTTTACGTTTAAAGCACCAGGAGAATTTTAGCTTTTTTTCTTTATGCTACACTAGGAATATGTATCGAGATTCGATTCATTTCTCACCGAATTTCCACCACGCATATTCGCGATTCGGTTCGAATAATTGCGCGGGAATTAAGCTCGAATGTTAATCGGAAAAGGGAGGTCGAGATCGATACTTCTTCTCGGTTGGAATTTTTTCAAGACGAAGAGAGAGAGAGAGAGAGAGGGAGAAAAAGCGAGTGATAATAAAAAAAAAGGAGAGAAAGAGATCGAAGTTTCCTGAACAGTTAACAATTACGAATTAAAGCCCGAATGAATCTTTTCTTTCTTTCCGTCTATCGTGAGGAAACTCTTGACCTTTTTATCGACTCTTGCCAGAACGATTCGTCGATCATTACGCAGCCACAATCTCTGGCTTTAACTTCTATCATCAGCTCGAACTTGTTCCCTTGTATAAAACTTTAATCATTCCACTGTGTCGTCCGCGAGCTTCTTCTTCGAATGGGTCATTATGTTTTACTGAGATATACTCTTGCCAACCAGGCTACCACTAGCGATTATTTCATGAATTTTTTCCCTGTTTTAAATATACCGACTTCGAGTGCTTCATAAATCTCGCGACTTAATTCTTGCAAATCATAAAATTTTCCATCATTTTTAACCTGGGAAATATCGTATTTGAATTCACTCGATTTCGACTGACGAAAGAATCTACTTATAATGATTCTACCTACATTTATCACACAATTATTATTCTAAAAAAATTACCCATTATCTTAACTCGAACAAATAACAATTTCTCAAAGATTCTTTACCTCAACATATTTAATAAATAATAATCCAACTAAAAAATGAATCTTTTACCTGTCAGGAACTTAACAAACTCGTTAAGTTAATTACTAATCGGATAATTAAGTTTCCCTATTACCTCTAAAGACATTTTCCAAACATCCTTTGTTATGTTTTCATTTAATATCACTGAAGCAGACAGCTCAAACTAATTCTAAGTAAATAATCGAAGAAACTGAGTTAAAGTTCTAGTTACGATAATCCCTATTAAACACACAGGTATAAAGGATCCCCTATCGAGGGTCGTTCCACGCACATCGCGTGGCACTTAACTCGTTAAGATTAGAATTCCATATCAACCATGAAGGATCTACGAATCACCATATCTCAAGGGAAATAACGTTTACCGTACACATGGTTCAAAACACCGCTTGGCATAATGAGTTTCGAAAAGAGTCACTGGGTCGGCTTATCGAACCTGTTGGAAAAAACTTTCGAGCCCCCATTTGCTCTTGTCACCGCGTAGCACGCGTGTCTCTCAAGAAAAAGATAGAGAAAAGAAAAAGAGGGGGAAAGAGAGAGAGAGAGAGAGAAAGGCTCGTTTCCGAAGATGATTTCTACCAGAAGCAAGTTCGAGATCGCTCGAGGCTCTCTTCTCGATGCCTCTCAGTCGCTTTACTACGATCTTTATGGTGTTTATCGTACGTGAGCCGGTGTATATGAGCCTGTAAAAAAGTCGCCTTCCGAGCACGGATTCAACGGGAAGGGCACGTGAGACTCCATATTATTGGATCTATATCTTGGTTTGACTACGTTTGTGTCTGTGTGGTTTTTGTTTGTTTGTTTCTGTGTGTGTGTGTACTAGGGTGTCCCATAAGAGTGTGCGAGAGTTGTAAGGATTCTTGTAAGATTGAAAAAGAGCTTGGATGTCTGGATCGCACAATAGTTGCGTACTCACAGTTTTCCAGGGTCTTTATTGAACTCGAAGATCGGTGGAGACACTTACATTGGCAATTCGTGAGTCGTGCTATTCGAGTGTTTGCCTCGGAAGTACTATACTACGAAGAATTTCTAGTGGATCTTTCTATTTTCCTTTGGTAACTATTGCCCCCTAGGTCACGTTTCCCCTTCAATTCTCAAACCGGAACGTTACTGCCAATAATAATTAACGAAACAATTTCAATTCAAGATAGTTCTCAATATTATTTCAAATTAATCCTTATTTTCATAAAGTTTCACAAATAATTCAAGCTTCTTTTTCAATAAGTTTTATTAAAATTTTATTGACAAACTGTTTATTAGAAACTCAATATTTATTATTTGAGAAATAAAGAAGGTATGTTTTAATCTGATAACAGTAAAATTAAGTTTATTAGAAACTGAATATTATTATTTCAGAAATAAAAAAGTGTGTTTTAATCTGATAACAGTAAAATTAAGTTTATTAGAAACTGAATATTATTATTTCAGAAATAAAAAAAGTCTGTTTTAATCTGATAACAGTAAAATTAAGTTTATTAGAAACTGAATATTATTATTTGAGAAATAAAAAAAATCCGTTTTAATTTGATAACACTAAAATTAGTATTGAGTGAGATTACAGTATTCCGAGAAATATAAATGTGGCAGAGTCCCTTTCCACCGACTATTACCACCGACCGACGTTTACTTTCAATCGGAGTGCAGATAGTCTGGCTTGTAACAAGAGTATGATAACAGGTCATTCCGCACGTGTCCGGCGCGAGATACAAAGGGGGGGAGGGGGGGGGGGCTAGGTTATTTCGGGTAGGATCGATCGGAATGAGGAATGAGAAAGATAGAAATAGAAAGAGAACGAGAGAAACCTGTTCATGAAAGCGTCAGTCGATTTCGTTTCTTCCTGGTTGTACCGTTGAAATCGTAGACTGGCATTCGCTCGCTGTAAATTCTCATCTTCCTATCTTTGCAGCTTCGATGGGGTATCGTCAGTGGAAACGGCACGCCAGATATCGACGCGTCCGCCGGATTTACGACGTCCGTTTATTTCTCTTTCCCTGTTCACCCCCTTCACCTATCTCTATTTTCGAATCCCTGGGAAAATATTCGACCTCTTCCTCTGAAAAGTCTGCTATGGCAAAAGCTATCCTTTGTTCACGAGGAACTTGTGGTTCTTATTCGTTGACGTTGTTCGTGTCTGGTAGCGTTAGTCGATTCTAATTTTGTCCGAAAAATTCTATGTCATTATACTATTAACGCTGGAAGAATTTCCATGGAAAAATATAGTCTCATTTTCTATCCAACTTTTCCTTCAAATATTTCGCGATCGTTAGGAACTATATCAATACCCTGAATTGATTCTTTATTAAGTATCGTCAATTATTAATTTGAATATATATATTTAATAAATTATGAGATTATTTTTAACTGTATATTTTTTCTTTACAATCTTAAATCAAATTTTTTATTCACAATAATGATGGTAGGAACTAATCGAAGATATTATTGTAAACTGAAGATTCTTTATCACATTTCGATGTTAGTTAAAATTATAAAGCAGTTTAGAACGGTAGAAATAATAACTGGTTTAAAATGATCCTGTAACCGATAATTTGCATTAAAATTGATTGCAAACTGATTGGGAGGAAAATTGAGTGAAAATTAGTCGATATCGGAAACATCAGTTCCAAAATACAACTATGATAATGATTATTAACGATTACATTATTGGTTAATTGCAATTTCCAGATACAACCCCATTCCAAAAGCAACAAGAGAAAGTTTACAACTTGTTTTCAGAGTATTGGTGCCATGGCAGCTGGAATGAAAATGGCACAGCTTATTTGGTCGCGAGTACCGATGTCGCGCGCTACTGTCTCGTCTACAGTGTATCCATCGCTGCAACCGGAAGTCGCGAGCTCTCAGTGACCGGTCATCTTGCTTCCTGTCCAAGAGCCTCTCATCGTCATCCAGTCTCGTGGCAGGTCAACCTCACGTCCTATGGTCAGTATTATTACGAAATTTCCGACCCTATCATCACAGCTATTCCCAAAATTTTACTAAATATACAATAGTTTCCGATAAAATCCTATCTTTTTATAGCTGTTGAATTGCAGTATTATGTAAGAGATTGAAAATGAAAGGCGAAGTCAAGGGTTAAAACACATTTTCTTATGATTTTGTATATGATGAAAATTCATGGCAAAATCTTTTTTTCCTTAATGTAATAATTTTTAAGATAGAAAGAAAGAGCTAAAGTTTTCATCTCAAAAGTTAGTCGCCTAGATGGATTATTCGTCCAATATTGTAAAAGCGATTTGGAAAAAAAGCGCAGAGAGGGGTTGACAGGATCCGAGGATGATCCTCTCAGGCTGTTTCCCTCTTTTGTCTCTAGTTTCGTTCTCCTCCTCCTGCATTTACGCTCTACGGCTTAACCGGAGAATTGTGCGCCAGGCTCATATCGGGCTTGTAGCTTTTTATTTTTCGGTACTGTTTCTCCTGCTTGTGAATTTAAATTTCAGATGAATTGTAAACACCGTGTTGAGGCTTGGACGTTTCCGGCGGCTTTGCAATCGTGTGCTTTAGTTATTAGAAGTGTGGATATGCAAGCTTCTCTTGAAAGGGCTTCTGAATTTATCGTTTAAATCTCAGCACTGCTTTCCAAGAATTTCTAGCATTTCCTAAAATTCTACTGGGGTTAAATTTCAAATGAAATTATTTAGCTTGAATCTCATACTAATTATACTTTAAAGGATTATTTCATTAAAGTGCACTGTGTTTATTCTTACATAATTAAATATCGAATTATATCAGAATTGATTATTAATTTTCAAGTTAATAATCTTGTAAATTGGATATTATTAATGACCAGGGAAAATTGAATTATACCGAGAGTACAATATCTTTGCACAATAGAGATTTCTCTTTGATCCGCGTCGAGTCAGACTCAACAGGAGCAGCAGTATTCACAGCCGCAAATCAGTGTTGCTCAACACGGCTGGTAACTCGTTCGCAAAAGGGAGTCGATGGCCCGCGGCTCGCCAAAGCAAACAGTACGGCCGATCGAACGAGCTCACCAATTCCGCGGGAAAGTCTCCTGGCGCGAGGAAAGGGACAGGGAAAAGAAAAAAAAAAGAGGGAGAGAGAGAGAAAAAGAGAGCACGAATCCCAGAGAAAGTTTCCGCTTGAAATTCACCAATTTCCCTTGGCAATCGTGCCCCTATTTGCTCGATCGTCGGATCGAGAAACGCGTCGTAGTTAATTATCGAGCCTCGTTTCGTAGAATTACCGCAGGTTATTAATTACCATCAGTAAATGTCGACGAGGAAACGAGTCAACGTCGTCGTCTTCGTCCTTCTCTCTTTCGGAGTTTTTCCATTTCGAATAGGACTGTTTACTTTTATATTGGCATCGCGACCTAGATTCTCAAGAGCCAAACGAACGTCTGAATGCCAAGTGGTTTGGTTGGTACGCTTTAAACGAGCTAGTATTTCTCAATAAATCGGAATACGGATACAGCTCGTAATATCAAGCACGAGTTTGCGAAATTATGAAAATACTCCGGTCTCTCTCTTTCTTGTCCTCCTCCTCCTCCTCCTCCTCCTCCTCCTCTCTGGGCCATTTAACTTATAATTTCGTGGCAGACGGTTGTGAACGTATATCACGAGCGCTTCACTTCCGTTTCCCTTTCGCTTCTCTTCCGCTCGTGTACCAGTGAACCATAGTCTACTGGAGCTCCTTAAGAGACTGTTGTCGTTGCCTCTTGGATAATTTCCATCTCCAGTGAATTATGACTCCCCGGAGGAATTGGAAATTGTGGTCGCGTGGAACTAATTTCCACTCGTTTCTTTAACGCCAAGTCTTCTATGTAATCGATGGAACCAATGGACCAAAGATACCTCCCACATTTTCCTACCTTTCTCACATAGACTTTTATATCCAATTGTTTACGTTAAAACCAAATCAACCAGTGTAGATAAATAGTGTAATAATGTGTAATAATGTAATAATGATAGATAGTGTAAAAACGTTTCCTTAAAATAAACGTCGATTAATTGTAATAATAATGTTTAAAGAAAGAAAGTTAAATAAAATGGGAAATGGTTTTAAAGTAAGTTTTTAATTTGATTTTAGCCCAATGTGGTGACATCTCGTCAGCGTCATCGTGGACGTATCAAGTGCCATCGAGCCTGCTGAACTTCCTGGTAGCGTTGAGCATCCTTTACGGCAGGTACATCGCGAGGTGATGCCACTGAATCGTGAGAAGCCACGTCCGGGCGGCCATGTGAGCCGAGATACCAGAGAAAAACCCGGCCCAAAGTAAACAAGAACTCAAGATTGTTTCACGACCTCCGGAGGTCGTGGGGCTTCTGGGACAGAAAGTATCTAGTAATCAAGCTTAGTGACTAGAGTGACCGTGGTGGTCTCTTTTCACGGACACCTTTGTGCAAATGTGAACTCTGGTATTACGAGAGGGAGGGTGGTACAACGAGGGCAATGTCGTCGCAGTGTGCAGAAAATGATAGATTTCTGATGCTTGGTACTGCGAATGTGGCGGTTCGCCTATGAATTCTATACTTTCTAGATATATGTAATAACACTTGTAAATGAATCTCCAGATACAATCTTAAAAACCCCAATTCAATTCGAAACAAATCGCATTTTCCTAACTAAAGTGTTTCGAACTGATGATTCTTTAACGTTTCCTCTTGTTGATTCTCCTAATGGCAACCCAAACCAAATAGCTTCTAGTCAGTAATACAGGCTTCATCGAGAGCCTCTGCGTCTTTTTCCGAGTCCCTTAAGTGACGAAGGTTTACTTTGGTCCCTGTAAAGTCAGTGTTATTCCTGATTCTTCTTCGTGCAACAACAGGATAAAGTTCGCTTGGAAAAAAAGTAGTTAGCTACGATACCATTAACTTCCGAAGCTAGAGTCAGATTTGAGAAAGAGGCTATCAGTAGACAGAGGAGCGTGCTAAAAGAGCCCAGCGTTCAATTTGCTAAGGTAAACGCGGTGGGGGCCAATAACAGTCGAATCGAGTGTCGCTAGTGTCGCGTTGGGTTTGGAGTGGGGGGGATGGTTAGTCGCATGGAAAGGGTAAAGAAGCAGAGATCTGAGAGTAGGAACAATGCGAGGAAAGAGAGAAACTTACAGTACTACTTGTTAAGCTTCTAAAACTTTCCGCCACATTCGCAGCGTGCGTGTTTCCGCGGCACAATTGTACATGTTTTAATTAAAGTTCCGTGGCACGATCGCCTCTCGTTTGCTGCATCGTGACGCCGCCAACGAGGTTCATACTCTGTCGAGAGGAAGAGAATGAACTTAGCCAGTGAGATTGGAAGAAAGAAGAGAAGCCCAATTGTACCACAAACTGCGACGTCGGAGCAATTACAATTATGATTACTACTGTCGTGGATGAATGGACTTTGAATCATCATCATCATCTTCTTTTTCTGTATTTTTCTTCACATCCCTCCTCCTCTTCCATCCAATCAACATCCTTCGCACGCGCCTTCCGTTTTGCACTGGTCAAGAAAACTACTACCACTAAGATTCAGATTTTCCCAGGCAAATTCGCCTTGAGTCTGACCCAAATTCTTGCGCGCGTGATCTTATCGAATCCGAATTACTCGAAGACAACGATTATTCAAAGCGACTTTTTTTCCTTTGGATTTGGCTTTCTCGAGGGATTGCTCGAGGGTGACACAAGGGTTCGGATGCAAAAGTGCTTCAGAATTCCTGACGAAGAAATTGAAGGTCTACCTCGGGCAGCTAAGAAATCCCCATCGGCGAGACTTAGCAAGGGAAGAAGATCTGGATGAGAATCTAGTATCCGGAATAAAGAACACTCTGTCCCTTGACCTCTTCGCAGCTGGTCGGATAAGACGGTCAGTGTGTTAGAATTGAAATCCGCGAGACCCAGAAACCGAACAAATATGTGTCGGTGGTAATGTAGCTGGGTGCTTGGCACCTCATCCAACCGGAAATGGGTTGACTCATAGTGGTATGCTGGCGGTTCGTTGGGCCACGATGACATATCGATAACGAGACTCGACGACAAAGGCAGCGGTAGGGAATTAGACTGCACGGTGCATACGGCGAAGAGAGAGAGAGAGAGAGAGAAAGAGAGAGATATACATATATATATATAGAGGAAAAAAAAGGTCTGCGGATTTGCGAGCACACATTGCGAAGCGCAGACTATCGATTTGATTACTCAAAGCCAAGTGAAGTTCCCTCTTTGAAAATTTGCTAGCCACTCCACGCATGTTCCGATTGGAACTTTTTAAAGCGCACGCGTAACCTGAGAAACAGTAATTCGAGCATCCCTTAATTCTCACTCGAATATGTTTCAATCCTTTCAACACTTAAAAGAACGTCGATTGTTCGAGTTTCACTTGTAATTTGCTCGGTTCACGTCGACCTTGATCCAAATTCGCAATTTTCAAGTTTCTTGGGTGCTCGCGCTTCCGCAGGCTTTAGTAGTGAGTGACTCTGTATTCACGGGATATATGCTCCTTTTAGCCTGCGTCAAAGAAAGATAACGAAAGAAGAAGAGAGACAGTGAGAGAGCGAGAGAGAGAGAGAGAGAGAGAGAGTGATCCGCAACCTCGACAAAGTACACATATTTTTGACTTGAACTATTTTACTTAACGATTCTGGGTGTAAGGGCCGAGGCAAGGAGCACGGCAATGTCGGCTTATTACCATTGCGATAAGCACACTTCGTTAGTTGGATATACATATATAAATAAATATATATATATATAAATATAAATAATATAAATATAAATATGAACATAAATATGAACATAAATCTATATTATACGATATAGAAATATATACATATATAAATAAACGAAGACAATTGGATGTTGGCTATGAAAAGCTGTACACTATAACGGAAGCAGAAGCTACTGTGAGGTACACACATGAGAGTTGTCGATCCGTAACTACACATGTTTACCAACTCGAGTTCTCCAGTCTTTTCAATTACTCGACAGTTGACAGCTTTAGAACCAAAAAGTGAATTCTCACTCAGAACAGTTTCATTTTAGCACATGTCGCGGATCGAGGACTCGCAAGAGATATGTAAATAGTAGATATAACAATTTGGAACAGGTCAGGCGTGGCAGAAAAAAAAGACAAGACACTGTCGGTCTGCTGTCGGATTGATAATCTTTGGTGTATAAAAAAAAGCAAGCTGCAAGAAACAAGAATTCGAATCGGAGATCTGAATCATTCGATTGGTGGCCAGCTCGGCCTCGCAGCACGCGCGCGAGTGTAGATTTCAGGGTATTTATTATCGAGGGTTAAATAGATATATAGATATACAAAAATATTTAAATATAAATTATATTATAAAGAATATATTATATATATATATATATTATATATATATACTATGTTTTTGATTGTTGTGAGGAATACTGAATAGAAAAGCCGACACGCGCAGTTGGTTAAAGGGTACTTTCATCGAACGAACAGAATTTTGTGATTGTGTCGTTTACTCCCAACGGGTGTAGCTTATTCATTGTCGACTCTCAACCTTGCGTACATTTCGCAAATGAGAGATATATGTATTTCATTTGCGCCGACACATACACTCGATTGTAGCTTAAACCAGGGATGGGCAGAGGCAAGTTCTTTTCAATATTAAGTACAAGTACTTGTGCCCAAGTACAAGTACTGTGAGACAAGTACTCTGGCATTTGTACAAAGTACTTGTACTTAATATCGAATAGTACTTGCCTCTATCTATCCCTGTGAAATAAACAATAATCATAAGCATGACAAAGTGATGCGATTTTCAAAGTGCACGAATCAAAAATCAGAATATTGAATATTTATGCGGATGTGCATTACTGAGAAAACAGTGGCACGAAGATAAATTAGCTAACTAGCATTCCAGAATACATACGATTGTATGAAAACAACAAACTCACAGTTCTAGCTAAGAAAATATACGCGTAGATACGATTAATGCATTGACGAGCAGATTGCTCTGGTCATGGATACAATAAGTACACTTCAAACAATAATTACAATAATAATTACAACCAATCTCTCGCACACCTTGGACAAAATGTCCAGATGGATGGTTGAGAGACCAGAGGAACTTGAAAACATGCGACTCACCGATCTGGAACTCAGGTCACCTTCAATGGACTCTTTGGGACGAATCTGCTTCGCCAATTCACCACTCTTGGTTTGTCTCCCACTGACTCTACTATTCGGATACATCCCACTAGGTATACAATTTACGCGAGCAAACACTGTCTCTAATAACTCATCGGAGTTGCACCTGTAATAGAAAGAGAAAACACAAATTGGTATTTCTGCACCTTGCACAGCAAGCTGTGGATCTTGGAAACTGCATATGTGTGAAAATACTTACACTATGTCCCACTGCTCTCATCCAGTCACTCATCTTTGGCTCTATTACTGTTGTGATCACTGCGAGGTTAAATCGATACTGCGATCGAACACTGACTCCAATATCTGCGATTCCTCCTTTGTTCGACCGTAGCGAATACTTTAGCGTAGCCTTCTGCTTTGATTTGTACTCAGCGCCACTGACTCGAATGTGCGTCAAGCACCTGTTACAAAACGAAAGATTTCGAATAAACATGGATCGAAAGTACGGTATGGCAACCGAAGCGGAGCACCCGTACAAAAATAAATCCGCTAAATAAATAATTTGAGTCTCACCATCGCCTCAGGAACAATCTTGTGTCCGAAATGTAGGAGAAATCGTGCCGGCAAACGGTGTGGATGGATGATGCAACTGCGCGCGTTCCGAGCCGGGGTAAGAATCGGGTGATAATTATGAACGCACGTATTTTCCGACCACTACCTCACGTTTCCCGGATGCGCGACATGTTTAAGTCACTTCTAATCATATTCGCGGATCACAACACTGTTTTCTGACACTTTTATTCCGAATTTAATAGCGTGTCGACGCGGATACGTACTCACGCGAACTTGGCGGCGCGCACTGTGGAAATCCAACATGGCGGAGGGCGGCAAATTTGGCGGTAAAAGAGCCGCCCCCCCGCCATAATGTGTGCCGCCATGTTGGATTTCTCAGAGTGCGCGCCGCCAAGTTCGCGTGAGTACGTATCCGCGTCGACACGCTATTAAATTCGGAATAAAAGTGTCAGAAAACAGTGTTGTGATCCGCGAATATGATTAGAAGTGAGTTAAAAATCTCGCGCATCCGGGAAATATGAAGTAGTGGTCGGAAAATACGTGCGTTCATAATTATCACCCGATTCTTACCCCGGCTTGGAACGCGCGCAGTTGCATCATCCATCCACACCGTTTGCCGGCACGATTTCTCCTGCATTTCGGATACAAGATTGTTCCTGAGGCGATGGTGAGACTCAAATTATTCAATTAGTGGATTTATTTTTGTACGGGGGCTCCGCTTCGGTTGCCATGCCATACTTTCGATCCATGTTTATTCGAGATCTTTCGTTCTGTAACAGGTGCTTGACGCACATTCGAGTCAGTGGCGCTGAGTACAAATTAAAGCAGATTCCCAGATATTGAAGTCAGTGTTCGACCGCAGCATCGATTTAACCTCGCAGTGATCACAACAATAATACAGCCAAACATGAGTGACTGGATGAGAGCAGTGGGACATAGTGTAAGTATTTTCACACATATGCAGTTTCCAAGATCCACAGCTTGCTGTGCTAGGTGCAGAAATACCAATTTGTATTTTCTCTTTCTATTACAGGTGCAACTCCGATGAGTTATTAGAGACAGTGTTTGCTCGCGTAAATTGTATACCTAGTGGGATGTATCCGAATAGTAGAGTCAGTGGGAGACAAACCAAGAGTGGTGAATTGGCGAAGCAGATTTGTCCCAGAGAGTCCATTGAAGGTGACCTGAGTTCCAGATCGGTGAGTCGCATGTTTTCAAGTTCCTCTGGTCTCTCAACCATCCATCTGGACTTTTTGTCCAAGGTGTGCGAGAGATTGGTTGTAATTATTATTGTAATTATTGTTTGAAGTGTACTTATTGTATCCATGACCAGAGAAATCTGCTCGCCAATGCATTAATCGTATCTACGCGTATATTTTCTTGGCTAGAACTGTGAGTTTGTTGTTTTCATACAATCGTATGTATTCTGGAATGCTAGTTAGCTAATTTATCTTCGTGCCACTGTTTTCTCAGTAATGCACATCCGCATAAGTATTCAATATTCTGATTTTTGATTCGTGTGCTTTGAAAATCGCATCACTTTGTCATGCTTGTGATTATTGTTTATTCCGCAGGGATGGACAGAGGCAAGTACTATTCGATATTAAGTACAAGTACTTGCGCTCAAGTACAAGTACTTTGAGACAAGTACTTTGGCATTTGTACAAAGTTGTACTTTGGGCCCAAGTACAAATACTTGACCCAAAGTACAAATACTTGTTCTAAAGTAAAAGTACTTGGTCCCTAGTACAAGTACTTGTACTTAATATCGAAAAGTACTTGCCTCTGCCCATCCCTGGCTTAAACTATTATCCCCCCTCCCTAACACCCTAACAGTCCCGGATAGAGTATTCAAAGATCACAACGCAAAAAGAAGGGCTCAACCTGGATTTCGCGCGGGGCTAACAGACGTGTGAAATATACTTCGAAGTTCCTTAAACGTGTTTCTTTGCTAGGTGTTCATATGTAGCTTCTGGTGTAAACAATTGCGAACTAATATTGGGTGAAATTTCTATCACCCGTGTGTCGTTGGGGGGTGTTCTTTTCTCTTCAAGTGCAATGTTTCTTGGACCTTGCGCCCCATGTGGTGGGTTTCGATGCTAGCGAGAAGACGGTGTTTTATGGAGGCTCCCAGTAAAATTTACACTATTGATACCATATCGCAGGCAATTAATAAAAGAGGTAAAATGCTAATACGTCTGCTATTATTTTAGATCGAATGTTAATTATCGTTTGTCTGTCGAATTTAAATAGAAACAATCTCCAAATTTCCTTATACGTTAACAGAAACGTTTTTATTTAGACGAATTGCCTGCGAGATATTTCTTGGTGTTAAATTAGGTGGGAGACTCTGTATAACGCGTTATACACCTTTGAGAGTCTGCGAAGACTTGTTCTTGTAACTTCTCCGCCTGGAAGTTCAGATGAACTTTACTAACTTGTTTATACGTCTCTGCTGGTGTTTTGGAAGATGTAGAGTTTTGCGTGCGTGTGCGTTGGCGACTTAGGTCTCTGGTGCATTGCAGATACTAGTCTCGATTAAGGCGGGAGTTACTTGAACAAGGAGTTACTTTATTACGGTGGACTTTGCGTGAAAAGAGAAAGAGAGAGAGTTAGTTTAGGTGTCAATATGATGGAATATATTCGTCGTCTACTCTCGCTCTCGTCGAAACAAGATCAATCCGTTTTCATTCCCTCTGTAATGTAACTTACACGCGCACCGCCACCGCTACTACCTGTAGAACTAAACACAACGACTAACTACCGTCTCTCTAGTGATAGCGAGTTACTTCGTAATTTCGATCGATTTTGTAAATGAGTAAAGCGTGACCAAAGTCGATGATCTACGATGGAGCTAGCAGAGTTCAAAACTGAATCGAGTTTTTTCGCTCTAGAAACCCGTTAATTAAATGGGGACCGCGAAGAAACAAGTTCCACGTAGAGCGTCGACCTTGGAATTTAAGTCATCTCAAATATATCCGCAATAACGATGATAGACTAATAAGGGTTTAATCGCGCGTGTAAAGGGCGCCAAATGCATTTTTTACTGTAAAGGGTATCAGCTTTGTCTCCGTCGATCGCGAAAACGGTGTAAAACACGCGACTACTCGACGCCAGCAGGCCACGAGAGAGAGAGAGAGGAAGTTGACACTGCCAGCACACGTTTTCTGCACTCTGACTCGATCCGATGGTAACTACTTAAAAACTACTCTCGAGAGATAAAATGATAAAAAAAAAAAATAAGAACGGAAAATCCACGCTTGAAAGCTACGAAAAAATCTTATACATAACTGAGTGTTTTACTATTGGATTATAAATATTACGATGATACCTACTACTAATGTAAATGGTTTTTCATTACTATATTATAGATGTTACTTAATAATATATTTACAAATAATTAAGGGGGAGTGGTTGGTTTTAATTCGACCCCAATATTCCTATGTACCAAAAGAGATCCCGCCCTCGAAATACCATTACGTTTAGTACTAAAATGATTAAAAAATGTATGGAAAATCGAGATATAACAAAAACTAATGCCTATATTAAAAATTCGGTTCGGCAATTTTGTAGCTTATAAAAAACTACGAATTTCTGCACTGTATACTTTGAATCTATCTCTTTTAGTTTGGAAAATATTTAACAAAACGTAATTTTGCACTGATTTTCAACCCCTAAATGTGCGGCACAGCATGGGGAAAAAATACGGGTTCAATATTTTTATGTATAAATACATGTGGAATACGTTTCATTAAGATCTGAGATTTCACATTTGGAAACCTCTCTTATTAGATTCATAAATTGGAGCAGATACAAAACTCCTGTCCAGTTCGGTTACCGGCAGACAGCCTTCGTTCTATCGATCAGTTATCAGGTTAAATGACACAGAGTACACTAAAGTGTTCCGACAATAAATATGTTTTATTACACATATATCTCGTACGAGGGTTACACGATATTAATACATGTTCATTTAACTGTCCAGCAATCAAACACGTTGTATTTTTTGTTTAGTTTTTTTTTTCTTTCTCGCAAATCATCATATCGGCGTATCCTCATCATCGCAGTAATACTCATCATCATCATCGTCATCGTAGTCTTCGTCAGTCGCAAACGTGATTATCATCGTCGTCACCATTGCGATCGTCGATATAGTATACGCGCAGATAAATGTGTCTCCTGATACGTCTACGCATGTGTGTATGCATGTGTGTCTGTGTATATGTATAGGTTTTAATGGGCGAAGAAATATGGTAGGTATATGTTGATCTCCGTGAGAAAGAGACTAGTGCGAGAGTATGTGTATCCGACGGAAATCATCAGCGCAATTGTCATACGTGTAAAACATTGTCATTGAAGAGCAGTCGCGAAGCACCCAGCCAGGGTCGAGGGGAACAGCGAGAGAAAGAGAGAGAGAGCGACTCGCGTTCTCCGCTTATTAATCGATTACAGGAGAGGAAGAAACGGAAGTAGCGATGGAACAAAAGGACGGTTTGTCTGTCTAGCAGGCGAAAGTGAAGGAAAACGAAAGAATTGTGTGTCTCCTGAATCGTGGTCGCTTTTTAAGTAATTAGTCTCGTGGTTTTGTGTGTTTCTATGACGCGGCCAGCGCGACGCCAACGATCCTTGGCTCCCAATCTTTTACTCATCATCATCATCATTGCCTCTTTTTTTTTTCTTTTTTTTCTCCTGTCGCCATTGACTGTTAACACTATGGCGACATGCGTCGCGCTGCCCCTCATAATGACTAAACGTTAATTATCATTATAACCCCGTTGCTCTCTTACGCGCTAAGATCTTCGTTTTAAGTTAATCATCAGCTTAATATCTAGTCGTGTACTCGTAGCGTTTTTACGTGGTAGTCCTTATAATCTAAAGCTTGGTGGCCAGCACCAAAAACACTCACTAGATTCACTTGTCTACTGACACAGATACAGAGCTTTCCTTTCTCGAATCAGTCCGTCCCACGATTCTCAAACGTTTCCTCGGTTTTGCCTCGTTTTAGGGTTATCGTGTTCCCGTATCTTTGGACTTGAAAGTGTGGCGACGTAGCCTCTTCGAGAAAGAAAACGATATATTCTCGAGGAATCTGCGTTCGGCGCTTGACACGCGAGATACTTTTTCCCATTTCTATTTTTTTCATCATCATCATCATCTTCTTCTTCTTCTTCTTCTTCTTCTTCTTTTTCGGTACCGAGCGCCGAGCGTGTGCTTCACGAGTTTGAGCGATTCACAGACATCCAAGCGAGAGTACGTGTTGTTTTTTGTCTTTTTGGCTTACACATCAAGCTGCAAAGGTCCTACGATTAATTCTCTCTTTTTCGCGGGTTACCCTCTAATATTCTACCGTTCGCTAGAAGCCGGAACGTGCGATGAGTTCTCGCTGAGAAACGTGGATAGTGAAAGGAAATGTCGTACCTTAGGCGATTCAGGTTACTGATTCGCTTTTTCGGATTAACGACAGTGACTAACATTACTCTTTGGTTAAAAAGAATTTGTCGTGACGAGAATCGACCTGCTGTCTCTCTCTGGTCTCGTGAATAATGGTTTCGGTGTGCATGCGTATGTGTTTTTGTGTGTATGTATGTTCGGTATGTGTGTCGCGAGAGGTAAAGCGTCAACTCGGGCACAAATTAATTTTAATATAAACCTAAAAAGACCAGCTCTTAACGTAGTTGTATATTAAAATTAACGGTAACAGCCCGGAGTGCCCATTTGTTACACACTGGTCACGCTTTTAACATCGCGGTTCCGTTCGTTAGTCTCTCTTTCTAAAGTTCTACGGGTTCTCACATTAACGTGTTGCGTTAATTCACGACGCGCACTACTTTTGGTTCTCTAATTTAGGTTTACAACATCTTCTCTAAATCTAATAAGCGAGCATGATGAATCCTTACGTTTACGGGTTTTTTGCTTTAGACTTCCTATCGGTAGGTTGGCTCTTTATCGAATAGTCCTTGGAGAATTAAGGATGAAGTTCAAGCGCGATACTAGCTCTTCTTCTGCTTCTTCATCATCGTTATCTTCTTTTTCTTCGCTTTCTTTGCTGTCTGAGATCTCTTTCATTCCGTTCGCTTCGATCAACTGTGTGTGTGCGCTTCGTAGAATTGTGAATGTCTCGCAGTGGTTAACAATTTCACTGTGACTGGATCTCGAGTAGGAATCATTTGTACTTTTTTGGTAAGTTCATTCTTGAGGGTAAGTTTGTACTTGAATAACAGGAGTTGAACGGCATCGACTTATTCCATCAGAATTTCTTTTGTGCTTGGACTCTCTGAGCGTGGACCATCGTCTGAATCATTCGCGCTTGAATTCAGGATGACTGAGAAATAGACATATCTCTCAGATTTGTTGCTCGAACAATGCTGGCAGGGTCCGTCGCTTTTATCTCATAACTGATATGTTATTGGGTGCATCCTGTTCGCTCCACAAACAAGATCTCGACCAGTATTCATTCCTCTTCAGTGGAGCGTCAACGATGAATACGAAGAACGAAGGAATCGGGAAACGGAAAGAAAACACAAAAAAAAAGGATTTCTCGTCCAAGATTCCCGGGGCGAGATGGACTTTTGCACAGGTACTTCGTGAAGAGATTCGTCCCCTCCTTCGACAAGAATTCAGTGAGATATATATACGATCAATGGAGAAAACAGGCGTGCTCTCCCTCGACGCGATGAATGCCTCGAGACCAAAATGATGACTATGAGGGATCACAATGGTAACGACGACGACGACAATATATTCCTCTCGATCTTTCACGCAAAAACTCTTCCTCCAATTATCGGGAGGATCGACCTCTCGACGCTCCTGATACGCTTCGAGCCAGCGAAACGCAGCAATCGTTAAGATCGTTTCCCATCCTGAGGCCCGCATCAGCGAAGAGAAACCGATCGGCAAAACGTTCAAGAGTATCCTCCTCAAATCTACCCTTGTCCTCTTTCATTTGACTTCGGCCACCTGAGGAAGATTCCTCAACAATCTCTTTCTATGTCTCTCTCTCTCTCTCCCCCACCCTCCTCGAAAACCACATCGCCCAATCGTCCGCGATGCGATAATCGCAAGAACGACCAACTCTGTGGGCCTGTCCATTATTCTCGTCTCTGGCTCGTTCGCAGAGCGTCTTGCATCGGAATTGGACCGGCGACGGAATTAGCCAACCGTAATCAATGGGTCGACGCGAGGAGACCGGCCAAGGCGGTGCCATCGAGCTAGGTGTCACTGACGCACACGCCACCAGGTCTGCTGCACCTTCTCGTGGAGCTTCCTGCAAATGCCCGCGAGCCTCCGTCACATTCCAGCCTCCGCGGCATTTTCCTCTGTCTCACCGCCTTCTTCTGTCTCCGTGACCGTTGTCTCATCGCCAGCACCACCGTCACTGCCCTCAACACCTTCCCCCGATTCATCTCCTTCTTCCAAAGTAACTTGGAAATGTATCCTCTCGGATTGCTGTTGCTGATCGTTGCCTTGTTGCTGACCTCGTTGGTCTTCAGAGGGTGGCGAAGGTGGGATCATTGACTGATACCAATCACGGTTCTCCTCGAGCGTATCGAGAATCTCTTGGGCGTCTGGATGAACAAGGTCGGCCCACGTTTCCCAGAGAGGGTGTACGATGTAATCGATGAAGCCGACCTGCGACTTCTCTATGGTGGCGCTATGTCTATCGCACATTGGGCTGATGTCCATATTTTGCTCACGTTCCCGGTCTCCTTGGAGGAAGAATTCTTCCATCAATAGGGCTACCCAACGTCGGTATAATGGCAGAGGCTTGGTCGGATTGGACAGATCGGCACAGTGGACGAGATTCTCGAGGACTTGGATACGATCGGTGTAATTATCGAGAAGAAGCACTCCAGAACCGGCTACTTTCTTCGTTTCAACCATAGTCTTCAAATCAGCTAATAAAGACATGTGCTTTGACATGTCCGTTGAGAGGACCATGTCAATTACCATTTTGCGGAGTGTTTGCCGCTGCTTTTTCGTCATGTTGCAAAAGATGTCGCAGCCCTCGTTCTGCAGGAGTTTAAATGCCACTGCTAAGTGGTGGTTCTCTAGCACGGATTCATCATTGTACATCAGGGCGAGCTCAGAGCCTGAGAGAAACCAATATAGATCAATAGTTAGTAATTTGCTAGTTAAAAAGTAATACACAATGAATCATTTTTAACGGTAAAATATACTCACTCGAATTAATGAGGAACTGATTCGTCAATCCAGGATGATCCACATCGTGGATCGTCGCTGCGAATAGAGCAGCGGTGATTTCCAGTGGCGTGAATACAGACTGGAAGTAATGAAATCAGATTAGCGTCTTTAAGTTCGAGAGTTGAGAGCTAGTGACGTGTTAGAATCACTGTATTATCGAAGACTCGACTGGTATATCTACCTCGAGAGCAGGCGTGTTGAGCAGAGTGTGGGTGGACTGGGTCACGTCGGCCGCGTGGAGGCTGTTGTGGAAGGGATTGTCCTTGACATAGTGATCTTCGAGGGTCATCATAAAGGTGACGAAGGTCTTCGGCGGGATAGCTAGGGTTTTGAGCAGATCTCGCCCTTGGAAGGCCGTGTACGCTACACAAGTTAGCGGTCTGTTGTTACTCAGCTCGCCTATCCTGAAGATATCGATACCCCACTTGTCGATGTCCGACAAAAGCTGCAATTAAACATTAAACATCAATTAATTACCATTTAAACAAATCATCCAAAATCCTTACAACTAATTTCGCATTCTTATACTCAAACCAACCTTTCAACATAGGTCACCACTAATAAATAATAATCAGACTCTTTCAAAACTTTCGTCACAAAGCACCGACACTAAGGTAACGCAATAAATCATAACAGGAGTTTCATTATCACGAGATTAAATTCCAAAGCCGTGCAGACGCGCTTACACTATCGTTTCTTCAAATACAAAACTATTCGAGCGAAATAATGAAGGAAGAGAAGAAGAGAACTGTGCGTATTTCGCACAGAGGTCAAATAGAATTCGAATAAAGCCGAGTGAACAACGTTAGCGTTGAATCAAGTCACTGTGCAAACTGTACTGGATTCGGGCACGTCGTGTGCGATATCACGTATCTATCGTATGATCAGCATCGAGTTGGCGACGGGCAGCGCGCGTGAATTTAACTGTTGGGGGACTGTAATCCGCGAAGGCCTTGCTTTTTCCACCACTTCGAAGTCCGCCGCGCTAATCTTCTCGCGAAACCGGAGCGAGTGGCAAATATTTGGCAGTTTGCGTCGGTCACATGCCCACGGAATTTTCCTAGACACTTCGTTCTTCGGTTGACAGCGCGAGAGATATTATACTTTATCGCGAGGGCGCAACGACCTGGGATTTCGAGGGTGGACTTAACTCGCGAGTCAAGACTCTTTAAGAATACTGATGTCACATTTCAATCTTATTCGTCAATTCAACTTCTCAACCCTTTATTTTTCATCGATAATTAAAAATCCTAATAAAAATTGAGACTTTAAGATGAACTATTTGACATAATTCTAAATCCAATAAAATAAAAATCTATTAAAAATTAAATAATTGAAGCAGTTTTAATTAGTTCCTATTGCTTTGGTTGCAACGATGGAACAATGGCTAACATTTCTCTGATCCATTCTACTGTTAACAATCCTTTCATCCATGGTATTCCATTGAGCGAAATCTCTCGGTTCCACGCTAGAGCTACGAGCATATTAGTTTCGTGTCTTTGTGTTCCACCCTCGCGCTTGTTTCCTACTATCGCATTTGCTAGCGGAATCCCCCCATTGCAAGAGACGGATTACACGTGTAACGCGGTGGATCCTCTGAGGGCAAACGCGATTAATAGCTAAACAGCTGGTTGGACTTAACAGGTGGATGAATATTGGCTCGTGATTCTCCAGTGGGCTAAGCATGCTAATCAATTTCCTTTGACGTACTCTAGTCTCATTACATGAATCTTGGAAGCTAAAGCTTTTCCATCTTAAGAATTATTTCTCAAAATTCTATTTCTTTTTTTATTTCAATTCATTGATTCTTACCTTGCCAAGTTCTTCTTCGTGAGGTGTCTCAACACCATAGACTGGCACTCGTTCCCCAGTGAAGCTGTTCGTGTGCGTGAGTGGCCGTTTAACGCCACTGATGTGCGACATGGCAGCTGGACCTCTCTGAACTCTATCTTTCTTTTTGGCAGCGCGAGCATCCACGCTACCAGCTGCTGCGACTGCATCCTCGATACGGAGGGATGGTAAATCGAGCTCTTGTTGTTTGTCTGGAAAATAGAAAATTGACTCGAAATTATTAATCAAGTTAATCATTAAATTATAGAATAATAAATCGAAACTTGATTCATGGTAATTCAGGAATTGGCAAGTAATCATTAGGAGCAGAACAATTTTTTTGAAACTTCAGTATGATGAATATGATATTTTTGTTGCAACCAGAAATTCTGATTTAAATCAAATTAAAAAAGATAAAGAATATATGATACTTTTATTCGAATTGAATCAATTGTAAATAATTAGTAATATAAAGTGAGAATCATAATCATTTATTGTTACTGAAGAAGAATAATTAACGTCGATTTTGATTCGAACCGATGAATTCAACGCTGACTTCATTAACTCGGTATGCTAACTTTGACGATGATTCGCCGTTTGTTAGTCACAGTCATAAAGCAGAGTCACGAAATAATTAGGTAAAGCAATTGCTACGTCATCCAATTCTCTAATAAAACCGACAAGTGTAATTGTATCTCGTTTAGATCCAGAGAGCAATCTGATTCGCGTTCTCCCTATAAGGTAGAAGCCTCGTAAAACTTATGAGCTTCGAGGAAGATAGCGTATCCACCGATTGAATTGTTCCGCGGAAAAAGTCGCGCGCATTACGTAATTATCGATCATTCTTTCTCACGTACACGAGACGCCGGTTACGTTGCAACTATATTGACTCAGCTACTGACGTAGCGACGCGCTACGTCACGACTGATAACAAGCGGAAACGTGATTACACGATGGCAATTAGTCTCATAACTGTGAAATTTAGTTTCAAAAATCTCCAACAGAGTGCAAAATTGAAATGGAGCAATGACGAGTATACACGTCAAAATCAGAACAACAGATCCTATTAGAAATTTGAGGAAAAACGAGGAAGAATTTCACTTTTATTTGATAAACAATTAACAGTCTATTTTTGAAAAAGTGATCGTTAGCAAGAAATTTAAAATTGTGAAGCAATAATCGAATTGAAGAAAAGAAAGAATTTTAAGAAATTCAATTGGTTTATTTGTAATATAAATCGTGTAACAATTTTCTTGGAATTCAGAAAAGTTTCCTCCAAATTTGAGAAAATCCCGATTTTCCCCGTTGCATATTGTTTTTTCTCGGGGAAAATGATACTGAATTTAATTGGGAAATGCGAATTAACAAAGTTCCTTGAAAATCGTCGCTGCCAAAGAATAATTAACCAGCAGTGCGTCGTCTAATGGTATGCAAACTTATTGGCAATTCCAATGATACTGTCACGAGTTGAACGTTCCTTCCTCTGTCTGCGGTTGCTATCGCGTCGAACGCGAAAATTCACGAGAAGAAAATCAGAAGCGAAAATAGGAGAAAGCTGCAGGAGCTTTTCATCCGATCAAAATGGATCAACGTGATTTATTTCGACAGTCAACATAATTCTCTTGCTCTCGGGTAATCACGAAACTGATAACATTTCGTCTCTCCGGTAAAATCCTTTCCGCATCGCACGGAAAAATATTTCTCCAAGATCAATAAAGCGGAACCTCCTACGAAAACAACTCACTTCCCAGTTTGCAGAATGATTAAGTCATTAGGAAGAAAGTGACACAACTTAGAGAAAGTGTCTGGCATTGAAAAACGTCCTCGAAATAAGAATTCTACGTTATTTTATTAATTGAATAAAAAGAGAAATGATGATTGATCGAATTGAAAAGATAATTAATTAAATTGTTAAGATTAAAATTAAGGAAAAGGAGAAATGTTTCATTTTCAATTCTGAGAGACGTGATTATTTTTGTATATTTTAACACACAAAAATTCTAAGTATGTTAACGAAAATTGTACGAAGCTCATTAAACCTTCCTCGACCTGGCTTAATGTTAATTTGGTTTCTAAAAATAGTCCGAGAAGGTTAAGTGGCGTGGTAAGAAAGTAAAATCACTTGTTGACTCGATTCGACTGATCAACGAAGCGAAGATCAAAACAAGGCGATGAAAAAATGACGTAGATTCGGAGGATCAGCGAATTAGAAGAACGAAGAAAAAAGCAGTGTGGAGATGTCTTTGTAAGGTTGAGAAACAAAAACAAAAGACAAAGAACACACACGGTATGAAGAAACCCTACGTCAGTTGCGAATAAGGATACGAATCGCGAAGAGGGCTTTGCGCGTCAGGACACTCTTCCTTTTGCAGCGAGTCAATCGACGTTGCTTACGTAAATGCGAAGTGGGAACAAAGCTCGATGAACGCTCGAGGGATAGATATAAGAGTTTTTGCGGCTACTGGGATCTCAAGGGCTCTTGAAGCGTAAGAGCCTCATTGTCCCTGATAAATCTGCGGCCTCATTACTCTGAGATATCGAGTTATGCCCTGGACTTTTTGCTTGACGATTCCTCACGAAGGTCTTTTTCCCTTCTTCCCTCATGTTTTTTACTCACCGAGGAAGGTACTGCAGATGTACTCCGAGATCTGGTTGCCCGATTTCGAGGATTCTGAGAAGTGTGAGAGCTCCTTGTTCAGCATCCTCTTAAACTGCAAGTAGAAAAGGAATTGTGTGAGCAGACAGTCTCAATTTTCTTTCTTATAGTTTTGATCAAATTTGTATTTGAAATGATTAGGAATTCTTCCTGGAATTCTCATTCGAATTAGAATTTGATTCGAATTGAAATTGAATTTCAATCCAAATTTTGATTTGAATTGAAGTTTAAATTTGAATTTGAAATGAAGTTTAGATTCGATTTTGAGTTTGAATTGAAGTTTAAATTTAAATTTGAAATGAAGTTTAGATTCGATTTTGAGTTTGAATTGAAGTTTAGATTTAAATTTGATTTGATGTTTAGATTTGATTTTGAATTTGATTTCAATTTAAATTGAAACTGAATCTGTATTTGAACTTTTATTAGAATCCTGGTAGCAGCTTTCTATGAATATATGTATAATAACATTCAGCTTTTGATGAGAATAACGAGAGAAAGCAAGCAGGCTGGATTCTTTAAGGAGACCCCGTATAATTAACTTTGATAGAATCTGAACTGAGAGTTTCATCCATTTTTGATATACAGACTATATAAGTCCATCAGTAATTTTTAACCTGAAACCCGATTCTAATCACTAGATTAAGTTAAATTGGCCTATAACTATCTTCATCATATAGATGTAACTCAAGAAAGGAAGTATATTACGCTTTCCAAAGTAAAATGTATAATTAGCTACATATCGACTCAGACGATCTAAAATGTACTCAAATTATAAGTTAATAATTCCACCTTCATTACACGCTCACAATTTCACTCGAATATTCTTGATTTCATTTAAAATTCAATATCAGAATTCAAGATCATTTCTCAATTCTAATTCGAAGCAGATGCATTACGTCAGAGTACTCACTAAGATCATGAATAAAGATCATTGTATCAGAGCATCAGTATCATTTTTTTTTTTCAAAAAACCATAAAAATTCTACCGTAAGTCATTAAGGATTGATGCGGCAATAAAGATCGCGAGAAGTATGATGCATAGATGGTATCATTAAAAAAATCGCAATCGTTAAGAAAGCAATTTTCTGATGGAAACCAAAAGAGCAAGAGGATCATAGTCATGTGCGGTGAAGTCTTATCACGCAAAATTTACGATGTTTGCTTCGCGATTCTGTGCATTACGTTTCGACGTGCGCGCACAGCTCGAAAGAGTGGTTTTTCAGGTAGCCAAGATAGAGGATGAGCAAACAGAGCTCGTGAACAGTGCTCGTTTCGGTCTTTATCGTCTTCCTCTACACACAGTTCGCTTCGTGTGTAGATAGATATCGATGCAAATGTGCTTCGGTAAATAAGAATCAACCGAGTGCAATGACCCGAGTCATCATCGAGTCGGAATTCGAAAGATTCTTCGCTGCTAATTAAGATTTTTGCAGCCACCCATTTGGGAAAAACTAATTATGCAACTGATATTTATCTCAAATTAAATAACACCTTTTTTACAATAACAACATCATTGTTTGTAACAACATATTAGCTTGTTATAAAAATTCATTTAGTTGATTCTTAAAATTATTCTTAATTATGTTTTTCTATTTCGTTTTTATAATTATTCTCTTGATTATTATTCAGAATATTGTATATTTTAGCGCAGATAAATTTGCAGAATTGTATTAATACGATATTAATCAAATTTCCCTTTATTTTCAAGATTTTTTTTAAGTTTAAATTCTCTTGAATCAAAGAATTATTTTCAAGAGTAAAAATCTTCGAAAAACATCCGTAGTTTGTTGTTAAAGAATCGGCGAGGGAAAAAGAATAGTCGTGAAGCCAGTAGTTTTATCTCGCGAAGGTAGTGTACTTTTCGAAAGGCTAATTGGGTCATGGCGGAGAAACTAATTAAGGCGTTTGAAGGCAACGCTGACAATAAATCAGAACGTTTACTCTTCGCTGGGGAGCAAAAAGAACAAAACGCGATAAAGATTCACAGCGTGCATCACACGTGACCATCATTTCTCTAGAAATCATGGAGAAAACGTAGAATTCGTGGAATTCCTTATTCGACACCTTTCCAAACGAAACCGATTTCGCGACTGATCAAACAATCGATACCAGCTCTGGCAAATAAAACCAAAGGATTCCACGATTTTATCCAAATTGATATTATTCAAATGAACACTAATTATCCAGTATGCAGTTTACTTCTCTGGTAACCGATCGAACTAATCAAATATCAAATATTATTCTCGTTTGGTAATTGCTAAATGTTCCAATTCAATTCGGGAAATCGATCCAAAGAAATCTTCTCTTTCGCTTCATTAATCTTTTCTCAATGATTTCTACCTGATTCTTGATTTAATTATTCCACTAAGAATTGAATTATTAATTCATTTTCTAGTGATAAAGAACTTTTAGTATTTTTCTATCCTTTTTTTTTGTGGATTCGTCAGGTTTATTCTAATTTGATAGACGAGTGAGGAGAATCGGAAATCGCGATATCTTGTCTGAGAAAATACGTGAATTGTCTGAGGTCTGTCGATCCATCTGATTTTTGATAATTCGATAAGTATCTTTATCTCTCGTGCGAATTCGACGATTCTCGAAATTCGATTTAGATTATTGCGAACAAAGCTTAAAAGATCTCCTATCTAACTTCGATGAGCAAATGGCAAATTATAAAAATAGACGATTGATCGATAGTAATAATTAATTATAGAAAATTGAAATTTGATCCATAATTCAATTGGAGCTAAAAATAATATATTTTTGATTAATGGGTTTAAGTTGGAATTAGATTTAATAGAGTGTCTAATTAATAGATGAAAATAGAAGAATTAATAGAAGAAGAAATAAAAGGAAAATAAGTGTAGTAAAGTTTTATAGTCTCCTTTACTAGATTCTTATTACAGCCATATACGTAATGGACTGCCATTAATTAAGCAGAATGACTGGATGACCCTCGACACCGTTATCTCGTTGAATTCGGGTCCCAAGACCACTGATATCACTATCTTTACCGTTCCGAGCTTCTCGTCAGCTATTTCTCTATCTCTCAGAATTCACACGCCACTCGACGAACAAAAGAAACCTCCAAATAAATATATGCAATTGCGTAAAAGATTCATAGAAACCTAATATAATCGTCTTCCACTTTTAATTCACGCTTCTCTTCTCGAATTCGTTAAAACTCAACTCAGTGATAAAATATTCTTTTGCAGAGTGCAACGTGTGAAGTAAAAAGAAATTATTGATATATACAACTGTTTTGCAAATTTCTAAAAATCTAATATCATTGTTTTCAATTTTTAATTTAGAATGTTTCTTGAGTTTCTATTAAAATTGAATCATTGCTCAAATTTGTATTATGTATTTGGAGAATTGCAACTTTTGAAATCACTTTCGAAATTGCGTAAGAGGCAATGGTTTCAGGATTGCCTCATTAATTATATCACCGGAATTGGTGATTTCGTGACCCGAGTAAAGAGACTTCTTCCTCGGGAATTTCGCGATCGAATCCGCCTACTGCGCCACGAGACCGCACGGGGATAAGAGATTAAATCTATGCAACAAGACTTCCGGAAGGGAATATTACGAGGTTTTGAAGAAAATTCGCGGTATCTGAGATTCGCGAGATAAAGAGAATCCCAGAAGATAAGGAAATCTATCATTGTCGGATAAACGAATCGCTGGGGACTATATTTTTATAAACAGAATTTGATAGTAATCGCGATGATCAATCTCCCGAGACCATGGGAAAACAGTATTTTGTCGTGTGTCAATGACAATCACAACAATGACCACAATTTGTCCTTGTTAATAAGAAAAAGATTGAATTATTAACAATTTCTACAAATCACTATCCTCAACCATCAAGAATCACAATCTTAATATTATTCAATTTTGCAAAAGTTTCTCAAATTTATTCTCTCTGGTAAAAATGTAATGGAATAGTTAATTGTATTAAAAATGAACGAAAATCGATGTAAAAAGTTTCCTAACGAGTAAACCTCATAAAAATGGTTACGACACGTGACTAGTCACGTTGCATCGTGCGCACAACAACAGTAACCAGACGATAAACGTTTCATATTAAAGTCCGAGGAAATAGGAATCCGAGACAATTGCAGATTTGCCAGAGGTTTTAAATTGAACTTGAACTTCTGAATGACTGCCAAAGCATCCGGTAAGAATTCCTGATAAATCATACACACGACTACAATATTACGATAAAATTATCGTCCCAAAATTTTTCGCAAGGAAGAAAAACATCTTGCTTAGCGATTAATAGTCGCGCGACCAAGTCGCAAATCCAATTTAAGAATCTCTTCGAAAGGGTTACCAGTTGTAACCGGTCAGTAGCAGTTTGATGAAAGAGGGTCATCCGAAGTCAAACCTCAGATAACGATCGCTTTCGAAATCGCTTATTTGTCCACCACAGAAACGACATATGCTACTTGGATTTATTACGGATTCGCTACGGATTTACCGATAAACCGCGCGCGACAGTTGTCGGAACTTTCGTAAAGCCACGTGAACGAACTTATCGCTATAGCTTTGACCCCTGGAGAATTTGATTCCCTCGTGGTTTTAGTTTCACGATGATCCACAGTTTTATAAGTCCCAATAAATTAATGTTCGATTCTTTAAATACAGTGTCTTCGATTCACTCGAGTTATATAAAAGTTATGAAATTTCGAATGATCTAAAAGCTTCCTCAAATCTAAATCTTCATCAATTTCGAAATTTAAAGTCAGGGAAATGCAAATGAAGAGATTCATAGAATTTCCATACGCAATATAGAAAAAGTTTCCTTTGGCTTATGTAAAATGTATCATAGCTGTTTCTAGACGTAAATAGGATATATATATATATATTAGATTTCTTGTGTATATACCTGTATCGCGACGATACTAGCCATCGCAGTAAGATCCGCAAGAGTCTTCAAGTAATTAAAGTACCTCGCTGCCTCTTCTAAATTCACCGTCTCAACTTCACCGTTCTGTTGGACCATCTTTCTTCGACAGTCACACACACAGACACAAAAGTTCAAAAAAAAAAAGAGACGTAGCGTTAACTCTCCAGGAATTCCGATTCACGAGTTAATCCAGGTGAAACACTACCACGATCATAATCCAAGAACCATCCAAAATCAATGGACAGTGTGTAGAATTATAAAGTTTCAATTCCAATCGATCACAAAGTCTTTGGTTTTAAAATCCTATTATTTATTTCTTTTAAATTCGTCGACTAGAAATTCACTGATGCTAATTAGAAGTATTTAGAAAATTTCTATGTTAATCGAACTAGGTCACACCTCGCGTTCGCCTCAAGAGGACGTCTTTAACGTGCACCGACGTCGCTCGACTGCTAAGCGTGGTCTACGTGCGGCATCGCAACGGCCTGCTTTTTATCTCCGACCTCCATTCGCGGTCTCTCTCGTCTCTCGAGTCGCTCTACCAACTCGCTTGCTCCCACTTTCCTCAGTCAGAAACGTGCTACACTGCTATGTTACTTCGCTTGCCTTCGTAGTGGCAACGTGCGCTACCACACGGAACAAGAGACAGTGGGAGATCGAAAGGACTCGAGAGGCAACCTGTGGAACGAGTATAATGATCCTTCTGGAGAACCAAGGGGGCCCCAAGACCAGTCCCCGTTTCACTCTAACTTCTTCATTCCATTTCGTAGCGTTCAACGCTTCTCAATACTTTTTTCCAACGCTACTTTAGATTTTCTAAGATTTCTTCCAATCTCAAGGATTTTTTTAATTGTATTTCATTGTCCAAGGAGATTTCTAAACTGTTTTAATAATTTTAGAGAGTACTGTGTCTTTTGGAGACTTTTAAAATTGATGGAAAAGTTATTTAACGAATCCTAGATTTTCAATTCCTTTTTAGAACTTGAATTCAAATTTTCTAAGACTTGTGTCAATTTCAGGAATTGTTTAGATTGCATTCGATGACTCACGAAGCTCTCAGTATTTTCTAAATAAAGCACTGAAACTTTTAAGACGAATTGATATTCCTCTAAGAAAATAGGAAAACTCGTTATACTCAAAATTGCAAGATCAATAATTAAAATATGCTCTTTTCGTTAGATCAATAGAGTTAATTAAATGTTAGAACTAAAGTGTTGGACTCTTTTTGCCCTAAGTTCAAGAGTGGAATTTATATTTAAAAAACTTTAGCCCATTAATCTAATGGAAAAAGTAGATCTAAATTTAAACAACACTAGATCTCTAACTCGTGCTATTTGTTTTTTGAGAAACGAAGCATGAGCCAGTCGATTTACAACGAAGGTTTCGATTATTTCAGGAAAGCCTGAACTAATCGGTTTGAACATATAGAAGGACACATTGGCACTTCCCTGTTTGATCTGCCTCGGGGTTTTAATAACTATCGTAAAGCATTTGCATGAAACCAAGGCGATTGGCAAGGCAAAATCAGTTAGCGTGTGAAGATCTCATGGAAATTTTGGATCCAGTCGTGTCCTCCTGCCAAAGAAAGGTGTTTGCCCAGCTTGTTAGTCGACTTCTTCCTCATCCGAATGAAAACATATAGTATTCAAGTGTTAATCCGTTTTCAGACACACGCTAGGAATTATTATACAAACTCAAGTATTTTTTTCATCATTTGGTAACTTATAAAACTTCACAATTCATTTAAAGACAAACAACTTAATCTCTTATTTTTAACTTAAAAATCAGTTTTTATTCGAATCCCTTTCATTGAAACATTTTAATTAAGTTTTACAGAAAAATTGAATGTTTATTATTGTGAGTATCTTGTTTTTTTTTCTTTTTTTTTATCGGACACTGAACACTATCTCCAGACAAAACCAAGGAAGCGTGAGAAACCCTGGGAATTTTGACTAAAAAACATCTGTTTCACAAAGTGGAATTTTTTATTCTCTGTTTGAGGCGAGATTTTCACTTGACGCTCGTGTCTCTTCTCTCAAGCTTTTGTTTACCGTTATGCAATAGTGTTTGCTAGAAGGCCGGCATTTTTGCGTGCACTCGAAAATAGCTGGCCTCAACGTTGCAGTATCGCCTTTTATCTGCCAAGAGAATAGCTTCCCCGAATGAATAGGATTCTCCTCTTTCTGCTCTTTTTTTTCCACCCAGTTCATATCCTCGTTACGTAAGGGCGAAAGAAAAAACGCGAATCACGAGCGTAATTTTACAATGGAGCCTCGATTATTCGAATATCATTGAATTAAAAAAAAAAAAAACAAAATATTCCTTGGAACTTTTTCTTTATCATTCGAATTATTATTGCTGAATTAATTGGTTTGAATCCAAAGGAATCTTGTCTGATTAAAAACTGTGTAATTTAATGAAGCAGAATTGATTTAGAGAAAGATTAAATTATTTGGAGAAAATAGAGGTTTGGTTAACTTTTAGTGGAAACGAGGGAAAATCGATTTGAAATTTGAAGAACGTAAACTGGAAGATCGTTGCTCTAGTGGTTCTAAGAGTCGCTGACTTTTGTTAGTCATCGGTTTATTTTGGCAGTGTCGCTGTTCTCAGAGATCCCATTGGTCTCGGTACGATAAGTAAACTTTCCTATCGTCAATTTCGTCGAACGACTACGTCGAAAACGGCGCCACACGATTAGATCTCGTTGGACGATTCAGCTGGAAATTCCATGCTATGGAGTGTGTTTCTTTTTGATTCTGTCTCATGTTGACCCTCACTATTGTCTCTATGTGATTTCTAGTGACCTCGGGTCATTCAATGCTGCAGTTTCTTTCAGGGAAAAATTCGAATGATAATCTCTCATTGTTTCTTATCCTCCAGGTTTTTCCACTAACCAACTACGTTCTTCGAATAATTCGATACATTCTATTGTCCAAAAAGTGTTTCGCTTTTATTTTTCTAACACATTTATCTCACTATTATTATTTAACATTTTTAATGTGAAAGAAAAATTCTTCAATACAATTTTTCTTTCTTTCCAAGAGACGTAGATATTATAATTGTTTTGTTGAGTTGCATCAAATCGAAATGATTTGGAAAAAATTGAAAAGCCAGAGATTAAATCCTACGACAGATAAAGGTCGCCGGTCAAAAGTTCGAAAGTTCAAAACCGATGGAATTTTCGCGGGAAAATAGATCTCGATGGGAAGCTTCAGTGTAAAGTTAGACACTAAAATTACCAAAGAGTTTTAATTCATGAAACGAGGATTTAATTCCATTGTTCTAAAAAGATTTAAAGAGCTTTAGAAACAAGTAGTCACTTTAATCATCGACAAAAGCGAATAAACATTAATTATTAACCTTTCTACTATCGCAATATTTCCCTACATCAAATTCCATTTTAACTCGAATTTACTTTAGAATATTGCACATGAAATTAAATTGGTAAAAATTCTTGCAAACGAATTATACAGTTAGTAGAAATATTAGTAGAAGCGATTTACATCTGTGAATAATTTCAATAATTAATTTCATCTATTATGTTCAGTGTGTAATTAAAAGAAGAATGATAATAAAAAAACTCGAATATAAATAAGAGCTGTTCGTCAAATTTAACAGGAAGATGAAGCTTCTCAGATGTATTACCACTTCGGGATAGAGTTCGTCAGTATATTTTGAAAAGGCTCTTCCTCTTAACTAGACTTCTGACTTAGCAGATAAATTTGGATTTAAGCCGAAAGCCTGTCAAGCGTGTCTTACAGACACTTAGTGAACCAATACCACGAAGAATCTTCTTCTTCTCATTTTTCTGTTTCTAGATACTTCAAAGAATCGTGAAGAGCTTAAAGCTTAGAAATTCACGCATTATTTTCGGCGCAGTCCAAAGTTCGCGGAAGATTTCGATTCCCCTTTATTTTCCCTGCTATTTGCCATAATTCGTTTTATTCGCGGATATCGTGGCTTTTCGCCTGAAAAGCTTTAAACCGTAGCACTAAAAAGCTCTGTGTGTGCTGTAATCTCGTATGTCTTTCCGAAACAAACGGCACACCCTATTGCAAATATACTACACTGTAAGAGATCGCGAAATTTCACCGAGTTGGAAATAATTCTAAACTAACAAATCTTATACTTGTGGTAACTTTTGAAGAAGTTTGGACTTTGGAATGTTGTTGCAATTGAGGTATGGTTTTCGATTTATCGGAATTCTCTACTTTAGAGTTTAGACTTTAGATTCTACTATTGTATAAAACTGCAGAAACTAATGTTAAACTATCCTAGTAATATTTCTGCACTTTGTATAAATAGTACATTAATTGATCACGTGCGATTTTTCTTATAAATAGAATGCAAGAATTTTTCGAAAGAAAATAAATTGAAACGTAACGTGGAATGTATTGTTTATGTATAAACTATAATAAACATATCATTCAGATTTAAATTTGCACAGTGAAAGAATATGTTATTTGTTTACTGATTATTTATTAAATAGCTTAATAAAATCGATAGAAGAAATAAAAGGAGACAATTTTTTGCCGATCAAACGATAATCAAACGAAAATACTGCAACTTTAATAACACTCACTCTGTGTGAGAATCTTGCAGTTCGTCGAGGGAGTTAAACGCCAGGAGCATAATCTTGAAGCTAAATCTAATCGTATTACCATAATCGACGATAATCGAGTCCTCGAGCATCTAATCGACGCGTCACGCTTCGGATAAGATAAGTAGACTGTCGGAAAGCAGCGTGGTTCTCAGGATCGCGAAATGGCGATCGTGTCCCAAAATAAAGGTGGAACGTGAATTCTACAACGCCGCTTCGTCTTGGTGTAAACAAACAGTGTGACCTAGTCGAGGGAAACGCGATCGATCCACGGATACTTGGTAGTCGCGTGGCAGAGGACGCATTAATGGCAGCTCGTGGGAAATAATTAATTGCCTCTCGATTTCGTAATGAATATATTATACGATTTACGTGCTTCTCTACACTATTTTCTCTTTTTCTCTTTAAAAAGGCTTTTTCTCAATTCGAATTCAAAACGAACATTTATTATCCTTTTGATATATTGGAAAAACATTGAATTATTCCACGATACAACCCTTTTTTTATTCTTATTTCTCGCTTTCGCAATATTTTGCAATTTTTAAATTTGCAATAATTTCCTGATAGAATATATTCAATTATTATAAGCAGCTTTTTTGGATTCATTTTGTTAAAAATTGTTAGGATCGAAATATGTTGAGCAAACTTAAAGAACTATAAAAAATTATTATATTAGAAGTGGAAGAGATTTGGTTAAAAAAATGATTTCCACGTGTCAATCATGAGTGAGTGTCATAGTAGTTAACGTGGCAAAGTGTCAGCGGGAATTAGAAAGATTCTGATGAACCTTTTCAGGGTCTCTAATTTGGGTCGTTAGTCGCGAGGACATAAGAAATAAAGTGGGTCAGAATCGTTACGTCAGTTCGACATGGAATTTTTCGGTCAGTTTCACTATCTCCTGTGAATCAACAAAAATTGCTTGGATCACTTGGACAAATGATAATTATCGGCATTTACAACGAACCCTCCTATTTTAAGTGTAATCTCTGTCTGCCTTAGGTAAACGTATCAGGCCACTTTGATAAGAGCATCTCACTGCCAATCAACCATGTAATCGTTACTTAATAATTACTCTATTTGAATAAGTACTCAACCAAAGATTTTCGTGATAAATATTCTCGATGTTTTTTTATAAGATTTTTTCCTGATTAAATCTATTATCTATTTCATAACATATTTATCTGAATTTTTATAAGAAATTACGATGAATTTATTCTAAAAATAAAGCATAGAAAATATGTCTTGAAATTTTCCAATTTCTAAAAATAATTCTGATCTAACTTAAAGATAATTCTAACTCTTTTTTTTTCTTCTTCTTCTTCTTCTTCTTCTTATAACTATTAGATTATTCCTCACTTAACATGGAAATTCAGGTTACAGCAATTACGTGTACTTAGATCTACGTTTCAACTCGTAAGTCAGTAATTATTCAATTTCCATATGATTGCGATTGCTGACGCGACGACAGCGATTCGGAAAAACTAGCTGTAGATTTTCGCGTAATTAAACGAGAGGAAAAGAGTGAGGATAAATTATTATCGATTATCAGAGGCATGTGGGCCGTCGCCGGAAATAGCATTGTTCATGCTTCCAATGGGAAATAGCGAAGGCCATGAAAACCACGTGTGCCCTCTTTCTATCACAACACTTTCTTTTTTTCCCCTAACGCATCACTGGACTTTCCGCGAGTTTTCCCCGTGCAAAATTACTTCCAATCTGCGCAGCGGATCTAATTAGCCGTCATCGGAATTCCGTATCAAGCGAACGCTCGAACTTCAATACCTATTTCATTAACGAACAGCAAATACTACTTATGCGAATTGAAATTCTGATTCTTACCAATTTTGGTAAAACTTAATGAATTTCATTAAAACACTCGGAGTTTCGTTTCCTTTTTTAATTCTTATACTATATCCAGTATGAGAAACGTGTAAGTTTTTTGCAAAATTGGATTCAATTCTACGAAGAATTTATTTTCTCATATTTCATTAAAATGAGAATAAATTTCTTCTGCTACTTTTCTTAATTTTCTCTCCAATCAATATAATTGAAATATTTCAATCTTAAAAAAGCTAGAAATATATCTGAAATAAAAGTAAAATCTGTCGAAATCAAAATCAATTACATTTGTAAATTGATTTCAAAAGTAAGTGAGGCTTTATGTTTAATTAGAAGAAATGTGTTAATTTTAAGTAGCATAAATTTCAATGAGGATTTTCATTTGACGACAGATCAGAAATTAGCATATAGGAAAAAGAAACAGAGAAACCAGTGTCGCAGCAATCGTCGGAAATTATTCACGAGGCAAACGCGTGTCGAGAGAATCGTTATTAGTCGTGATCGCTAGAGACACACACTGTCAGCCACAATTTCATTCCGATAAATCCATTTAGGCAACGACAACCAGTCAGCCGCAGCCGCGCTCCATTTTCGTTCGCGTGCAATTTGATGTATGTTTCCTTTTCAGCGAGACGACTTTGCGCGCTTCGCTTCCTCTATTGAGTGGACGCGGGAAAAATAGGTCGTCGATTGCGACACGCAGGAAAAATAGCTTGCGATGGTAATTAAATCGGACGGTGAACGATAGTGAGAACAGCTGGGAAATTTGGGAAATTTGAACAATAGGAAAATTTGGTTGAAATTCTAGTTAGAACTGAATTTAAAGTGAAATATCATGATTGGAATTATAATATTAATATTGTGGCTAAAATTATATTGTGTTTTAAGAGGAGAATGTATTGATTAATGGCGAAAGGTTGGCGAAAATTGAATAATGGGAAAATGAATACAATTTTCGTTGAGAGACAGTTTAAATTTAGTTTAGAACTCGAAATTGTTGCGTTAAAAATTGTCGAGGTAATTCCTGAAAAGATAAATGAAACTAGTAAAACGCTATAATTAAAATTGAAACTTTATAATTATATTCAAAATCAAAACTAAAATACGATTATTATAATTAAAATACTACAGCTGACATTATACCTTGACATTATATCTATTTTTTAAATAGGTACAAAACAGTTTAAAATATTTTCCCAGAAAATTACAAAGCACGAATACTTGTCAATTACCAAATTAAATAATCTTTGCGTCACCACTTTTTCCATCGAGCTATTCAAAGCCTCAAATTAATTATCATTAATTCAATTCATTAATTTACAATAATTCAACTTGAAATACAAAAGCAATGTTCAATGCAACTATTGTAGAACTTTGAATAAGAAGCCAAAATTCGTAACTAAGAATCATTTTGCACAAATACCAAAATCGCGAACAACATCCTTCTCGAGTGCAAATTCTCTCGGCTCTGCAGATCCATTCCACCGAAGTGAAACAGAAATTCCGCAAGGAGACATCTCACTGTAGACACTCGAAGTAATCTATTTCCAGTCGAATTCTCTCTTTGTCAGCATCGACTGCTAGTTCGATCGAGTTTCTCGATTTCGCGAATGGGATTCGCGAGTGGCTCAAGGAACGCAGAAACAGAGAACGAGAATCTTCCTTGAGCCAAGTTCATTAAGAACAACAGGCTAATAAATCAATGTGCAAAGGGGTAAAATTTGATCGTGAAACGCAGTCTGGTAGAGCATCGCGAATCTTAGTAGATAAGAGCTTCGGAATCACGTGGTTTCTGATACGAGAGATTTTCGAGATTTTATCTCATTGTTAACATTGACAATTTGTCATATGGAATACATAGAATATATGAAATATGAAATATAGAATATAGATGATAGATTACAGAATATATAATTGAATATGTAATAAATTTATTTCAAAATTTATTCCTAAGTAAGATTTTTGGAAAAAAAGAGTAGATAATGATTTTGTAGCTTTTTCGAAAATCTTTTTTAAGCGAATATATTAGAATTTCTGGTGTGACATTGTCGGTGACAGGTCGACAAGCGACAAGCGTCGAGAATCTTTGACGATTGGCAATCAGAGCTTAATTGGATCAGTGGTCTAATTGAATTTTCAGAGCTCATTAGGGAAAAGAGGGAACGATTACACACGCGACCAGAGGCAGAACCGCGACGATTCTCCGGAAATTGACTCGCATCGAAAAGGGAGAAGGGAAAATTGGAAGCGAGTGGAATTTATGCGCTTGCCAATTAGTATTGTACCAAATGGCACGCTCGAATCCAATTAACTGTTCCCAACGAGCCACGCGCATATGGCAATTAAACAGAAGCTGCTGCTCTGCGAATCGATTAGGTCTTTGTCACCATGAACTTTTCCTCTCAACACTTCGACTTCTGGTATATCGCAATTCGTCGAACTTAAAACAAACTATCGCGCTTCTTCGTTCTTGTCGCCAGACAATTTTCCGGGAAAATATAGTTCAGTTTGAATTATGAGTCATATTGGTGACTAATGTAGTTTGAAGAATATTGTGACGTGATAGTTCTAATCCTGAGAAAGAAATTCCAATTTTAATAATTGAAACTTAAGTAAATCACATAAGTATATTCATCTATTTTATTTGCAGATTTTTATTATATTCTGCATAATATTTGTGATTAGATAGATTAGAAAATATTGATTGATATATTTCATAAAAACATTTTAGTTAATTGAGTTAAACTCAAGAACCTTCTTGTCTCAACGAAACAATAAAATGAGTCTATTTAAGTCTTTTCTAATAAAGATAATAGTATCGATTAGAACAATCAATTGTGATTAGAAAAAAATACAAGAATAAATAGTAAAAAAAGTTGTTTCTTTGTATCAAATAAGTACAAAGTAGTCTATGATCCTTCGTGGTCAGACCGTAAAACAAGTTAAGATTGCTTCAAAGAAGCAAAAGTAACCGAAGCATAGAATCTCGATGCTTTGGATCGGATCCATCTTTATTTTCTTAGTTTCCACCTTCGCAGAACACTGTTTACCAGTCGCATTGAAATTACACTTGGGAATTTGCTGAGATCCACTCGGGTCTTTGCCAATGAAATATTCATGAAGACAAAAGTAGAGTCGCACTCTTAGTCACGCCTCGAATAGTACTCGAATATATATATATACACTCGCAAACAAGTCGCTTAGATCGAAGTATTATATGTAGTAGTACCCCAATGTTTATTATCTGGTAAAGTTTCCTTGACTTTGACAGTGCCATCGTATTCTTCCAAGAAATCCCGTGGATAGAAATAATACTCAAAATTTGGCTGAGAGAGGTGAATCTGATCTGCGGTAGGATATTTCAAGCTTCAATCGAATAATTGAACAGACTTAACCGAGGGTTGTTTTCGTACGAATTTCTGCTCTTAGGAAACTCGATGTAAATGATCGTTCACGTTGCCAACTCCAAGGAAATCAAGATTATAGAATTTAATGTCTCTTAATAACTCTACTGATTGCATTTTTTTTCTTTTTTTTTCCTTTTTTCTTCTTTTTTTTATATAATTATCCAGTAGCACGTAAACGCAACGAAACCAGTATCAAAAAGTGTTTAATTAGCGTTATTATCGAACAGTTAAAACGTGGTTGTAGAACGTGACTTTTCATATTTCGCTGGATTTTGTCTTGAAATAAAAATATATTGAATAAAATAAAATAAAATATAGAATATACAATATTAATCTTCAATTCTCTACATAAAACTGATATCATTTCTGACTACCAAGTATCACACGCCACTTTATCCAATGCGATATACTACCGACTGCTTGTAAACAAATACGATTGAGTGTTTGAAGAAAAGAGAGAGAAAAAAAAATTGAGTGAGTTCAAAAGATTAATTCGACTCTAAATTCCGCGGAGATAAATCTTAACCGGATACATATCAATATTCCTCTGTTTACTATGATCCGTTACGAAGACGACCCTGGATAAAACCCCATCGCAAGCTTGCTAATCTGACGAGGACAGGGCTCCAATACAATTACAGGGTGTAAGGACAGAGACATTGACTACGATGAAGCTTATATAAAGTAGGGCAGCACGTTGCACACGTGGTAGTCTCTACAGAGATCGTTTATGTAATCAGTAGTTAATGAAGAATACCACTTGCCAGTCTAAACCATCACCTCTCTTTTAAATGTGAGTGTAATACGCACACGGATTGTACGCATGCTGCCAGATCCAACACGATTAATAATTGGCAGTAGTGACTTGGTTAAATTGCTACTATTTCAGTAGATCTTTACGTAAGATCGTTAAGATAGAAACTATAGGAGGAAATTGGTGGAACGTAGAAATCGTGGGAAATGATTCAAAAGTTTTGTTTATTGTCGTGAAAACGAGATTGGTAAGTTTGAAAAGTAACGCGCAGTTCTTTATGTTACTATCTTGAGTCAAATGTCATCTGTTCTCTTGTTGGATTTTGAATGGTTTTTTTTTTTTTTTTAATTGGCTTGCTTTGGATATAATGCTTCATGGTGGGAATTATCTCGTCCCGATGCACGATAATGGAATACCATGTGAACAGATTAATTTACTGCGTGGAAGATAGAAGACCCTTGCGATTGTAATTTTCTTGCGCAGCTTTCAGCTAATTCGCTGTGATATATGGCCAAGACAGACGTAATAGCAAACGGTAATTAAAAAGGTTTAAAGGTACGTGTGGGAGGTCCGAAATAAAACGGCGCTTCGTTCTTTTATTCAGGAAATTGAATTGGAATTCTGTTCTCTTGGAAAATTGTGTTAAAAATAAAAAATAAAATAATATTTCATTATTTTTCATTTAAATTCTATTTTCCTGTAATTCTTTATTAAAATCAAATTGGATTTTCATAATAAAATAATAATTGATTGAATGGTTTAAAAATATTATTTTTCAGTAAATACTGTTTTCTAAATAATTTTTATGGGAATCGAATGGGAAAAATAATAGGAAATTTGTTATTTTGTTAAAAAGTTTGAGGATCATCCTAGATCACTTTCATTGATAGTTATAATATTGAATGATCGTGATGTTGGAAATTCTCAGAACTAGATCCACGTGACAACCACGCTAGCAATAAACTTATATTCTTGCAAATGACAGATTTCCATGCGACTGATAACAAGTTTAATAACACACGAATCCAGAGAAATCACCAACTGGAAGACTAACTGGAGAAGCTTCGCGCAATCTATTCTCTGCTCATTTCTCTGGATTAAAACGTAGTTTAAAGACAGTTTCCTCATCTTACGTATTCAAAGTGCGTTCTCTGATACCTATTCCATCATCGCTTAATTACGTATGAAGCCTTACACAACAGTTTCTAATATTTTCCTACCTTTCTACCTGGAAAAGTGATTCCAGAAATGAAAAATTTCAAAATACAGTAATTCCCAATAAATTAATCATCTCCAACAATAAATACTGACAAACAATAATTATATATTCGTTAATAAAAACTGTGTATAAGAAGTTATAGTAATCTTTTTTATCAACTTTTTCTCCAAAATCATTGCTTTATTCTTAGTAGCAAAATCTCATGTTGAATGAAATTTGCGACGAAAGGATTCTGCGAATATTTGCGATGTAAAAAGAGGTCTGTTGTGTGAATTCGACGAATCGTATTCCAGTTTCTGGACAATTTCGATGCAATCTACATTGTCTCGAAAGTTGTTCGCTTCTGTCATCGAAAGATCTCGCACGAGACAATGCGTATAAAGGATCCGGCAGGTGGTCCAACACCAGAAACAACATCCTCCGCACGAACCAAACACATTGAGAGAAAGAGAGAGAGAGAGGGAGAGATAGAACCGCAGAAGCTTCTCGCTTCGCTTCTGTTTCGAATCCGGAATGTTTTGGTGATAAGTTACTTCCTCGGGAGTGCTGGGCTGAGAGTCTTCTCAAGATTGCTAAGAATCTGATTTACGAGGCAGCACGATTATACAAGCAGTCTGGCGCTTCATTAACGTGAAATTAATGGGCGAGAGCGTTGGAGCGTGCCGAAAATCGGGTGAAGGAATTATTTCTGGTTTTTAGGCCAATATCTCTCTTTGTCATTGGTATTCAAGAATCTATGATAAAACACTATAAACAACAGTTAACATATTTAGATATCATCAAAAAGTGTTTATACTTCGTATTGAGTTAACGAGTATCAGTCAATTGATTTTTATATGTTAAATTAGAAAATTAAAAGATTCATTAAATCATGTAACATTCATGTAAGATCACTATAAACAATAATTTACATTTTTAGATATGATACAAAAGTGTTTATATTTCGTATTGAGTTAACAAGTATCAGTTAATTGATTTTTATATGTTAAATTAGAAAATTAAAAGATTCATTAAATCATGTAACATTCATGTAAGATCACTATAAACAATAATTTACATTTTTAGATATGATACAAAAGTGTTTATATAATTCGTATTGAGTTAATAAGTATCAGTTAATTCATTTTTATATGTTAGATTAGGAATTTTGGAAACTCGTACAATCATGTAACATTCATGTAAAGATCTGTTCATGTGTTCTCGGCACGTGGCTTTAGTTCTTTTGATCGTCCGAAAGAATGCTTTGCCACGAGCCGCTTCCGTTCCGGCCAGAAAAAATGCGAGATCATCGAGCAACAAATGTGCGATTCCGTTTTCAGGAGACATTTGCGTGTTATGTCATCTCTGGATCCCTGGGACGTAGACGTCACGCAGCAAGGACGACGAATCCAATCTCTCTCTCTCTCTCTCTCTATCTATCTATCTCTTAATAAAGAGCCACGATTGATTGTCCACCGCAGTTATGTAACCAGCAGGCTTTCGATTCTCTGCCATGATTCGTCACAAGACTCTAGCATGATCACTGTGAGGATTCAAAGCCATTTTCATTGTTCCTTCGATTACACGCGAACGTTCGAGGATCTCTCTCTGCATTTATTGCACGCGATGACAACCTTGAGCTTTGTGCAACTGACAGATCATTTCTCCTTCACGATTGCTACTTTGTATCTTTTGCATTTTGTTATGATCTGGAAACCAGTTCTCGATATATTGGTTAATTTGAATTTTTAGCAAAGTTTTTAGGCAGTCGATATTAAGTTTAATCAAGGTCGTGAAATATAAGTACAGTAATTAAAGTCTGTGTAAATTAATTTCCTTAAAAATCCTGGATTTTATCTTTTACGTTAAATTACGTCCTTTTTTGATCGAAATAATATAATGAAACAAGCAATATGTCTACAAAATTTTGCAGAATATTTTTCTGCAGCATTTTACACAAGACAGTTTTTTTTATTGGTGTAAAAGGTGTAATATGTTGATAAAAAGATTGTTCTGGGTAATTGATTAGAAATAGAGTCGAATTGAGTTTAATCGAGAGCTTTTTATCACGATTTGCCAAAACATATAGAAAGGTTCTAATCGAAGAGAATAAAGGTAAATTTTGTGAAGGAAGAAAGCGAGTAAAAGAAGTTACAAAAGGTGAATAATGGTTAGTGGATCCTCGTGGCGCCAAGCTTTTACTGGCGCCGCGCCAACTTTATGGATTTTCTCTGACTCCCGTCGCCACAGCCGGAGATTTCCGGTCTTCCTTCAGGAGATCGTTTGTTTTCGGATCTTCGCCAACTTCCGAGGACCGTACTACGTATTCGCGCGACCGGAAGTCGCCGGAATGCGCCACAGCTAAGTCGCCGTTCTCGTAAAATCAGGATTTCGCGGAAAACCCACTCGAATCCTCTGCGCTTTTATCCGATGAGAAGAACTGATACTCGATGCGTAGGTGGATGATTTGATCAAGGAAGATTCGTGGGATTCGTATTCGCAATGATTATTGATTTATCATCTAAGTGGAAAGTGGGAAATTTCGTTTGGAAGTACTCGCTTAAGCACTTTGAGATTGGAATTGAGAAGTTAAGCTACGTCATAGCGTTTGATAATCTTCAGACGATGGCAAACTTTCTAAACTGTCACGTTGATTAGTTTGCGAATTCATGGTAACGTCAATGGTGTCTCTAAGAATTTCGCTAACTTTGGAAGTTCAGGAATTTGAGATGGAAACTTGGGAAATTGAATATTTATATCAAAATTCAGAAATAAATATCATTTTAAATATTCGCGAATTAATAATTGTTCTTGCAAATTCGCGAAAATATAAATTTTTAAGAATTTAGCAAAGTTTATAAATTCTTGGCGAAAATATGTGGAATTAAAAAAGGAAATAGAATTGCTTCTTTCGATTTTTGCGAATTTTTAAAATTCTTTAAAGTATCTGGAAATTTTTTGAAACTCTTTTGATGGAATTTAAAGCTGATTTGAATTGAGGTATGATTCTCTTGCGTCTACTGAACCGATGGCAAGGTATCTATATGAATGCTAAATTAGACTTGCAGATTTTGGCAGATTTTTGCATATTACACTTCGAGGTTCCATATCTTTGAGACCAGAGCTCTTAGAAAACTTCCACTGGCAAATCCCCATTACCTTAAGAAATGTTTCAACACATTGAAGTTTTTAAAATTCAAGATTAATTTAGTAGCATAATGTCAGGGTTAAACAATTATCAATGAATAAACTTACAATTAAATGAGAAACTTCTAATTATTCAAGGAATTCAAGGAAGTTCCCAAAATGTCTAATTACAAGAATTTCTTAAAATTCACTGGAACATAATAATCTGCACGATTCTTTAAAAAAATTCAAAGAAATACAATCGATCATTCGAAGAATATTCTTAGAATTCTTCCAAGAATTTCCCTCAAATAAAAAGATAATAATCGTAAAAATGTGAAGAAAGGGGAATTGAGCAATTAAACGTAGAAAAATGATTCATGGTATTCGTGAAACCAAAACCTGACAAGATTTAACCCTATCAATTTCAGTCTGAAAAGTTCGAGCTTTGCCAAAGAATCACGTGGCCTGGCCAACAGCCAGTTCAACTTCGTGGAATAAAAATGCCACGGCCTTGTTTCTCTCCCTCTCTCTTTCTCCCCGACCACCCGAATGATCGATTCCCTCAATGTTATCCCCGAGCAACCCGCTGCTCTCCGCAGAAAAACAACTCCAGGAGAAAATTTGAATGAAGCTGAACTTGACACTCGAGTATTCGAGATTCGCGAAAAGGTCACCAGCTGCTTCTTACGACTGTCGGTGACTCAATAACAAGCTCACGATCCTCGGAAATCGATTCGAGAGATCAATAGATCAATCACAGACACTTTAAAATCATTTATCAATCAAATCATTTCAATTTCTAACTTCAAAATTTCCCGAACAATTTACACACATAATTATTGTATTGTATTCTTCTTCTTGATGTTTAGGTAATAATGGAATTCATTGAATTTCTTGATTAATTAAACAAGTGAATGATTCATTAGCATAAAAATAGTAAAAAAATGAAAAGAAAAAGAATTATTATGAATTAAATGTAACGAATGGATTAGAATAATTTGTTTGAGGTAAAGGTGGGATATGTTTAAGTGAATTTAAAGTAGAGAATGGTAGAAAGAAGTGTCATTATCCAGATTGGCAATCGTCAGTAGTTCGAGGGTAACGATTCTATTGATGTAAGAGGCGAAGAACTCGTCTGACAGTATATTTTCGTAGGCGGTATTGATAGCAGTTGAAGACCACGTGGCGACCTGCATCCGAGTCGAACGATGAGGTCACTCGATCTGGGTCAATTAATTCAAAGGATCGATTTTACCCGAGAAACCGAGGCAAAAAACTCCCAGTCGGACAAGGGCGCCCCACCTAAAGTCACGCGAGCTACCTTTCCACATCGTTGGCAAACTCCAACTTCCCAATTTGTACCTTTATCATTGCGAAAAAAAAAAAAAAACAAGTAAGAAACCTGTTGGAAAAGGAAACGAATATTATTCCGGATTTTGCGTTATTCTTCAATGTTACGTTATTATATATTCGGGTTCTTAAATTTCGGATCCAGCCATTGAAAACAAGTCGTAAATGCTCCGCTGTTGCATACAAACAGTCTGACATAAACATTGGCGCAATCGTATCTTGTGGCTGGCTCGTAAATCAATCAGAGTTTAGTTTAAAGTGGTTACTTCGGATTGGATCGTCATTTGAGTCTTTCTTCAATTTTCTACGATCACCGAAAAATCTAGAATAGAATCTTTATCTTCGTTTGCATAATAGTACATTTATTTAGTTTATCGCTTATGCAAATCTTACGAGATAAAATCCGATTTGTACAATGCACTGGTTGCTTCGGAGGAATGCGAGACTCGTAAAACTCGGGGAGAAAATAATTTAGTAGCAATAAAGGAATAACTAAGGAAAGATGTTAAAATGTTTCACATATTCTGTAGAAATTGTTGGAATAAAGTGAATCTTGCGTAATTCAAAAAATTTCGTATGATAAAATTGATGAAATTCGCATTAAAAATCCTGAATGATACGAATAATGATAGATTTTTATTGATATCCATTTCACAGTAATTTTTACGATAAATTTAACTTTGTATAATTTCGATTTTCTCATTTAATAAAATTCATGGAATAAAAAACTGTGAAAGGTGTTGAATATACTAGTAGTTGAAATTGAGCTATAAAAATAGTAGAAAAATAGTAGGTGTAAAATGTAGAGTAGTAAATTTTTTTGTGGTATGTGCCCGAGATATATCCAGGCGCCTCGATGTCCCAACGCACTGCCTTGACCCGACTACGTGATGCGCGAATTTACACGCTACTATTTCGCTTTCAACCGAGGCAAGATTTCGACGGTTTCCGAGAATTTCGCAAGACTGGCCGTGATAAGTACCGAGAATTCGATTCTCTACTGAGAATAGGGTGATAACGACCCAATAGGGGTTAAACTTCCTTTCGAGGGTCAGTGCCTCGAGCAAACCACGATTCGATTTCGTTTCGCTGCGATTTTTTATTCGACGAAGCATTCGCTGCATTTGGAAAAGAATCATCGGAAGTTGACAGAAACGCGGATGAAATTTTTAATGCTTCGATGACGCGATTTTGACAGGAAAGAAAGTGTTGACGTAAGAAAATTCATTAATATGAAAGTCTTGTCGCGAAAGCAAACGTACTGCTGACGTGAAATAACTATGTTGTCAATTTCATAACTTTTGTATCTTTTACAAATTTGTCATTATTTTTTTCACTCATCAGTTTCTTTATTTTTGAAATTCAAAAAAATGATAATTTCATGATAAATGGAGTTTGTCAGATTGTGTAAAAAGTTCAGTACCAAGTTCCTTAATTCCTTGAGGAAACTCCAGGAATAGAGAAACTTGTTAAAGCAGTTCCTGGATGTTACGAGGGTCGTGATCAATTTTTCCGAGGCCATTCTGGGAATTGGTGTCTCCCTATCAGGCAGCGAAAGACAGTAACTGCTATCAGGGAATTGCACATGGACTGAGCAAAGCCCAAAACAGTTTCCCTCTATTTCCGACTGATTTATATATTTCACTTGTCCAACAATCTCATCCCCTATCTTCTTCCATCAATAACAAAAATATCATTTCCTCTTCGAATTACACTCCTTAAAAAACACCAAAAAATAATTTCCCCCAAAATTCACCAATCACAAGAATTCACATCAGTTAAAATTCCAAGTTAAAAATTCCAAGTTAAAAATTGCAAGAGTTTTTCCAGGAGCTTTGCAAAAAAAAAGAAGAAGAAAAAAAGTCGAAATCGCGTGATCAGCTTATCAGCTGCAGAGAATAGAGTTCTAAACGAAATCTGCAAGCTTAGGAAAGTCTGAGCGAGTAAATCCATCCAGTCGAAGGAATTTCCTTTAAGGGTATCTCTCTCTCTGTTGAAACCGACGAAGAGACTCTCCGAGGCGAATGTAACGAGGGGAAGAGACCCTAAAAGTGGGCCAGTAATAGCTGTTTAAGAGGATGGAAACGGAAAGAAGGAGGTGCTGGTAGTGAAAAGGCGAGCGGATAACCGAGTGGAGAACGACTAGCTTTAATTGGTCCTGCCCACTGATTGCGTTAATGGCGAAGCTTTTCAGCTTTTACCATCTACAAGCCTCCACTCACGATCAATCGCAACGTGAAAAATTACTTTTCACTATTTAAATCTCGATCCATCAAAGAAACTCAAATATACAATCTTTTACCATTTCGTTTATTATTATTTCCTCCCTAGGATCAATAAAACAATCTTTATATTCTTAGTTTAATAATTCATTGATCGCAATAATAAAGAAGATTATTTAATGTCAAACAACTGTGAAAAACTTTTTAACAGATTCAATGTGTTTTTTAGAAGGTATTTGAATTTGTAAATTATTAGTAATTACTGGAGATAATATTTTGTTAAATCGAATTGATTTAAGGATTATAAAATTATCGAAGAATAAGTTGAATAGGAGTCTGCTTGCTCTCGAATCAAAGTTACCCAGAGTTGGGGATTTATTCTGGGGGTACTGGATGTCAGCAGGAAGATAAGTCTAAGCTGAGAAGATGGTCCTACCTTAAGAGAGGCCATGTCGGACACGGATCGATGTGTCTGAATGGTTTCCAGCTGGTCCAAGCACCAGTCGAGCTCTTCCATCGTCTCCACGGCTAGTTTCATGTAGGGTTCCTCTGTAAAGAGAAAAAAAGAGACCAGTCAGCGAGTCTCGCGTGACCTCATAACAAAATCATCTCTTTGTTTGCTACCAAATAAAACTGTTTCTACCGTTTCCTTCATCTCTCACTTTCTTCATTTTTTAACAAAACTTGTAATTAATTGACTTGTATACAATTACTCGACCAAGATTTAAACTAAAATTTTACAAATAATTATCTCCAAAAAAGAAGAAGAAAAAACAATAGACACAAAATATAAACTTTCTAATTATCGTAGAGCTCCGGTTAATTAAACTCTTTCAACATGCAGATCAAAGTAAAATTCTCCTGCAAAGGCATTAGCATTTAGCCCACGTGACAATATTACATAAGAGCAAATAGACGACAGAGTCGATTTGTCCGGAAGAGATAATCGTTGAAGCGATGCTGAACCGTAACAAGCATATTATGCAAAATAATGGGATAATATCCTCGGTGGAGGCCTCTGCGTGGAAGATGATCCAGCGAGATCTCTCGAGATAAAGCTCGAGATCTTATGCAAATGAGGCTGGGGTAAAGAAGCGTCAAAGGAGAAATAGAATCTAGCTGAGAATATGCTTGTGTTGGAGATGTACACATACATGTGTATAAAGGTAGATCGTTCGGTTGATTCTTTTTTTGTTGGAAGAAGAAGAAAAAGAAGAAGAAAAAGAAGAAGAAGAAGAAGAAGAAAATGAAGAAGAAGAAGAAGAAGAAGAAAAAGAAGAAGAAAAAGAAGAAGAAAAAGAAAAAGAAGAAGAAGAAAATGAAGAAGATGAAGATGAAGATGAAGATGAAGATGAAGATGAAGATGAAGATGAAGATGAAGATGAAGATGAAGAAGCCTCACAAAAGATAAATCTACAGCGGCTCAATGCGAATGCTAATTTAGAGATTTAATTTTCCCTTGGAGCATCGCGTCTTGTTTTTGATGTCTATGCTAATTCGAACTTTTCCCCAGCCTCACGATAAAGCCTGCCAGCTGCCAATTAAGGCAATGCAATTAATTTCAACACAAAAAAAAGGAACGTTGTATAAGTTGTAAAGGAACGTTGAATAGGAAAAAATATGGCATAACATAACGGAAGCTTAGAAACGGAGAAATTAACGGGAATTTTATTACCTCCTGGCGCCAGAATCCTCGGCTGCGGCGTACTGCTGCCCTGTGCAGCGGCACTCCTACGCGACCTACGCACAGAAAAGGTTATTCCGCTTGTTAGTATCGCATCAGACTCTGATGCCAGTTTGTTTGCAGTTTACTCAGTGAATATCTCGGAAAATATTCGCGATACGCCTCGTGCTAATGACTGCTACGTGGAAATTGAAATTGAAAATTGACGAATATATATCATATTTACTACGAGATGAATAGAGATCATTTTTCCTTACTCAGGATTCTGGAATATGTATTTCTACAGACAGATTATTAATGAGGGACATTGAAGACGTGACTAGAATTGCTAGTAATTTGTTCCTTAATAAGAAAATTTGAATAATAATTCGGAAATTTAATCTTCAAAAATAATGATTCAATTGAGTAGTATTAGAAAAATTTCTATTACAAGGTAAAGTTGAAATTTATAACAAATTTTACGTAGAATATTATTCTGTCGTTCATCATATTCATTTTTCACCAGGGAAATTTTAATTGTTTAAAAAAGCAAACATGTTTCTATAGTGAATTGACCAATTTTCAATTTCAAAATGATTGAAACAAGAAAAGAAAATAGTACTTACTTGTTGGTTGGTACATTGGTAAGACAAAGGAAGTTATTCCTGACGGAGCGCAAGGACGCGAGGATCTGCGCGAACGGAGTAACGATGAGGTCCTCGCCATGGCTGCAAAGTAAATAGAACAAGCTCAGTATGGATTAACTAGGCGTCCACCCAAGAAATACAGGAAAAAAAAAAAGATCAAAATGCTTTTGGGATAGATGGGATTGACCCAATCGACCGGAAACTCTCGATTGAGCCAGATTCTTTTTTTTATTTCTGGTGCTTCGCGAGGCTCAAGCCGCGCTCTATGTGCATGCAGGCTTTCATTGCTCCATCGTTGCAAACTGAACATGAATTCCACAATATTCCACTGAAAAAGACATTTTTCCCATATTTTTTAAAAGACAATTTCATGAGAAGAACTTATAGCCTGGATTAAATAACAAATTGTTTCATTATTATCATGAGATAAGTAACAATATTTTTCCTTGCCCAAATTTATTGATTAACAAGTTTTGTTAAAGAAACGCTTTTTTAATTCTTCCTTGTAAATGTTTTAGCAAAGTCCGACTGGAATTTGCTAACTTTTAAGCTACACTGTTGAAACATATAAAATTCCACAGAGTTACGTTTTGTGTTTCAAAAATAGTCCCATGCATTTGATATTTAACACTCTGCACTCGGAGATTTTATTCACAGCGGAAAGGAATTCTTCAGAAAATACAGTGAGTTACACTGGGGAATAGATGATTTTAATTAAAACGGTGGGACGGGAAAAATACATATATTACGCCATTTAAATAATAATCGAGAAAAGAGTAGTATGGAAAGAAATATTCGAATGCAGAGAGTTAAGAGTAATTTACCTTTGCTTCGATTTCAGGATGATTAGAACCAACTAAACTTAACAAAATTCTTCCTAAGAAATAATTTTAAGCAAATGCATCATTTCAAGTTCCAAGAATTTAAAGATCCAAGATACAAATTTGTAATTAGATTTCTGTTTTAATTCATGATAAAATTCATTTTATAGATATAAGTTTTAGTGGGTTTTAAATACGATAGGATTTAAAGATCCAACGTAGAAAACACGTGGTTCTTGAACCTTCCCTTTAAACTGTAACAAGATACCTATTGTATATCAGCATCATTAAGATCCTTGGCTCGAGAAGCACGATACAAACTGAGTTGATTATAATTGTCGAATAATTGAGCTCAGTTGGCTCGTAGAAGATTCTCCCACTATTTTCCACAATTTCCCAGATCATCGAGAAACGAAGATGCTGGTTGGCATGATGATAGTCTCCAAATTTCCCTCGACCTTATTTCCCCATGGTTCATATCGTTACCAAATGAATAACAGGCTGATTTTCAATACAGCAAATGGAGCGAATAGATCGAATTATCCTTCTACCATTTCGTGGAGAATCAAGAAAATTTCTATCGCTAGTTTCAACACCAACGTCAGCTGTCTGCGCGAAAATTATTCAAATTACACTCGGAAGCTTTGCATTAATTTTGCTCAAGTGATTAATCAGAGTTAAAGCTTCCACGGTGATTTATAGTTCACGTCCAGGAAGGACGATCTAGGTTCAAACTTTGTCCAACTGAGAGAAAAGCATCTCATAAATTTCCATCCTACTTATTAATTATTCGTGAAACTTTGTTATTCATAGTTTTCCAAAAATGTGAACGGAAAACGTGAAACTATTTTGAATTATTTTCTGGTAGAAATTAGTTAATTGAGATTTATAATATTGAGGAAGTTGTTTGGAAGAAAGAATAAGAAATGTTTCTAAATTAAAAAATGGGAATTTTGGTGGTATATTAAGGAACCGGAAGTAAGTCGAATATAGATCACAGCGTTCGTTTCCTTTACCGAGAATATCCCGCAGAATTATCGAGGAACTAAACCGGAAGTAATATGTGGACCAGCGTGGGCTACGTCAACAGGACCGCCATAAAAGTCTAAAAAAGAGCAGTTGGAGTTCAAACGAAAATTTCTCTGCAATAAATCATGGTTAAAATTCCGTAGAAAAAGGAAGATCCTATTTGTAGAAGTTATTCCAAGAAATCTTCGAAATCTTTAGTAAAGAGAATTATGTTAGGAAGAAGAATTTTCAAGATGTTTTCTTTTATTTTTAAGAAAGTATGTGTCTTGCTACGGAAGATTAAGAGTGTCATGAATATTCTGCTCCAGGTGACAGGGCTGTAAACACTGTTTCCCTAATCGTTCCTAGAACGGCTGATTACGAGATTTCTACACGCTGGCTGGTTCGTGACTGACGCGTTGACTGCGATTACATCAAACGCCAGCCGGCCGTAAATACATATACATATAGATACATAGCTGATCGATACTCGTATTCGATGTACATACGTGTATAACTGACGGCTGGACTTATTTCATGAACTTCGAAAGACGAACGGTCGATTGAGAACCTGCCAGTCACGTCTTGTTATTGAAATATCCAGTGAAAACTCACTTACAAAGATAAACAGGAATCATTATCCTTTTTCATTTATCTCAGAAATGATGTTGAATTCAATTTTAATCTGATTCGAATTTTCCTGGTGAATTGTAAAACGATTTCAAGTTTTCTCTGGTAATTTGAGGCGGTCAAACTTGATCAAACCGAGTCAAACTAGAAGTAAATCAGGGAAAGTAATTGAAATTATTGAAATGGAGTGTTCTACAATTAAGGAGATACATTCAAAATGAATTATAAATTCATTACAATTTTATTTTCTTCATTTACTTTCATTCAAACTCGATGAAACAAACTCAAACAAACATCAGACGCATTCAAACAGCTAAAAATACCAATAAATTTGTTTCTGAAAACAAATATAACACTTAACTTCTAAGCGAATTATAAGCAAGTTTAATTCATTACCCAGTTAATTTAGTGTATTCAAACTGGATGAAACAGTAACAAACCACGTGAATAAAATATGAAATCAATTTCAGTTGAATTTCATTCGAACTGGTTAAAAGATAATCAGTATCCAAAGAAGCATAATAAAATCCTGAAGTAAGAATCGAGTAGATAAGAATCTGATCGAAAGAAAAACCGATCTATTCGAAGGGTCGAAAAAATTGTGTCCCTCTTATAATCGCGAATAGCAGCAAGTGGTCGGCGAAATGGTGTTTCTTCTCCGATCAATATGAGAGCAGAAACGAAAGCGGGTGGCAGGGTGCATTGCAAACGACAGAGAGAAAGAGAGAGAAGGAGAGAGAGAGAAAAGCTTTTGCGTCGAGGACCAACTGGGTCAGTCAGAGGGAAAGAGACTCCGGTGGGGAGGAAAATACACGAGGTTTTCCTGCGTCAGACGCACTAACACTGAACGACAGCGACGAATCGAGGAAGCCTCGACCGCTTATGAATTTCTCAGATGACAGGTTAACCCCGGGCATCTTCGTTCTTTGGGGTGAATGGGTTCCCTCGGTTGGACGCGTGTCTCAAAGAAAACGTTCTATATTCTATATTCCCTAAAATTCACTCTATCGATAATAATACCTCAACTTTCTAAGGTAAAACTAATACCAATTTTTAAGGAATAAATTACACTTGTTATTTCTACTTTATTATTTGAACAATGTCGATATTAAATGACATTATTTCAATTCGAAATGAAAAAATTATCACCTAATCGTAACATAATAATTTTCGGAAAGTAATTTAGAGACTGATTTGAAAATTTATTTAGAAATTGTTTCAGTAAAATTGTACGGTTTAATTGATCTAGCTTTTAATCACGGATCAACTTGTTAAAACTTGAATGAAGATAGTGAATAATTTCTAAAGTCGTTCTTTCGTTTGTTCTAACGAGAATATACGACAGAGAGAATTCGGTGAAGATTCCCTTTCGACGATGCGACGTCCATAAAAATGAGTCCCCTAAAATATTGCGTTATCTTCGGCCCAGTTATTTTCCGAAGGTAGAAAGGGTTAGGAGATAAAAGATAGGACTGTGGATATAATCACTGCGGACCTTATAACTCGATTTCTATTTGACAAAGGAAATTTATTTGACGAGAGAGACTACGATCAAATGTGTCGTTCATATCCTACACTCTTATCTCCCTGGTTTTTTTCCTACCGAACACCTGGACATAACCGATCCAGTTAAGAATGAATCAAAAAATATTAATCTTCTAAGAAAAATAGAATTTTTAAGGAAACAAATTTTTAACTTTAAAACTTGTTATATATTTTTAAATTGATTGTTTTAAGGTTTGAAAATTTTGAAAATCGTAAAATGTATCTTTTCCGGTGATAAAGATTCTGGAAAATAAACTCTGAAGAATAAAATTGCTCGCGGTACTCATTCCTCCCAGAGCTGATTCGCAAAAGGAGAAACGATTCCTTTGGAGTATCTCGAAGCATTATCCGAGCGAAACTCGGAATAAAGATCCTTTGTACCACGCTCACGTTCAATTTAACGAACAGCAAGGCTTCGTTGGATCCTCAATCGAGAATTCACCGCGGCAACCTTCGCGAATTCTCTCCTCAAATTCAGGAAATAACGTTTCCTCTCCGCAACAGAAATTCCGTGAAATTCCGCCATCACATAAATCACCCTCTAATAAGCCTCAACGTAAGTAAGTCCCGAGGCAGAGAATTTCAAGTTTATATTCTTCACGGTATTCGCGAATCACCTGCTTCCAAACTTCAAAATTAAAAATTGTAAATCAGTCTGGACAACGTAAATCTTTCATTCCAAACGATTTAAGCTAAAACACAATTGAATTAAAATGAAATTCATATTGATTCGCAGTTAGTTTGATAAATTGAATGATTTTGACGATATTTAGTCCATATTGAAATTTTGAGTAAGAAATAAAAAAAGTCAATTTTGTTAAATTGTAGCTTGTTTTCTGCTACTTTGTTTAAGCGAATCATTTTGATACAGGCATCACAGAATGAAGGTTTGTAAATTGACAAGAAGAAGAAGAAGAAGAAGTGAAGTCGAAAGAAGCCCATTATCGATGGTAAACGACTTACAAGTCTCTTTTCGAAGGGTTCTCGAAGCACTGTTCCCAGAAGAGTGGTCGTCTTGCTTGTCTAACCCTGAGCGCAGAGGTCGACAAGGTCCTAGGCAATCCGGTAGCAGAAGTGACACCACCCCCAGCACCCAAAGAAGGTGAACTCATACCAGCACCACATCTCTTTAACCCCCCACCACTTCCACTAGGACCAGGGAATTCCATCAATCCCCCACTGGACGCAGACATCTTTAAGCTTCTTCCACCTTTTTCCTCTTCGTCCAGTCGAAGACTATCCTGCTCGTCCTCTGGATCCACTTCCAACATGAACCCATGATGGGAAAAGACCCTTTGCTCATCTTCACTCATCGGATCGAAACATCAGCTTGCTCACGAGTCTTACATGTTCCACGACTGTTGAAAATTCCAATTTCAAAATTGGAAATTGATCTTCCCAATTTTCGTGAGATAAAGTCACGTTCTTCAAGTGATTCTTCGACTGGAGTCACTGCTCCTGTTGCTTCTCTTCTTCACTGTTTCTTTATCAAGGTGTCAACTTGGTTCTTCCTCGTTCTGCCACCCTGTTTCGCAGTGATTTATTGGCAATTGTTTTCGACATTGAAACTCTTGCACCTTTTTTGCTTTTTGGTTTGAGAGGGTTTCTCGGTGACTTAGGCTCGAGGGTTTTTTTTTTCTTTTGAGGGGTGAAGTATACTGGTGGTCGATCGAGCGGAGTCGAGGGGAAGAGGATCGCGGAGGGTTGATCGGTGGGAAACACGCATGCGGAAGAACCCTCTACGGAAATTTCTAACCATAAGTCCATGGTAATAGTCATATTTCAATCTGAAGCGTTAATCTTCTGACCTAGATGTAGCGGACTACATCCTCTGACTAAGCTTTCATACGAATTTCGAAATATTCCTGGTCCACAGAGTTTTTATTTGATTAATCCTCAATTTATTATTTTCAAAATTCAGACGAATTATATTTAACTATTTTCGAAAACTCTAGATTGTTGTATATTTTAATAGAAATATAATAGAAGATGTTTTTCGAATGTTTGTAGACTGAAGTTCTGCTTCAACGAAGTTGTCAGACTTCCGCGGTGTCACGTATCTCCCCCACGCGTCTTACAAGTGCAGCGGAAGCCAATAATTGCATTAAACGGCTTTAGACTACCGTAGGAAACAGGATCTTCAGGATTCTGTTTGCTCAAAGGCTGACGAGACTTCGAGATAGAAATGAAGCGACAACAAGCGAAAATCGCAGTCGGAACAATGCCCAATAACATTCTTCCTCTTGGCATCAATGACAAACTGGGCCAAGTCGCAATTTTTAGCCAAGCGAAATAAATTAGAATTTAGGTTTAGGCCTCGAAAGAATCGTACAACAGAAATTGGAGCAACAAAGATATAGAGTATCGTTTTAGGACCAAGTCCAATGATTTTCCGAATGAAATTGCAAAGCTCAATTTTCATTCCTAGCAAGGACTAAAGTGACCACTATAGTCCTTCTTAGTTGTTCAGTCTCCAATTGCCAGACTTTCGAAATTGCTTCTCGCTAGAAAAGTGCGAATTAACAAGATTAGAGAGAAAAGTTTGCGAAGGGTGATAGGAAAAATTGCGATTGCGATAGAAAGTTAAGTAAATGAGACTTGAAATAAATATTTACTAATAGAATTTAAAAATTGAACACAGACGATTTTACAAAATTGCAAAAAAAAAAATGAGAAGAGATATTTCTCGAGAAATTGAATCAGTTTAGTTTGAGATTTCCAAAATTTCCCATGATGAAGATATTCCTAATGGAACTGAGTGAAAAGGACATTCATGAATATTCGAACTGCAGCCACAAAAGATCTCGTTAATGCAACACTTTCGTTCAAGTTCCTCTTTGTGTGACTCGTCTCGAGGATGGTGTTTAAATCTCCAAATTTATGAAGACGAAGGAGAATAGAGCTCGTCAAGATGCCACGCCTCACTAGTGGCATGCAGTAATGCCTCTAAAAGCCAGGAACATGGAGCAAAGCCTTTACATATATATATAATCACCTTTATATATATATATATATATTCGTTTTACCTGTGGCTTTCTACCTGAACCACCAGGAAAATAAGTTCTTATTCTCCGGTGGCATTGCTATCGCGAAATGCTATATTTCTGCTTTGTGCTCACTGCCAATCGGATTTTCCTAAAGAATTTGCACCGGAATATAATTCACTGTGAGCCGATCGAGCAAATTGAACAATGACATTTGGTTTCGAGTCTTTGAACGCCTGTTGCGTTCTGCCATTCAAAAATACATATTTGGAAAGAAGATTAAGAAATGCAATGAAACTAAATTATTAGAAAAAGCTGTAATTTAAAAAATCATTTCTGTGATTCATTTTTTAAACCGTAGAATTATAGTTAAAGTTAATGAATTAAAAATGTAATAATTCTATTATTTCTTATTATTGAGATAAAAAAGACAATTTTTGAAGAATATATTTTCTATTGAATTCTTTATATTCGATTTTCAGCTGAATCAAATTCAGATTTGACATTTTTCAGTTTTTAAGATTTAGAAATTGGCAGATGATTTATTTCGCGAATTTTCCGATTTCTTGATCCTTCGGTAAAGGGAGAGTGCCACAGTGAATCGACCTTGAATCGAGCGGTGCAAGATCCTCGATGTCATTGACATCGAAATTATTTCGCGAGGAAGAGAAGGGGGAGGGAGAGAGCGAGTTCAAAGAGAACAAAGTCTCGGGATGATTTCCCAAGGAAAACTAGTGTATTGGAATCCCGAGTTCCCATTGGCGTAATTCCAGTGACCACTCGCTCCAGTGTCCTTGATCCCACACAAACAGTTTTCTGGAGTGCAAAACACCCGCTGGAATTGGACCGATTACACACAGGTGGCAGGATGAAGCCAATCAACAAAAGTAGAGCAGAGAATTCGCAAAAATCAGCGGATCGTTTTCGAGAATTTTCGATCAAAATTGTCAGATTTATTCGATTCAATTGTCTAGATGGAAAATTATCTTTGACAGGAATTTGTTGTTTAAAGTGACAATAATATATTTAATTATAATACATAATTAACATAATTGAACAGTGAATCAGAGATAATTATCGAAAAGTAGAAATAAAGAGATAAAAATGAAAATAGGAAAGAAAATTTCTTAAAAATTACTAAACGTATTTTTGCGCTGACTGTGCAAAATAGTTTCATCAGTCATAAAAAGTATGACAGAAGCGCAGTGGTTCGCGAGTCGCCAATCTAATCTTAACCTATGCAAAAGGAGCAGTGAGTCACCGTGAACCTAATTATAATCACGTACCGCGGAATATTCGAAGTTCCAAAGAAAAATGCAAAGCACGCGGAATTGATTATGCCCACAGTGAACAAGGCGAAGAGAACGATTATCGGAGAGAAAGAGATTGCAAGTAGTCGGGAACAGTGAAGCAGAGTTTCCATAAGTGGAAATGGATCGATCATGGTCAGCCAGAGGCTAAATCGTCACTGGCGCGAATCTTACGTACGCACGAGGTATCGAGAAACAGGTGGGAATCGATGACGACAATTTAAGGAAAAATGTCTTTGTTGATGAAATTGTGATCCTTAAAAATGGAGTAAAAATATAGTAAACAACAATTTTTATGTACAATTTTCAACTGTATTTTTTATCCGGTTTTCCTTTTTCCTTAATTATTTTCGTTGTCCTGATTTTGGGCTTTTATATCTCAACAACAAAATATAATAAAATTTCTTATTTTACCATATTTTGGACAACGAGCTGATTTTGCAATATTATTACTCCACATTTTTCCTTCATTTTGGCTTGTAGAATTTATTCCGAATGATATTGCCACCTGTTTCGGAGCACTCTGTACATGGTAGACGACCTTTTGCGGCTGTTAGGGTTCACACTGGGAACCCTGACGCAACCGAGCAAGAATTTCTCTCGCTGGCTCTTCGTTTTACCCGACACTATAAATATAAAACCACGCTGCCTCGATAAAGGTACTTGACACCTGGCTTTGTGTTTACCTCGTGGTTTAATCCCTCCTGATGCATTCCTCATCGAACCACTGAACTCTCAAGAGCAATTCAAGATTCACGTACTCGACGAGAAGCTCGAAATCGAGTACCAAATCAAATTTGGAACTTTTCAAAACTTTCATTTTCCGAAATTTCATTCCCATTCGAATCATTCTTCAAAGGGAAATCTTTTTTCAAGTATTTGCAAAGTTCTAAGGCGTTCGATGAAGTATCGATGCGAATGAATCCAACTTCAGCAATATTCTAAGTCGACGGTTGCACGAGCCACTGTCTATTTATAGCGAATGCTGAGTTACTAGTCTTCGGCAAGAAACACACGCTTCAGAACATTGCTTCGCGAAACTCGAAATAGCTTGTTAGTTGTCAGTTAGATTTGCTTCAGATTCGCAAATAGATCCAGATTTATTTTAACACTTTCCACTCGTTAATTATTATTCGTCGATCACTGAATTATTCATCGAAATAATTGATCATTTTCACTGCCAGAATAAATGCAGTTTTCTAAACATTTTTGCATAGATCAATATTCTAAGGATTTTCTTGATAGAAAATGTTTATTAAATAAAAGAAAATATTCGGATAATTTAATGACTGAGTTTTCTTCGTACAAAGAAAATCTGAATTTATCATACTTTTAAAAACAGATGTATAAGGATCTTCTTTCTTTACTTCAGTTAACTTCGGATGATCAAGATTAAGCTAATTGCGAGAAGAAAATTACTATGGAAGCAACCGTTCATTAAAAATGAGTCACGTTCGAAACCGAAAACGAAATTGTGAGTCTACTGTACATGAAAAAATACGCGCCACTGTCAAGCGTCTAGTTTATAATGACTAGTCTGTGGACTATTATGCAAAAATATTTATAATTTTGTGTCATAAGTCTTAATAATTATTGGGAGATATTTCCAAATTATTCGAGTCATATAGATTAAAAATAACTCGAAGCAACTACGTGCTAAGAATAAAGTATAGACAAACCTTGATAACGCAAAAAGTGACTTATTATAAACTGAAGTAAATTGCTTTGAAATTTGACTATTTAAAATTTTTATTTCTCAGCTGTTTTTACTGGCAATTTTTATTTTTTCTAGAAATTAATAATTGGATTATTGGATTCAGGTGAACGTGATAGAGAATCCTAGGAGGCCGGAATAAAAATGAGTGCGAGGTACAAAAAGAATGAATGAATAATAGAATACTGCACTATGAATACTAAAAAGATTTTACGATTAGACTTCTGAATTCCATTAAAGAGCTGACTGAAGAAGGCTATAATTCATTTTGTTTCCTTGAGCTTCTTTGATTTGCGATTCCCCGTTACATCCAATTTTATTAATCTTCGAAGAATACTGGAAACTATAATCCATTCGCAATGTTTCAATTGTAAAAATTCAATTCCAACGATAATTTAAAATGTTCTTAACTTATAAGACTCACAACAATCTTCCACATAATTTTCTAAAAATAATTGAAGGAAACTTGCAAGTTTAAAGGAAAAGTGTAAATTTTATAAATACATTTTATTCTAAATATATTTGCGAAAATTGTTCAAATTCAATTGAAATATTGCTTTCGAAATGGTCATTTCCTTAGGTTGGTGAAAGATAAGATCGATCACAGATAAAGGAAACTGGGTCACGATCATTTTTATTTCCTGGTACTCGACAGTTCCGCCAGAGGAAAATCGCGGTTCTTGTGGATCGTTGATTAGTCATCGCGTTGGTAATAAGAGGGTAATAAGCCTCGTATATGAACAATGACTCAATAAGAGACTTTAATAAGAGTCGTGGAATCCAGCGATAGAGAAAAACTGCGCAAATTCTCAAGATGAATCAAGTGGAGTCACGTGTGTACCCAACGATATATTCTTCATTGAATCACGCGAATTGCAAGGGTTTACATCATTTTTTATAATATCAAAACTACGAAATTTTCAATTTTCAATTCTCAACTTTCAATTTTCAATTTTCAATTCTCAACGTTCAATTTTCAATTATCTACTTTCAATTATCAATTATCAATTATCAATTTTCAATTTTCAATTATCTACTTTCAATTATCAATTTTCAATTATCAATTTTCAATTATCAATTTTCAATTATCAATTATCAATTTTCAATTTTAATTTCAAATAAATATGATTAATGATGTTGTTTGATAAGCAATAATATTAATTGAAAACTGTATCATTGTGAAAATAGTCAGAATAGTATTTCAAAGTTTAGCAATATTTTTCTCGATTGTAGAGAGACAGAATCGATTGAAACACTGAGCGATAATGAGCCAGAAGATTTTCGATAAGCCATGCCAATCTATGTACACGTTTCGGGTCATAAAACAGTCAGGAGACAAGGGAAACCTAGGTCGATTACGATTCTCCTCTGCAACTGTGAATATCACATCGTTATTCGACCGATCACAGTAATAACAGCTCAATAACACCAACCCAGTGATCGAACCTCGCTTGTTAACGATGATGAGACCATTGAGGATCAACGAAAAACGAGTCCATCAGTAATCGCATATTCCACGAGCAATTATACGAAACGTGAAACCAAACCACGAGGTCTAAGTTCTCAACTTGGAACTTTTCACTCTCATCAATCTATGTTCCAACACTACAATAATTCCTAATTAATAAATATCTATCTCTAACAAACTGGAATAATATCAAAATCATTTTGAATCCAAATTCAAAAGCAATTTTACAAACATTCAATTTGAAACTGCAAATTTGAAGCTTTTCACTAGAGTTAAATTCAATTGAATTAATGATTAATTCAATTTATCGAGCAGGGAAAAGTTTCCTGACATCAATACTTCTGAATCAAGTTAATTTACCCTGGTTGTTCATGATCTCGTTACCAACAAAACTGTTTTCCCAGAGTGTTCCGTTCATCAGTGGGATTCGTGGAGAACGACGTTTCGGATTAGTGAGTTTGCTGGATTAGAACGAGCTGATTAATCCGGTTCTACAGGTCTACGAGTCTGTAGGATGTGGTTAGAGAAGCGTAGAGAGTCACCGGATGACAGTGGTTGCATTGGCGCACCAACTTGAAATAATGGCATGGAATAAGGCAGTTATGTCAAATTGTCGGAGAATAGAGAACGAGAAACGAGGAAGGAGATGAAACCAACCAATTTATACTGTTAACGACACCTTTGATACAGTTGACAAGTTATATCGATATAATTATTTCGATCGATCTCCATTTGATTGAAGAAATAAAAACAGAGTAAACATAAGGATCTCGAAAGTAGCTCTCTCACAAGATAATAGTCTATCTACTTTAAATTATTAAGGTCAGAGCGAAGAAGGATCGATCGACGTGCCACGAGACACCATAGAACAATGGAGATCCACCCAACCAATTAACATCACTATACTCAACAATCAAAATAATGCAAAATACTAATCTCCTTTACACAGGATTTAAAATAAACACTACAACTTATTAGAAACTAGTTTCGTTGAAATTAGATATTCAAGCTCCACTCGAAAGACCAGAATATTGTCCAGTAGAATTCACCCTGGAGGAATCAATATGAAAAAGGATATTACGATGAGAAGAAGCTAGAAACAAGTCGAATAGACTCAAAGCTTCTATTCTCACCATGTTGTTAATTCCCATTTGTTATCTCACGATCACTTGGAACCACCCCATTAATTTTTCTGACATTTAGTCAGTTTCTTAAGAAAATTTTCTTCCAAGAAAAATTTCAATTCACTTTTTCTTAGATAATTCTTGTAACCGGCTTTTTTCAACACGTTTATCGCGCACTCGAGTGTTGCATTGGCACCGCGTGCGTTAGTCGCGGCGACGTCCAACTGGCCGGGGTGTTCTGACTCCGCAGAGATTTCGTCCTCTAGATGCGGGAGACGCGGGGCGAGTAAGCGATTTGCGCGGGAAACTTGCGCGTTGTCGCGAGCTAACCCACCTCTATTTTACCTTCGTTCTATCTTTTCTCTTTTTCGCTCTTTCTTCTCTCGATAGCTTTCTCCGTGCTACCGTTAAGTGGCTCGAAGTGTCTAGTCTCGAAATGACGTTCCTCGATTTTTTGTCACAGGTTTTTTGTGGTTCCTCAATTACGATTCGATGGATATTGGTTGGTTATGGTCTTCATAATCCCTTGATACGAATTAATTATTTATTAAGAGAAGATAAACCTGATATTAGGATTTTTTTGTTTTGGGATTGAAATTGATTTATAAGAGATTGTTATCTAATTGTAGGATATTTAATTGTCAGAGTGACGTATTTGGAAAATTCCATGCATTCGACCTCATTTAGCTGGAATTTCATAATTAATCAAGTTTAAGTAATTCGATTAATTTCAGCCCTTCGCCCACATACTTAATACACTAGAATGAAACAATACATTAACACAGATAGATGGAGAATTATATTCACTGGAAAATCATAGTGAAATTAATATCTCATGAATATCGCGACTCCTGAGAGAAGTATTATGCTAATTAGTTGACATTTACAAGCAATTTTCCACGGTTCGATTAATCCTGTAATTGCGATCTAAGCAATTTGCAACGTTTTTGAAGAATTTCTGGAATTGTAGAATAGTGTTAATTAACGAAACATTTTAACAGATGAACTTTTCATCACTTATCTTTTTGTCGAGAATGTCTTCTGTGCGAAATGACGAAAACAATTAAGGATAAGTCGGTAGCAATTGATTCGTACTTGACAGGACTATTGACCGCGATTCGAGTTAATTCCTGTTAATTACTGCCTCTTTGGCAAGAGTTTCTCTCACGATAGATCGAAGAATTCGAACTCGATACATATGTACTATGTTGTTTCATCAATCCCATATCGAGTGTTCCAGTTTCCATATTATTCATGTATTCGCACATCAATTGTATAAACAGTGTTTTACATGAATATTGACCCCGATTTTGCGAATCCTTCGAGAAACTCAATACTCCAGATCCTATTATGCAAAGATCTTCTCCAGCGGATATCACGCGAAATGAATCAATTAATAGACGTTATGATAAATCAGCATTGGATCCTAATTAAATTCAAGATAAATTCTGGATTAATTTTTCAGATAAATATATGTCATATCTGGATGAAGTAAGAATTTTTCTTTTGTTTTATTTTTATAGTGGTAGTGCGTCAGATCTTCGGATTTTCCCGGAGATGAAAAATCAAGCTTACTACCCCCAACATCCGTGTTCTCCGAGATAATGTCAAGTCGACAGATGGAGAACTCGAGGAGCGCAAAGTGAATGCTGCATCAGCCCTGTTTGCACTTACTCGAGATAAAAATATTTGCTCGCGCTGCACTTCTACTAGGTTGCACTTCGAAGTACAAAATAGAGGGAATAGTTTTCCTCGAATCGAATCCCTATTTCATTCTCCCAATTAACATTTACAACTATGAAAAAACTATCGAATTCTAACGTAGACTTTCCAACACTTTTCTAACAATTTTTTAAAATTGTATATTTTCAGAAATATTGTTTCTTTTTTTAATTTGAAAGCAACAGGATTTTATTATCAAGTAGAAGAATTTAATTCGAAATAATAAAAATAGGTCCTTCATTCTTTTTTTTTTTAAATAAGGAAGAAGATTTTGATGCGAAAATTAGAAATTGAAATTAAATAAGAGATGACGCTAATTCGAAAGACAACTTCTTCGAGTTTCTGGCATATTGCCCCTAAAATACTTCACTTCATACCTAGAATAACTTCGCGAAACGTAGGACAGTTTCCTAGGATCTAAAGATACGACAGTGGAAAGATGCGCACATGTTACGAATTCGCGGTATTTCGTTGCAGATAGCGAATGAAACGCAACGATTTCGAGCGAACCAACGCTATTGGATGGATGTGAGAGCAATTGACAGGCGCATGCGGGACCGCGCAGCTGACCACGTAGACTTTTCTCGCTCCACTTGACACTTTGGCAATCAATAATTCATCTGGCAACATTAAGCTAACGCGAAACCATGCCACTCAGTTTTTCATTAATCGAAAACTCTCTAATGCATCCTTAATTGACGATTTCACATATTTACTCATGCAAGGTAGATTTTGCAGCTTCGGCCAACAAAGAGATTTCTTGAAAACCTCGATTTTTAAGTTACCTTTCTTTGAACAATCTCGAAACGATCAATATTCAATTTTGATAATGAGTTTTAAATATGAGATTCTAATTAGGAAATCAAACATTAACATTAACGTTAAGTTGATATCTTTTTAAAATCGTTCCAAATTGAATTTTCCCAGGAATCAACTTAAAATTCAATTGCATTATTTCCTTGATTTTGAATTAATCAAGATTAATTAAGAAGAAGAATTGCGAAGAGTTCAGTTTGCAATGATGCACGATCGCAGCACACTTGTATTACGAAATTATGAGGCTTACCTGTACTGATCGGTAAATATCCTGAAAATGAGAATCGGTTTTAATCGACAACGTTACTTGACTAGTACTCAAAACATGCTGTTAGTTCGTCACAGCTGTTCGTAGACGCAGATATTAGCGTTTAGCTTTAAACGCAGCCGATGTTAGTAGTATTTCGGATGAGAAAGTATCAACTATATCTACTCAACTATTGTGTCATTCTAATAAGATCACTTTTCAGGTGAACTATTCTTACACAGAAGCTCTATCTAACGTTCTAATTGGTCGAATTCTTTGGTAAACTGCCAAGAATAATTTGTCAGAAAATTTGCAGGAATTTTCTTCTCAATAAAGAATTTAATTACTTAATTATTAAGCAACAAGTAAATCAGATCAATTTTATAGATATTAAAATAAATATTTTTCCATTATTAATCCAATTAACAAAATTCTTAAATAAAGAATCATTTTGGAAAACGATAAAGAGAAATGATCCTGCGAAAGTTGGAATCGAGTTGAAGATCAACTTTTGTTTTATCAGTTTAAAGAGGTTTTTTGGTCAATTTGGCAAGAGTTGTATGTTCGAAAGGTCGACTTATTCTAAAGCCGTCACTGAGTTCTGTACTTGTCGGAAAGATCATCCGAAACGGAAGAAAGGAAACGACGGAAACTCAAAAGGAAGAATGATAATAGTGGAAGAATAATATCAAAGAGGGAAGAAATTTTCTTGCTGTGAGAGTCGAGTAACAAATTGTGTTTCAGACATCGTTGATAATATTGTATATATACAATAGAGTACAAGAAAATCAAGATAAAAAAGAACCAACGAACATTAATCAAAGACAGATAGAGAAAACGATGAGAGAAACATAGAAAATTCGCGTTGACTTACCAAAGCTTTCCCCAAAATCGAAAATACCATTAATACTTTCGACTATAAAAAAAAGCTACTTATAAAGAAAATGAACTTCACTACCAATCAATTTAATTTCACTATTCTCCAAAAGAATCGTTTGAAACCATTGTGATGAACAATCGCAATTTTGTGTTTCATTGAAAAGTGTTCTACGATTGTTCGTGGTTTCAAACTTTCTTTCGACGATTTTTCAAATCTAGTGTGTATTATATATATATAATATTACGTACGCAATTCAGACTTTGTCAGACTCTAACTCAAACGCTACCCTTTCACGCAGCCCTCGTACAGAAAAGCAAGCTCGTCTAGCAAAAGCTTCGGTCAACAAAGTAGCGCAAGAAAATCATTCTATACAGAGTGGCACAATTAATTCAAAATGATCTTGGAAGATTCTTGAAAATGCCTAAACATTTAAAAAAAAAAAAAAAACCTAAAAGAAAAACCCTAGTATCATTTTTGTCTGAATTAGTTGTTGGCGATTTTCTTGAGCAATATAAAATTGCACACCCTGTATAGTAAAATAAAAATCCATGCAAATTGAGCTGTACAGTGTAAACTAATCGATAGAAGAAAATAAGGGAGAAGCTTAGAAAAGAGACGGGTGTGTATAGTGAGAAATAGAAGTATATCTCTGAAGAGGGTGAATCAATGATGAGTCGCGATTAACAATAATAATGATAATAATATAATCCTCTATGGTGTGGGGTGTTAGTTGCTCTTGTGAGTGTCTAATTGTGAGAAATAGAAATAGAGAGTGAGATATAATAGAGATAGAGATAGATAGAAAGATATAGAAAAAACGAAAGGGATTAGTAGATAAAATAGGATCGAGAGTACATACGCTCGCTCAACAGGAAGCTCTGTCTCTTTGAACCTGCAACCCAAGGATCACAAAACATACATGATATTGTCACACCCCGCACCGGAATCAAAGTCCACTGCGAAAGGGATTGCTGGCGACAAAATTCTTTATTGGATTCCCGATCGCGATTTGTCTTCAATGAAATTCTACGATGGATCAAGAGAATTTCATCTGACAATGATTTCCTTTGTGGCACAGCAACGCCTTTCTGGCAGACCGAAAATCTAAGACGCGCTGAAGGAATGAGATACGAGGATGATGTGTCTATGTGTGGCGAGGAAAAGTTTGCAACTGATGAGTTAAGTAGTGTTGTCCCTTTAAATGAGATTCGAGAGATTACGAAATTGCAAATGACTTTTTTTACTTAAATATGTTAATTTTCAAAGTTCTTGAAATATTGTTCTGTTCGAAATATATTTCAATATATTGTAATCAATTTCGATATCGTAACATTTTAATTAAAACGATATTGCAATATAGTATACTGCTCGTTATTCATAGGAATCGTTTAGTATTTCGAAGGATAATTGATATTAATTTTGATGGAAAATGCACCCAGTGCAAAGGGATAAATTTGAAATTTTGAAATGTTAGATGTATAGGAGAATAATTATTCCCTGTATGGATTCTCTGGCAATGACGCGCTCTTCGGAAAATAAATAAAAAAAAGTCGAAAGAAAAAGGAGAAAGAGTGTTCCCAATGAGCTACGGCAAAATTGCAAAGCAAAAAGTAAAGAATTCAATGTAATAATGCTGAGTGGCGAATTTTTCGGTGATTATTATAATAAAATTTAGGTGTAACAATTGGAAGAATTTTGAGAAAAATTGGTTTGGGGAGGAGCAAAGTTGACGAAGAAGATCGTGAATTGACCACAAAAAACTTCTTATTATTGTTACTTAATATTATATAAATTCAATAAGTCAATCGTTGAAATTTAAAATAAATATTGGTAAAAAAAAATCTTGTATACTCTTTTGATAATTCTGGTAATATAGGATTTTTAGAACTAAAGTTCTAGTATCAGTAGTAGAGGCCGCAACGAGTCAGACATTACAGGCATCTGTAGCAAAGAATTCTGTACTACCGACAGAAAACTCTTCGCGATACGAACTTCGAATACCGTCAGAAGATCGCGTAGTCTGACTAAAACTGTCCTTATTCCCTCACCGCGAGCAGTTATCGACACGCTCACTTTCGTGTCTGTCCACGATCCTCCTTATCCACTTGCTCCAGCGAAACAACTGGTTTTACTTTACCAACTCGTATACAAAAAAAACACCAACAAGACTAAACAAGTTAAACAACTGCTGGCAGACGTGAGATCACACATTGTTTAGCGTGAACCATATAAATACAAGAAAAAATAATAATAATAATAATAATAATAGAAAAAAAAAAAACACGTGAGTTACAGAGAAAAAGACAAAAACGTGATTTGAGGGGGTGAATTTGGCTCCCTTGAATAAAAAACGAAAAAGAAAACGTGTGCATTCTCACAACAGCCAAAAAGAGACTTTTGTTCACTCGTTCATCGAGTGAAGAAATAAACCGTAAGGATTCCTACGGTCCTATGACACCGAGAAACACGATAAAGATTAAGTACTTTGTACAAATCCAAAACGAATACTTTGTACAATGTCAACGCACCCCCGGATTTGGGGGACGAGACTTAGATAGAAGGGGGTAAGATAGAATAAAGTTTACCTTTCGCTGGCGATAGAGCTGTTGCGCGACATCGACTTGGGTGACATTTCGAAGTCGCTGTCGCTGCGGTAGAGGAAGCTCTCCCGACGTTGTGGCAAAGTTTGCAGCACGAGACCTGCGTTCGGTGAGGCGCCACCACCCCCCGCCGCACCCCCATCCAACGTTGAGGCGCCATTCTCTACGTCGAAGCTGTAAACAAAAAGATTTTTCTTATGAATCATCGTTCTTGCGTTTTTTGTTCCGAGACATCTCTGAAATTCGACTGTAAATTTCAAATTTATAATTTTCTGAGAATATATTTTTCAATGACTTGTTTATAACATTCGGAATTTATAATCTTTATGAAATATATAGTTTTAGTAAATTCAGTTTCTGAAATTCCATATTTCAGAATTCCCGATTTTTATAAAAAATGTGATTTCATAAATTCGATTATGAAATTAGGAATTCATTTCAGTAAAATCAGTTCATAAAATTAGGAATTCGGTTCATTAAAATCAGTTCATAAAATTCGGAGTTCATAATTCTCATGAAAAATCGAATTTCGTGAATAAAATTTCCTATATAAATTTCATTTTCTTGGATCAGGGTATGCAGCAGCCAGAAATTCTGAGATTAAGCCCTGTGAGACCAACACCGGGCAAAATATGTGTGATAGGATTCGCAATGACACTAACGACGTGCTGGTATCCCCTTGTAGGTTGTTTCGACCCGTCAAATTCGAGTTTTATCCGACAGCCAGTGCCATAAATACTCTTAATTAACTCCCAGCGGGACTCTATGTTCATGGAAAAGCCAAACTTGGCCTGGCGCCAAGAGTCTCTCCCAGAATGAACAACGTTCCTTTTTACCAGAATCATCTGGAATTCATGCCAAACACCCAATTGAAAACTTGGAAATATTGATACTAACAATAAGTCGATGAAGATTCCAAGATAAACTAACAATAAAAATTATCTTCCAATATAACTGGATCGTAAACTTCATATCGATCCAACTCAATTAATTTGACAAACATTGTTTTAGAATTTCTCAATAAAGAAATAAATTAACTTTTATTAAAGATGATTCTAATTTGTTTATTTCATCTTCTAACTAATCCAATCCTATCAGTTTGGAAATCTGTTTCTTGTTTATTTGCCGAAAGAAAAATGAGTGCAGATCTAGCGTTTTGATGGGCATAGGATTTTGAAAAACAAATACACAGTATAAAAGTAGATTGGCATCAAGGTCTACCGGACGCAATTCTTTTTTTTTCTTTTTCACGCAAAAATAGATTTGTTTGCGTAAGATATGTGGCATCCTGTGCAATTAGGGTGGCCAGGACAATTCGCTCGTTGAGTCGCCTAATTACTCTCGTGTAATTAGACATGTTTGTCGGCGATGTTTCGCGCCTTGCCACGTCAGTGGAAAAGAGACACAGATATTAGAGACTTGGGCATCGTTCCGTTCTCGATGCGCTGTCATTACGCGTGGTATGTATTATGTAAGCCTCCGATTAATTCTCTAACCTTGCCATTCAGTGGCTAATAGTGCTTTACTGTCACACAACGACGCATGCAACCAATTCCTACGGAACACCTAACAAATCTTATTCTTTTCCAGATGTATACTCTATTTTCTTTAGGAATCGGATTCATTACAAATGTAAAATATTTAAACAAATCCGTATTAATCAGAAATAGATACCATATTCTGTCACTAAAGTTTCTTATAATTCGATTCAAGTTCATAAAATGAAATTCGGCAATAATTTGATTGAAGTTCATAAAATGAAATTCGACGGTAATTCGATTGAAGTTCATAAAATGAAATTCAGTAAAAATTGGATTGAAGTTCATAAAATGAAATTCAATGATAATTCGGTTGAAGTTCATAAAATGAAATTCAATGATAATTCGATTGAAGTTCATAAAATGAAATTCGATGATAACTCGATTGAAGTTCATAAAATGAAATTCGACGATAATTCGATTGAAGTTCATGAAATGAAATTCGACCATATTTTGATTGAAGTTCATAAAATGAAATTCGATGATAATTCAATTGAATTTCATAAAATGAAATTTTTATCCGTTTTTTTATTTCATTTTATGAACTTCAATGAATTATTAGAAATCAGAAACTTATGAAGCAGAACGTATATTTTTAATAATTACAGTTAAGTATGAATAAGAGAAATTTATCATAAATTCTATTTATGAAACTGATCTTCTCGAATTGGAAAAAAGGTAGCTTCGACAAATCACAACTCCCACAAGTGTCAGTGGAATATATGCGACCGAGTGACAGTCCAATTTATAGAAATCGCAGGTTTTTCCCTGTAGGAAAACATTTCTCCTACAAATACATGTATGTCAGTCGTTAGAAAAACGATTGGAAGGCTCGTTAAATCGTGCCACACCTATACCCACTACGATTACCGTGGATAAATGCGACGCAGATATTGCTGTTGACACTGCCACGAGAATAGTCAGTTCAAATATTTGCCAAGAAATATAGGTTTTTCTTGTAAATGCGTTTCTTGTCTCGTTCAGGCAAATCGTTAGCAGCGCACTCGAAATTGACTCTGTAGGATCGAGTGTCGATTGGCGTTTGCTATGCTAACACAAATATTGTTTTTGGTTACCCAACAAAGTCAACTACCATTCGAATACATTTGTTATCCTGAATTAATACTACAAATATTAAGAGGAATAAAAAAACTTGTTTAAAATATTGATATATTTCTTTTCTTGCAATTTTTCGAAGCTAATTATATTTGCTAAAAATACAGCTTTTATAGAATTGATCAGTAATCAAATATTGAGAGAGAGATTAGTGGTTGAATATCTCAGTATTTACATAATCGGAAAGCTTTACAGATCGCGGATCGCTCGAATGTGATTAGGATAATTGACTCGGCCCTTTCTGGAGGATTACACCCCTTGGTGACTAATTAAAGAGGATCACTCTCGCTGTTCCAGCTTCATTTGCTAATGGATTCTTTCCCATTCTACTTGGCGACTCGTGCACATCGTCAACGCTTGTTTGATTACGTTTCAAGATTTAACGCCCCTCGATGGATTGAGTTTGGTCAAACCCACGATAAACTTTCCATAACCTGCTCGATAGGTCAATCATATTTCAATGACGATTGCAAGATTTAATTTCATAAATTAATTTCAGTAGAAATCTACTAAATTATTTATAATTTTTATATTACACTTGAAATAGGAATAAAAATGTGTAAGTTACCAAATTACTTTCTTTTTTATTGGATTTGGAGAAATTTGAGAGGTTGATAAAGGATCCAGTGCAATGAAATATTTAGACACTTTGTTGAAAGCGAAATTTCAAGAAAAATATTGTAGATTTTGAGAAGAGAAACTTACGGCACAGCAAGGTAGAACAACTTAGGATGAGGCTTAGCTCGCGAGAGACTAGAAACACAGCCACTGTGCCTTCGGAATGAAGTCAGTGGCAATGACACTCGCATTGTTCCTGAATCCCGTCGTGCAAGTCGCGTTGACATCTCTTGTGGCATTAGAATCGTATAGTTGTTCATACTGAACTCAATCTACCAACATTCTCCTCCTCCATCGATGACGATAATAACAGTCTTCAGTCTCCAAATTCAAATTTCTTTCACTCAACAATTTGACGAACCCCAAAACACTGTTTCACAGCATAAACTTTGTTTTTTCTTCGATGGAGCGAGTTTTTACTAGTTAAAAAAATATTTCCTGATGCGAAACTATTTTGCTACTTTGTATGATTTATGTATGAAAGGATTCTCATTTTGTTTGAAACGATTCAGGAGTTTATATTGTAATAATTTTGGGGAAAAAGGGATGAATATTTTTCGAAAAATTTGAAATACTACGATCTTGGGAACAAAGACGATTTTGGACAATTTTCTCGGAATTTGTAATACTGATTTTAACTCAAGTGGATTTCTCTCTGTCATAAATATTCAGCCAGTCGTTAAAGAGCTGAATAAGCTGTACTTTCAAAAGCCATAACGCAGGATATTTGCAATTCGACACTTCTGGAGATTTTTCACGCTTTCAAGAATAATAATCCCCAGGGTTTCTCCAGAGAAATCATATTTCTCACTCGAAACTGTTCTTTGATGATCGATTCCTCTTTCGCCTCATTGAATTCTAAAGAAATCCTGTCATGAATATGGAAAAAGAGTTTCGGCGAAATCGGTGAAAATGTCGAGGAAAAAAGAAACTTAATATATTCCACAATATCGTCTTTTTCCATTGACAATAACTAATTCTCATTTTAAAAAAAAACAATTTAGATTCTTATAAGAATCATCAATATTGGAATTAAAGATCAATAATGAGGTTAAAGAAGTACGATTTAACGATAGAAACTGATCAAATGTATCGAATAAATCATTTCTTCCAAAGTGAAACGAATCACTTGATTCCCGGTACTAATTAACTCTGAGGATTTCTTTTAATTACTGTGGAAGACGAGAAGAGCAGTTTCTGAGCGACGAATCGCGGAAAGGAGAGCAAATAATCCGGGTGTAGTTAATGACTACGATCTTCGAGTTAGAACCTCGAAATACGATGCTCATTAATCTCGCTCTGGAAAGTTTCCGATGACAAACTTTGTTTTTAATGAAATATCTTGGATAGTATCACAAAATTGAAACTCCCAACTCTTAAAATAAAAAGTAAAATAGATTTAGAAATAAGAGCAATTAAAACGATCTCAGTGATTAGAGAAATATTCTTTTATTTTTCTAATTTTTAGTCAGTAACTATTTATTATATTCGCCGACTTTTCTCCAAAGATTTTAGACCCTCGATTATAGTTACACTCGTTAATAGACTCAATTGACCAAGCTCAATCGCTCGAATCAGTATTCATTTCACAAGGCAGAATAAATTGATTCGTAGTCACTGGATCGTTATATATCTATTTCACGAATCATCAACTCGCGATCCTATTCCATTCGAATGCTAAAAGAATATTTCTCTCCAAAGTTAAAAAAATCCTGAATAATAAATATTACAGAATAATCAACAAGTTACGATATTCATATTCCTAAAATCCCAAAAATAATTCTTTTTCATGTGAAACAGGATATTTTAATTATCAACAAAAATATTTAATTTATATCTCGAATATATACACTAAAATAGGAATAAAAAAATTCGATCTGGTTTAAAATAGATTCTAACTATATAGGTATATAATATATAGTATATTTGGAAGAAAGTTTCGTCGACTAGTTTTCCAAAAAAACGTGAAACACGTTGGCTACATGTTTGTATTCTGCTGTTCGCGTGACTTTCGATCGAGTATCGTTGTAAAAACGGGAGAAGCACTCGGCTATATTTTCCGGATGTTATTGAGGGGATCAGGAATGCCTGGTGTAACGAGAAAGAGAGAGAGAGAGGGGAGCTTTGTGCTTCGAGCTATATTTTTCGACAGCGATCCATACTACAACATCTAAACCCCGAATCAAGTCTGTTCTGACTTTAATCCCCCTCAATGTAAACTTCTCGGTACTGTTTTAATGAAGGATTATGATAAGTGATGCTCGTCGCGTTGAAATTCTCTCTTGACACAAGAAACTTGTTTCGTTGATCGAATTAGTGAAACAAAAGTAGAGGATTAATTTAGTCAAAACTATAGCAATGTTATTATTTGAAATAATTAGTTGAGATAATGATCAAGTCTTATCGCACATCTTATTCAAAATAATAATTTGCTTCGTTTATTTTGGAATAGGGAAAAGAAGTAATAGAAGAAAATTAATGAGAGTTTGGGATGAAATTGAGCTAATTTTAATTAAGCAGAGTTAATTGGATGGAAGTTATTATTTGAAATATAAAGGAATATTTTCGATGGGAATTACTGTTTTTTAGTCAACAGAATAATTGGAATAGTTTTAATAAAAAAAATTCCTCGAGAAAAGATTCTCAATGAATCATAAATCATTATTGAATGAATATTGTTGATGGAAAGAAGAACTATAGTAGTTTCAATAACAAGTATTATTTTTGTTTTCTTCATGTTACGATTTCATTTTTTCGAGACTTAATCCTGACTCACTGTCACACAAGGATCACTGCGAAAATACGAGAACTATAAGTCATTAAGGTTCGTGTAAACTCAACAAAGAAACTGTGAATTATAGTTGGCAAAAGTCTCGCTGCAATGGTTCAGAAAAGAAAATTTCCCTGCGTAATGAATTTGGAATGATGCTGTGAAGGCTGCGTGAGATTAACTGGTAAAGCCCTCGACGCACAAATGGACCCGGGCAGATATGAAACAGGCTGTATCAAAATGAGGTCGGCTAAAAGCAACCGCGAGCTCTTTCGACCCCTCGCGCTCGACGATCTTTACCTTTTACTATACTTGCTCGATTCTTTTTAAGCAACCATTCAAAACAGTTGCTTCGAAAAAACTCACTAATTATAATTATGACTCATAATCAAATGAAATTTGCAAATAAACAATGTTGAAACTAAGGAAAAGGTGGCAAAGAAATTCAAGAAAATTATAGAAATTTTTAATAAGAAGAATTTATATTAATTGTGAGTATTCCAAAGAATATTTTTTAATTATTTTATAGTTTATGTGAATATTGCAAATTTCTCTTTATAAATCAGATTATTGTCAATTAGAATCACTTTAATAAACGATGTTAGAACCTTCTTGAAAGAAAGTTCATAAAAGTAGTATTAAAATTCCTTCGCAAAACGCAATTCCGCGGTAAAAGATACCAAATCAGATTTACTTGTTGCGCAAAGTGGGCTCGATTCCCAAATCGAATGCAGTCAATTTTTCCTGGTTATTTTTACCGGAGGGAACTGATTGTGAGCGGAGAAACAAATAGGAGGCTAATGGAAATCCATGGGAGAACAGAGTGTCGTTGCAGGATCAATAATTGCACGACTGATACGTCCTAGAAAGGAGAGAGAGAGAGAGAGAGAGGGAGAGTGAGAAAAAGAGAGACAGAGAGGGAGAAGAGTCGATAGTGATAGTGCCCCACTCAGAACCGATTATCTTTTTCACAATACACCCCCAGACGGCTGCATCCAACAGGGTAGTACACGTAATCATTCTCTTCTCCTGACAATATTGCAACGCGTAACACTGTTATTGTATAATTTCGCAATTCTGCGAACCGAACTGTACTTCTCCTCTTCCAATTTCACCTTAAAACACCTGCCAACTTGCTAAAGATAAGAACCAAGTAGGAAATAATTTATTCAAGAAATTCAGTTCGTTCAAGGATCAAGAGAAACAGTAAATTTCAGTGGAAGTAATAATAATTATTTCAGAGCGAATGTTGGAGCGAAGAAGAAAATATAATCTTTCGAGACAGTGTACAATATTTTTAAATCATTTTTTAAACTACTATAAATAGGATTTCGTAAAAGCAGTATTTAAATATATAATAGGATTTCCATCTCTTTTCGAATACAATGTATTTTCCATGGTAGAAGGATTCGAGGGAATTCTTGATCTATCCTTTAATGGGACACGATGTCTTCTGAGTATTTCGAAGGTATCGTAATGGGTTCTACTCTCTCTCTGGAATGTGGGTAAACATCGTTGGAAAAACTCTGGTAAGAGAATAATGGGGGGACTTTTTCTCAAGCTTCTTTCTTCCATTGGAAGTCTGCTTTTTTGTAACGCGTGTCTACGGTGGATGTAAAAGATGGGATATCTCGGTAATAACGTATTTGGTTTTTTTAGAAGCTGAGATCAATGAGGATCAACGAAATAGTAGTAAAAAGTTAGCGAAATTATTGTCTTGTTTAATTGTATTAACTGGTGATACAATTTTATTTCAAGAAGCTGATAATAATTATTTTCAAACTAACACTGCTAAACAAATCAAAAATTCAATTTAAAATATAGTTAATTGGGATTAAATTCTAAATCGAATGACTAATGGAAAACTTTTGGATTTTCCTGACAGTTGTAAAGAAATCTTGATTTTATTTTATGTAGTTAGTTTATAATTTAATAAAAGTAAGAATATATATCATTTATATGACGATAAAATATTTGTAGATCAAGTTTCTTTTAAAAATTAGCGTAGAATAATTATCAGAAAAATCGTAAGGAAGCGAACGTAACCGGAAACTGAATTTCCAATTAGTTGAAGAGAGTTAGGAGTTCAGTCACCGTTCTCGAATTTCGTTTTCAACGATCAGCTTGCCCATTAGTGAGCCAGTTGGCGAACAAGAGCTAAGTACGAAGGAATTCTGAAGCTTCGAGAAGCCATTTGTAGCTGTTCGACGAAAGGAAAAGATGCGGTTCGATCGGAAGTAACTTCTAACAGGGGATTACGGTTTGCTCCTGGTTGATTCCCTCACACAAAAGCATCGCAACGCAGACCGATTAAAGTGGAACAAAAATATTTACACGAACCATTTACTCTGGGAAAGTGGGTTTTCCTGGAAAACTGAGTCTCATGGTCTATCTCTGTCTCTCTTTTTCTTTTGGATCCTTTATTGATGTTAATTTGAACCCTGCCCTCTACTTTCTTTCGACTTTTTCCCATTTTCCTCGCGAACAACCCATCTGGAATTTACGACTTGGCATTTGCGCGCGAATTTTCTCAATATTTTCTCTCGATCGCATGCTTCTTCTGTGCGAACGGCCGCTATCGCGGAGACAATATTGACCCGAGACTCCAATTAGGCGATTGCTACTCTCGCTATCTTTTACACGTGTTATTCTAGCCGATGGCTTACACAGCTTGATGCTCCAACAAGTTTAAATAGGCGAATTTTTATGTGATATGTCCAAGATTCGATTGTAAAAAATTCGAATTGCAAATAATTATTGGAACAATATTATTCAATTATTCGTGAAATAGATCGATCTCAATAATATTTCAAAAATAAATTTCAAGTTGATATATTTTAAAAAGGAAAATTCATATTTATGTAAATAATTATAAAAGATGGAAGAATTTGGAAAGTTCATTTTCTTGATCAAGAATTTCATTAAAAAGAGACGATTCAACGATCCTCCTTTTTTAAGATTCTAAAATTCAAGAAATTATTCTGGAAATATCTGATGATCGTTCATTTTTCTTTTAATATTTTTTTTTTAATCCTCGCAATAATAAATAATAATCTGTATTTATCTCAACCCTAATAATAAAAATGCCTGAGACTTGAGAGTTAAGAAAGGAACAAAAAAACTAGAACTCGATCAGCTAAATCGTTTCCATATTTCTATTGTGAAAACATTGTTGCAAATCGTTGAATCACTAGGAATGAGTTTCGCAGCAGGATTTCGTAGCCGACATACTCGATCCATCGAACACTATTTCCGATTCACAGGAAGCAAACTCCATTCAACAGATTGAAAACACTGTCGAAACTAGCGGAAATATACACAAAAGCCACTGCACAGAACTACGAGGTTCCCATTGTTTCACTTGCGCCATTGACATCCGCCGATTTTCCACTCTCGCACTGTGACAACGAATCAGAACTCTTTCGCTTTTCACTGAACAATTCGCGAGGAAGAAGCGAGGAAGAAGCGAGGAAAAAGAAGAAAATGGAAAAATGGAAATTTTGAGAGATTTGAAAGAGATGAAGTTGAATGAAAAGAATTTAAGGGTGACGTGGTACACACGGTATATGTTTCTGGTTAGACGACTACGCTCGTCGCGTGCCGGCTGTGAACTGGCTCCTGCTACGCCGACACTGTTGCTTATACCGGCTTCCATGCGGCCCTCGCCACTATTCGATACCCGAGTCAACTGCGATTCTTCCATCGTTCTTAAAACAACTTGCAATTTATCCAATCCTGAATTCTTGTGCTTTTTAAAATAGCAGGCAATAAGTAGCAATATTTGCGACCTGGAATTCTCGTTCGCGGAAAATGGTCCAAAGTCAAAATACTTTTAAAAATAGAATCTTAAAAAGAAGATTTGCACAAGTAAATGAATATTTGCAATCCTGAATCATTATTCGCAAAAAATGGTTCGAAGTAATAATACAGCTAAAAATAAAATCTTAGAAAGAAGATTTGCAAAAGTATCTGAATATTTGCAAACCTTAAAAAGTAAAATTGCAAAAAGTATCAATCTTTGAAATCTTAGCGAACGATTCTCAAACGAAAATCCTTGCAGATTATTATTTTTCACCTATTTATTATCCTCAGTTCCGTACTATTTGATCTTATCAAATTGGTGTCGAGGATTCTAAACAGCGGATTATTAATAGTGATAAACTGTGTCCATGGTGTGCCAGTTAACACTGCTAGACCTCCTCCCATTTCTGCAGGCCTTCGATTCCGCGAATTGCATAAGTAAACGACTAAAAAAACTTATGTTTCAGAATTCCTCTGTTTTAAACTTTTCAGAAAATTTCCAGCTATTTCCACGCAGTTTAAAACTCTTTCACATTCTACATACAGAAGAAGAATTCGCGAAACATTCCCACAACAAATCCTTAATCCTTTACCATTCGCAATCACGTTAACTTTTTCGAGCTTTTTCATTAAAGCTTTTTAAGCTTTGCAAGCTTCATCCCATGATCTCGTGCTTTCGCATTTAATCGCAAAAGAGGAGAAATCGAATCGCTCATAGAAGACCCAATTACAACGAACTACAGACCCAATTAGTCGAACAGAGGCAGATTCGAGAGAAAAAAAAAAACCGCCACAAGGATAAAAGGATCCAACGATTGGATCCGTGGAGGATCAAGCGCGAAATCCAGGAATTTTTCTCGCAAAAAATCTGGAGAATGATTCGAGGGAATCGCGAGCAATCCGCGATTTATCGCTGAATGGGAAATGGCCTGTATTTATGGCGCTCGATAAGGGATCGGTGGAATTGATATCGTGAGATCCACGAGCAGAAGATAAGCGATATCCCACGTTTAGAAACTCTTTTTCTTATTGTTAGTTAGTCACCGTGAACGCAGCTTACTTCAACAAGAGTGTGCCATTTAATTTGGAGATAAAACTTGATAATAAAACTTTTTTAATAATTCGATACGAAAACTCGAAACTGTCTTGTTTAATTAATTCGTTGATTAAACATAGATACGTTACAATTTTATCGATAATAGAGCTGGATTTTTAATTGAAAAATCAATCGCAAATATCCGGTGACAATATTGCAAAAATGATTATATTAATTAATTATGTAAATTCAGATCTATTTTGTGGCATCTATAAAATTGATTCAAGTATTCTAATTAAATTAAGAGACAATATTTTGGAAAATTAATTCAACAAGAAAGTAAGAAATCGTAAAATTTCACATTAGCAAAATAAATAATATGACATTTATTTCGGTCCAAGAATAAAATTTCTAAAGATTCACGTTGAAAGTTCAAATTCTGCAGAATCGACGAAGCCCCGTAGCTCTTTGAAAAGAATTTCTCGGGAAGCTCTGAAAGCTGCCTAAGAGATTCTAGTCAAACAGAGAAAGAAAATCCGAGAAATAAATATTCCATGAGCATCTCTCTCATTCACGATCACGTGGATCGCGTTGCACAGTTATGAAACGGAGTCTGCGATCGGCTTGAGAGAATGTTTTATTGATTCGAATGACGCTGCACCGGAGGAAATTGACGCCTCGTGCAATTGAATCCTTGCGAATCGAACCCCTACCAAACCCATTGCGCAACATTTCCAGTGGAAATCACCGTGAAACGCGTCTTCTTAGGCGAAATTTCGCGTTATCTCGCGATTTCCTCATTTTCCCAGGAACCAATGCATCGATCGAAATCATTCAATTAAAATCACGTTTCCCGAGGAAATCACCAGGATGACAAAGCGATTCATAGAAGCGATTGGAATTATTTTTCAATTAATTAGTGGAATAATTAATCATCCTCTGTGATAAATAGTCAAAATTCACATGTTAATCAACATATATTCGAAATCTCATTAATTTACATATTAAATTTCAAATTGTTCCACATGACTCGTTAATGATTTCGATTTTAATGATTAAAAGAGATTTAATTATTGTTCAATTATATTACTTGTAATAATTAGTTCGACAAATTTATAACTTATAGTGTGAAAAAGCAGGAAAAGTAAACTGTGAAATATTATAAGAATCAAAGTAAAGCGATTACACCCAAGAGAGATAATTATTGAGAACGATTAATTTCAATTACGTAACACCAACGCAGTTGGAGGAAGAAAATAAGTGACGCGATCGACCGAGTGGAAGTTAATCGCGATACTCGATAGGGTGGCAAAGAGACACCGAAGAAAATTGTGAACTTTTTCTTCTTCGATTCGCGAACCAATCAGCAGTTAATGACCTTTACTCTTAACTTACGAAGCTAAGCAATTTCGCTAAACATTATTTATCCTTCCCCACTGTATTCCATCCAATATCTCTAAAAGTAAAGCGAAAGAGAACTAAAAAGAACATTAACACTTCGCAAACAACTATTTTTCATCTCATGAACTTTCAACTCAATTTTTCTCATCTTTGTCTTTTTCCTTGTTGTTGACAATGCTTAACATAATTATTCATGAATTGAAAGCTCTCGAGTGAAATCTTCGAATTTCTCCAACACAACGATGGTCGAAATAGAACCTTTTTAGGGGAGCTTGTCCTAAATTAACCCTGGATCTTTATAGTACAATGAATTTGATTATCATCGCAAAATTACACGAGAGACTGTTCCAAAGCACTCGACATAGCTTGATGAATTTTTTTCCAAGGAGCTTTAAAAACAGGTGGCAATATTATTCACAGCAAGTTTTATGAACCGAACTAAATATGTAAATCAAGAATATTGGTATCCTTAAAAATGGGGTAAAAAAAGAGAATTTTTATATTTCTTTATTCAACTTCTGTTAAATCTATTCCATTCAAAAATATGATATAATTAAAAGCATCAAGAACCAAGGATAATGAAATGAGTTTTGAACTATGAGAAAAACGATTCGAAATATATTCGAGGACAATCGCTATCACTAATATCCCGGAGTCCAGCTGATCCAGGTTGCATCGGTAAACGACAAAGAGCAAACAACTCTGTACGGAACCAAGGTAGCCACATCCTCAATTAGCGTTAAAAGCCTCAGAGCTGCATATGTGCCTGGGTCATTAGTGAGGAGAAATGCTTTATTAAGGGTGCAGGGAGCATTACCAACGTGAGTTGCCACTGGCACTGGAAAATAAATCAATCGTGAGGACTATAGCCTCTGTGAAAGAGAGAATTACGGGGTGGTGCATCTACTGTATGTTTGTCAGGTGCGAGGAAACACGAGAAAGGACTTTGAATAATTGATTCCGTTTTCTGAACGATATGACAAATTTCACATAGATTCTACCATCTACCACCACCCACTCACCCCCTCTTTGGACTTCCCAAGTAAACTCCTACTTCTCTTCGATTATTTATAGCTAGTACGGTGAGTTTACTGTCAGTCTGATCGCACGGTTGGAAACTTTCTCGTTATTCCAATCGATTCACGAGTATTTCATGTGCGAAGCTTTCGAACCCTTTAACTAACAATATTTTCTTTCGAAAGTTTTCTCTAAATAAATCAATTGATAAATCGAATAATTATTAGAATTGAAATTCTAGTAAATTATTTGTATTTCTACGATTCAATTCTTCTTTAATCTCCGGATAATTGATTTTAATATTCAATTGTGCGATAAAGGTGAATGGGAAACTATAGGTCAATTAAAATGAATTGAATTGAAGCTTGTATTAGATAAATTCAGAATAAATCAAAATTGGAAAATTGAAATTCAAGTTGAATTTGTAATTTATTTTTAATGAGACAAATTGTTTGAGATGAGACATTTCTGTGAATTTTTTTTGTAAATATAAGTTGAAATTGAAGGGAAAAGGATATGAATATTAGTTTTGAGTGTTGAAGATTAATATGTTTCGTTGAGAAGAGCTCACTTACTCTTTCTTCCTCGCGAATAAGAGAACATTATCGATCCGAAAGACGCGTTGGCGTGTTGCACGGCTGTTAAGGGTGTTTATTAGCGCAGCGTACTTTTCAGGGTCGCCAGATTTGTGTCAAGAACTCGTTCTTCGACTTACGTCGTACTCGTCGCAGGCTTGGCAAAGAAAAAACGAAATCGGACGAGTTTGACTATTAGTTTGCCTCCCCTTTGAAAAAAAAGGAAACTTCGAAATCCACAGATGACACGCGAAACTTCGAACAGCAGCTTCGAAATTGATTTTCGAGCGTAATATGTTTGATTTATGAACCGAGAGTTGTTGCTTGGTAGAATCTTCGATAACAAAGGAGAAAAAAAAGATCAAAAGAATTCTTTTGTTTACGGATTCGTTTGATTTTGAGCAGAAAAGATGAAAGAACTAAAGAAGAATAAATGAAAATAGTTGAAATCTGGAATAAAAGATTAATAAATAATCAAGAAAATGGAGAAGAAAGCTCTGAATGATTATTAAGAAATCTGGAAATATTGGAAAAAGTGGGAAAGATGGAAAAATTCTAAATAAGTAAAAAATTCGAAATAGATTGTGTCACTGATTTTTTAATGAAATATGATTTAATATTAGAAGAGAAATTCTACGGTAAGAAGCTTGAATGTAGAGACAAGCAACGAGAGAAATAATCTCGATTACCTGTATTATACTCGGAGAAAAACATCTCACCTCTTATTACGATCGATGTAATATCTCCTTGAGTGTCTTCTAAACCGATGTCTTCTTCTCTCAATATGTGGTGGTGCGATAGGTGCAGTTTCCTTCGAGTCTCTTCTCGATTCGATGCTTTTTTCCTTCGTTTTCGATTCTCTCGCTTGGTCTTGACTCTTCAACATCGACCATACGAGGAACGACAGGGTCAGCATTGTTCCTTGAAACTCGGCGATCATCGCCTCTCCAATTTTCTATCCCTTCAGTTTCATTCTTAGCTGATACGTCACAATCTTTCCTGAATCGTGACAAATTCACCTGTCTCTTGAGATACTGATTTCTCTCGATTGCTCTCGATCGTTTCGTGGATTTAATCTCATTTCTAAGTGTCATTGCTTCGAGAATATCCCTCCATGATTGTCGAACAGTTTTCTTGATTTAATTCTCACGGATACATTGTTCTTTTAACGAGTCATTGAACTTGTATTGAATCTCTTCGAGTGGGTAGATAATTGGTGAATGATGAGATATTCTACACTGTCTCGAATGGTGATTTTTCTTTCACTCTGATACTCTTATTTCTTTTAGTATTCACTTTGGAATTATTATTATTAAGGTCGCTGGAATTTACTGTCTCTTGAGGAATCTTCAATAAAATGAATTTCTTGAGCAAATTAATTGCTACTTGGTGCTTCTCGTTATCGAGCTGCCAGGTGATTTTACTATATTTTCGTAATGAGATATTGAAACTTGAAATTATGATAAAAACCAGGTAAAAAGTGGAGGAAAAATAGGGTAGAAAATTAAACATAAAACTTATTTTTTACCCTATTTTTTCTATTCTTAAATATAGTAAATTAAATATAGATAGTAAAAACAAATATAAAAATTGTCTTTTACCCCATTTTCATTGAGTAGTTGAAATGTAGAACAGAGAATCTATTCGACTTTGCAACAAAGTGTGCGGTTTAAACGGTTCCGCCAAAAAGAAACTCAATTTCGCGAATGCAATGAAAGTTACAAGAGCAGTGCAATTTCTGCAAAATTACCCTGAGCTTTGACTCCAAAGGTACAAATTCCTTCTGGCATCTTAATTACATCGAGCTTGAAGTAACTGACGGCCCAAGAAATTCCCTGTTGCTTGATAGACGTTTCGAATGTACGCGAATTCCCAGTTGCGAATTCGACAAAAAGAGAAGCACTTCAAAGTACTTTGATTTTGCAATTTACTCCGAATCTCGCAAATATTTAACTGTATATTTTTTCCAATCTTTTCCTCGAAATCAACAACTCTTTATTTAAATTCTGCAATTTTGCAAATTAGAATTTAATAAAGAATTCAAATAATATAATATTGTCAGTAAAGAAATGTGTTTGTGCGTATTCTCATCAGTATTTTAATCTAATCGTTACACTATACATAGTATTTTATCTTGAAAAATAATATTCTGTAATTTTCAGCTAGATTCCATTTATCGACTATTTTCGCGAGCTTTCGCATTGCATCGGAAACTACATGTACGTAAGTATAGTCCTTCGAACAACAGAACTTCGAGCAAGAAACTACTTTCCACGAGAGTTTTTATAACGTCGACAATGACTCTAATCAAAAGTTTCTTCGGGAAAGGCGACTTTCGAATTTTCATACAAAATTAGCAAAAAAACGTTGCGAAAAAAAAATTCTTGCGAAAAATGTAAATCCTTGCGCAAAAAAACAGTCATTTTGAGTACTCTGGTAGTTTTAGTGTTAAAAGGGGATTTTCATACAAAATTAGCAAAAAATGTTGCAAAAAAATTCTTGCATTTTGAGCACCGCGATAATCTTATCTTTAAAGGGGGATAAAGAAAATGTGAGGAACATAATTGTTGGAAGAAATTAAATAGTCCACAAATTTGCACGTTATTTTCAAATTGATTCATAAAATTGTGAACAAGTGTTATTTCTGCCAGAAGAAACACGGTTTTGCGAGATAGCAACGAACATAGTAGAGCTGATCGATTGGCGTGTATCGCGGTGCATTAATTGAATGCTAGGTCTAGCTTGCACTGTGAGGCTCTATTCTCGCGTAAAAAGAAAGCAAAACAAAACATACCTCACAAGGGAGAATAGCTCGCGCATGAAAACCCATGGGAATCAGGGCAAACTAGCGTCACGACGATTGTCGTGCGAATGTCGAGGGTGTACGCTTGACAAGTTAATAACGCACAGCAGAGCTAGTAATGGGAGGAGCAAGTATAAAGTATAATACAGTAGAAATCTAAATTCAATCGGATAGCCTAGTTTCATTTTATAAGCTTTGAATATACTCCTCTTAAAATGGAACATTCCTTGACTGTATTCTGAAACATTGAATATTTAGAAAATCGAATTGAAATTTATAAAATATCGTTATCGAAAGAAATTGATTTTTCTAATTTCAAAGACTATAAACTTAAAATTGTCTTTTATATAATTAAACTATTATAATGATTATTATAATGTTGTTTCAATTATAAAAATGTCTCTGTTTTATCAAGTGATTTAGGAATTAATTTACATAATTTACAATTTGATAAAAATTTCTACTTTCTAATCGATCAATATTCGAAACTACTTGCGATATACTTGAGCTTGTCACTAGACAAATAGCTCCTCGCCGGTTGACACGCGTGCCATTCGATCGAATAATATTCCTTTCGGGACAATATATTTGTCGTTACCCACTTGCTTTCAACTCCAACGATATTCTTTTTTCCAATCGGCATAGAAACCTCAATTCGAACGATGGACAATTAAATTTAGCAAAGATTCGCATTTCCGAAGTATACGCGCGCGAGATGCGAATCCTTCTCTCGTGGTATTATGCACGATACTAATGCCAACAGCCGTGACATTTCCCTTCCGAGCTATTATTAGGAGGCTAGAGTGTCGAATTGTTTGTCTAGTGCCAATGAAATCTTCGATAAGACGATTCGAATAATTGATCCACTATCGATTTGTTGCAATCGATATTGATTAGAAATCGAATATAGATTCTTAGGTGAAAATCAATTTCTCTATCTATATCTATATCTTGATATTGTTCTATATTTGCAACTTACACATCCTGAACAACTTCAACTATATACAACAAGAATTAATCAATCATTTTCACTGGTATAATATTCCAAGAGTATTCGCAATTTTCTCAAACTTTTTATCTAAACTTATAAAAATATAAATAAAGAAAAAGAAGAGTCTCGTTTTGAATTTTTAAATATACTTCTTCCAAGTTCATCTCCCAATTTCCAAAATCCCATTTCCTCCAATAGAATAAAAAGAAATAATAGAAATAATTTTGCAAAGAGGTTTCCAATTCCCAAAATTGCAATTTGCGAAAATAGGCAATTGCGAATCGAGGTGAGAGTTTCTCGATATTTGCCCAAATTAAATTGTCTTGGGGATCCAATAATCCAAAGGATATTTCACCGAAGAAGGAAGTCGTTACTGGTTAAATATGCATCTATTTCGCCATCCTGATTATGTAAAGTAGCAATATATGTAGCCAGTCGATGACTGTGGCTCTTTTTACGTTGGATAATTGCGAACTTGATATTCGCGCGAGACTGTTTCGCTTCGGTTCTTGCGAACTTAACCGCTCGTTCTCACGATCCAACCATAAATCTATTAGAACGAGGCAGGAAAAAAACTACAGACTAATAGAAGGATTATAACGCTAGACCTACAAAATGATAACGTGTGTTTATCTTTTTTTGCAAATGGTCTGGCAGATTAATTCTCCCGATAATACGTAGTTCGTAACCTTAATACTCAGAAGAAATTCTTATTTTCAAGTAATACAGTAAAATAAAAAGTAAAAAAAAAATAGTGGAAAAATATTAAATTGGAAATGGGAAACTGTAAAACTTGCAACTTTGTAATTCAAGGGTTGAAATAATAGAATATACATAGAACAGGCTACAGATGTATAAATTATTCTGAGTTTGTCAATAGGCAACGAAGAGGGAAATTATTGTTAAATGCTACTAATTATTGTGTGAAATACGCGTTAATCTCGTTAACCATCATACGCGTGTGTAATGTCCCTGTTAATTAGCGAAGCTTCCTGGTTTGTTAATAATCGTTTGGCCGAATTATTCGGCTAGTAATGCGAGAAATTCGATAATCGCGTTCCTTTGTTCCTCATCCGTCATCGAGTGACGTGTAATTAGCCGTGGCATCACGAAGATTTCACTTGGCGATTGCGAGTGGCCCTGACTCCGCTTCTTGGTAAACGTTTTCCACGGATAAACTTAATAAAATTGGCCTCTCGTGACTTTTGATTGATAACAATTGCTGACTGTGCCTGGATATTCAATGATTTTTATAACTCACTAGAAACTAAGAAAAAAACTCTTATTGGTATAAATCCAATGTATTTTTTTTTATTTCAAAATATTTATTAAGTAATTTTCAATTTCTCCGAGATTTCTTTTACACGAATAGAGGCAAAGAGGTATAAAATAAGTTGGCAATCGCGAAAATCCTCTAAATAGCATCGTACGAAACAATTTACGAGGCCCGCCAGTGTTAAAGCCTCTGGAAGTTGACAAAGAGGGATCATAAATTTCTGTAACATTCGCAAATCACGCTCAACGTGCATGACGATTCTGAAAACCACTGTAAAATCGTTTCTAACTTTCTCAAAGCCACAGAAGCTTCCTCTCAGCTAGAGAATCTCAAGGGAAAAACACAGTTACCGAAATAGTTGCCACTCGAATTGCCAATGCAATTCTCTTTCTTCGCTGACTGGTTCCTAGCTGATGTTAGTATATACTCGACTACCACGAGTACCTACAACTCGTGAAAGTGTTTACACCGGTCTGGGCAAATGTTTGCCGGAGGTCCCGCGTGTTTTGGCTCGAGTGGCCAATAAAAAATTCATTGTCTGGCAGTAAAGTTTGAACGAAATGGTTTGGGATGATCTCGATCTAAGGTAGAAAAGGATCTTAATAAACTATCAGGCCCTTTACGGGTTTTCCCCCTAAAATTAATACTGAATTTTTCAACTGGTTCAATTTGCTCTATAAAAAAAGAATATAAAGAAATAATAAGAATTCTTTATTGTATTCAAAATATAGTATGTTGAAAATTGATTAATTTCCAGAATGGATCAATAAATGTTTCATATAAAACTTTGTTAAATCCTCAAACGCCAAAAAAACTATGTATGTATTTGATCAATAATGAATTATTCAGTCAATGATAAAAGTGAACGCTGACGAAGGACAATTATATTTTTGCAATTTGATCGTGCAAAAAACGAAAGGATTGTTTGGTGCGAAATTTGAGTGAAAATTAGAAAGTCGAAGTCGAGACAAGGGGAAGAAAAGAACGTGAGATTTTACTAGCATGCTGGTGTGCAATTGATGGAATCCATTAGAGGAATTGAAATTCCTTAGGAAAGGAGCTCAACAAGTACTGCGATCACAGCGAACACTGGGAACAATGCCCGATATAAAGGATCGTCCGCGTTCGTCCCTCTGGGAGTAAAACCCTCGAGCACTTACAATTTCAATTACGCCATCGATGCTTTTTAATACCGATCTTTCCTGTCCCCACGCGAATGACGATTTCTAACGGTCCGAGTCTGTCCGCGACTCATTCCTTTTCTCCAATTGACAATTAGCGGAAAGGCTGTCTAAAGTGATTCTACAGCTTTCAGCTCGGCAAATGGCAACTCTGAAGCTTTCAAATGGGTCAAAACGTCTCTTTCAACATTTTTCCCCAATTAAAGAACTTCCAGACTTTAAAAACGATGTACTCTATATCGATTGGTGTCCAGAAAAATAAATAAAATAAGATCCTTTTCTTTACTTCAATTCTGCATATTATATTTGCAACCCTCCGAATCGTCAATTCTACAAAATCCCCACAAGAAAATATAAAAGAATTGAATCTCCTAAAAATAGAAGTGCTAATTTATTTTAAATTCCAATTCTAGATTGAATAATTTGCAGGAAGCTTTGGAAAATTGGCAGAATTAATTTTTACGAAGAGGGTTAATTCACACTTTATTTCCTAGCAACGAGTTAGAAATTCACACGCACAATACAGTTTGAAGCGTCACGCGATGATTTTCCGTGACTCGAATCATTCAATTAACATCATTAGACGTGGTCGAATCTTTGCACGTAAATCAGAACGTCACGATGCCCCAGAAACTTCGCTTCTTCTCAATATTCCCTTTCTCTTTCTCTCTTTTTTGCTCTCTCGCCCTAGCAGCGTGCTATTTTGCAAGTGAATCATTTTTAGATACGGCCAAGGTAAGTTGACTGGTTATCACCCCGATACAAGAGTCCCGATAAGAGGCTTGAATTTCCAACGACTCGGTCACACACGTTACCCCCGTGGTTCATCGACTAACCCAGCTCCCAATTAAACCCACCACCACCACCACCACCACCCTGCGTATTTTTATCGCTCCGTTTTTCCCTCCGACGTCAGCGTCGATTTGTTCTCGCGGATTCGAGGATGATACGTGTGCGACGATCAGCCAACGTTGAACAGAGAGAAAGAGAGATCGAGACATAGAGAGAGAGAGAGAGAGAGAGAGAGAAAGAGGAACCCATTACCGAGTCCCAAATACACTCGCGTCACGAACACAGCTCACTGACTATCAGCGAGTATATTTAAAGAAGTAGAGTTTCCTCCGGAAGTGACCTATACGCGGCACTCATCGAAATAATTGACCTCTGCATACACGTATCCAAGCAGAGTTCCAATGAGAAAGTAGATCAAAGAGAGAGAGAAATTTCTCGCCTCGAAACATCAGCTTTGCCCTTTTCCCACCTGAGGCTACAATTCCAAATGCAACACCAGACCGTTAACTACGAATATCGATCGAAACACCTCACAGGATAACCTAGGTTATCCCAACGATTTCACACAATCCATGTCACTGCGTAACTCGAAAACATTCCAGACGAAAGGAACAAAAAACTTTTCAAAGTTCACATTGTATTCTTCGTTTCACTGACACATGATCACTGTTTTGCGATTGTATTATCAATGATGATCTGATCTTTGATCAGTAGGATTTCAAAGTTTAACTGGAACCTTAACCTTGCGGATGAGAAAAGGTTGTGTATCAGTTGTAAGACTAGGGTTGCTAGTGAAGAGAGAGAGAGAGAGAGAGAGAGAGAGAGACGCGCGCGCGTTGGTGCCTCACCTCCATGTGAATCGAGGCAGACTAACCGCCGTCACGCGACCCAACGGCCACTGCGACGCTCGTCGGCCCCTGACGCGGCGCGCGTACGCGCGCCAAATCGAGTCTGATCTTGCTCCTCGAGATACCGGTAGCCCACTGGAAGGAGAGAGAGAGAGACCTCTGGCTAGATTGGGAATCTCGAGTGGATCACTCGAGTACACTTGGGTAGCTTGATATCCATGGTAATCAAGTCAACTGGGATACTCTGTCAATGGCTGCTAGTAACGTTGCAGATTAGAGTTCTTTGGGAAGTTCACCAGCTTGAGAACTATGTACTACCTTCCTCTTGGGCGAATTGCGAAGACTCTTGGGTTCGACGAGTGGTTTTAGGACTCTTCGGTTGATAATAGTAGTACAAGTTTGAACACTGATGTTAGATACACGATATTTTGTGGATCAAGTGGATGGATTATTTAAGAGGTTTTTATATTGTACTAGCTGATCGGATTCGCTTCGCTCGTTAGTCGACGATGGCTCATACCGTCTTATGCCGCCAGACGAGACAAGAGTAACTAAAAATTGGCTTCCTGGCGTGATATCGTTATAAGACACACACACCATATTATGCCCAAGACTTTTAGCTTTCGAATAGTGTAAGTATCGTTGAAATCGGCTCAGTAGCTTTTGCGCCAAGTGGGAACAAAGAAACATACAGAAAACGCCTACAGATTAATAACTCATGATCATGCCGATTTTTATTTCTTACCGAATTAAGAAAGATCAATTTCGATTGACTTTTTACAGAATGATGATACCATTAACAGATGCAAGACATCTTTTTAGTAGCGATGATTCAGTTTAAAGGAGTGACAAAAATCATCAGAGTTCAATGTAGGATTTGAATGTGTATTCAGGCACCGCAAAATTTTTTAACCAGGCTAAAAGACCCAGGAGAGACACTGAACTAGGTCTAAATCCAGTGTCCTTCAATCCCAGCCTACATATTACAACATAACTTATTGTTACCCGGATTCCAAGCGAGAAAACTCGTTGAGTAATATACCAAAGACTAAAGAGATATTCATCAGCAATTTGCCATTAACAGTTAGTTGCCAGTCACTGCGAGTGAGCGACGCTGATAGGAAGTAAACAGCGAGCGGATCAATTGAACGACTGGGAGGACAATTAGAGAGAAGGATTCAAAGAGTAGGTGGGGAGTTACGGTTTGAGACTTTAAGTAAGAGTGAGATAGGAAGTAAGAAATCGATTGTCTCAGGATATCTTAGCACGCTTTAAATGTGACCTACCATTACCGTGGCCTTCGAGTGTGGCACCCAATGCCGCCAAGGTTACTCTAATAGCTTTTCCACTACTCCTACTCACGGTGCAAACTCTACCTTCTATCTTCTTCCTACTTTCAATTTCTGCATCTTTGGAACCAGTTGACACACACTACCGTCTGATCCTCCACTACACTGTCACTCGATGCGTGACTGATGCTAAATGGAACCTAGCTCGTTTTGGATGATTTATGAGCTTCTTCCCCAGCAGATAAAGAAGCCATCGTGGCTTTCAACAAGAATCTGCATATTAATTTAAAAGCCCCAGGGTAACGTAAACGAAATATATATATATATATATATATTTCACTCAAATATCGATTAATTTCATTCCAAATTTCATTCTGATAACTATATCAAATATTTTGATTTTAATAATAGAATTCTAATTATTTAATTTTGCTTAACGATGGGTGGAAGTTCAATTATTATATTGGGATGAATTAGACCTCGAGTACAGTATGATGAATTAGGAAAAATTAAACCAATTATTAAATTGAATTAAGGGATTAAATGTCGCGTTGATAGACGCTTTTTTGGATGAAGTGAACTAGGATAAGTTTTGAAGAAACTGTTTTTTAAGAGCTATCGGGAGAACAGGTGTTAGGTGTCAATGAACGGATGGCAACGTTCGCTTTAAGGAAATCCTGAATACTCGAGCCTGCCGAATTGACTTTAGCTCACAGCTGACAACGGTGCTAGTCGCGTGAGCGTATGCAAATAGTCAGTTTCTCATTAATTATAGCGTGCGCGGTGACAATTAGCTTCTACAATTCGCAATGGTTCCGAAGGGTCACGCGGACGAAAAGGTCTTTCTCATTCGACTAATTCGATGCCATTTACATAACCGGACCAGTTGCTAAAGTGATACACTGAAATTACCTTCTGTTCCTCCCATTAATAGACATTTCTCAATAAGTTACCTCTATAACTAGTAATAATTACTTTGAACACAATATTGCAACATATGAGATAACTCAGAAATATGATTCATGGTCAAAACCATTTTGCAAGAAAAAAAAAACCAAAAATGATAACACTGTTTCCACCTGAGAAAAGATGATTTTTTATAAAATTCACTGTTTAAATTTCGATACTTTAATCTGTGCAATAATTAATAATAAATCAGTGATTAAGTAGTATTAGAATTGAGTGGTTAAAAAAATACACTTTTCTTTATACGAATTCCACTGCAATTCTAATTCGATTACCACTTTGATTGCACTCGTACCTTTGGTAATCGTAGTAGCACTGGTTTCAGAATGGTGATATAGTGACACCACTCTTGGATTTAAAACACTGTAGCCCGAAAGATACATGCGTGTATCTTCTCACTTCCGCGACACACGAGAACTTGAGCTTACCTTTAATGACTGGCTGCTGCTTATGCAAAAGAATGCTAATTCGCGAGACTATAGTGGGGATCGCGGATCGAAAACTTTTTACTCTTCTCTCTCTTTCTCTCTCTCTCTCTCTCTCTTGACTAACGCTGTAGTACGCGCGCGACCTAGTTACGTAAGGCTCGTGCCAGGTGGAACTTACCTGTAACAGAAAAATGAACAATTGGCGGTGAGTAACAGGCGACTATAGTCTTGGTCAAGGGATTTTGTCAGTGACGAAACGCGAATGCAACAAGTTTCACGTTCTGCGAAACTTTGTGTTTCGGTTTGATCTTTCGATCTGACAAAAGGGAAATCATGCAAAAATCTCACAATTTTCGGGAATAAGATGCATATTTTGTCATTTTGCAGAAATGTTCGAATTCTATAAAACATCGATAAGAAGAATACGAAATTTATTTAATTAAATTAATTAGAAATCAAAAATCAACTTTGTTAACTTTCAGATATACATTTTAGCAACATTTTAATTTCAATCTTGAAATAAAGGATTAAAAAATCGTGATCAGTAAAAATGATAATATGAATACTAGTTTTTGTTGATCATTTTGTTTTTATAGTGAATTAAATTAGTTTCTGGAGAAAGATCAGGAAGCAGAGATCTCGGGCACAAGGTTCTTTTTTTTAGGAGCAACAACGATCGCCACAAATGATTTCGAATGCATTATTAACGAAAGTTAATGCCACTAGGTCGGAAAGCAGGCACTTTTTTGCGTCAAGGTTGATCGACAACGATGAAATGGTTACGATGACCCGATAAGCTTTGCGTCACGAATTATCGTTGGATTATCGTAATACCATCGAGTGGAGGAGGAAGCCGGTTATCTGAAAACGCTCGACCCGCGCGCACGGGTCACTGACATCCCCTTGGACGCGCGTGAAAAATGCCTGGCTCTTTATCGCGGAGATAATGGAGGAAATTGGATCACGAAGCGAAAGTGCGAATAGATCTACCATGGTCGCCCATAATTCGTCGATCGCATGAGAATTCTAATTCACATTATTCGTCTAAACGAGGTAAATAATACCGATCTGAATATTAATAAAATTCATATCGAATTCAAGGAATCAAGATCTCTGTAAGTATTTTGATTCCTTCAATTTTTCTTACATTTTTATTCCAGCTCAAGTTTTTCAATTTTATCTATAATATAGAATTTTATATGGTAAATAATCATAATGTGTAAAGATATAACCCTGAAAAAATTATTTGAATGGCGAGACACGTATTTTTACCGATAAACTTCGATATTTGATTAAACACAAGTTGAGAGTGCTTTAACGTTTAATTCTGCGATCGAAATTCTTTATTCTGATGACGAAAGATGTGGAAATTAAAAAAAAACTTGTAACTTACAACGAGAACAGAACTGCAGCGGAGGACATCAAACACTAAACTACACTTACGCCACCAACGAAACTATTTCAACTCGCCACCTCGCGAATGCTCCAATGATAAACTAGACTCCCCCTAGCGATAAAGTAGGAAAATTAACTCTGAAGATAAAGAAGGAAATTGGATATCGACTGAGGAACTAACTTTAGCTGATCGGCTGCTTTGATCTGAGAATTGGCGCTAACTTCGAAAGCCTCTTGTTCCAGGACAACATTTCTCTAGATGCCAAGAGAAATAAGCGGTAAGCACGATCTACGAGCTTGAAAGCTATAAAAGAAAGATTCTCGTTCCAAACGACCAATCTAATCCCCTAGATCCAAGCCGAATCACTAAAGAACCAAAAAGAATTCTACGAGTTTACTATCCCCACTGAATTACGTAACCTATCCCCAAGAGAAAATACAGTTAGCATCCGATTACTTCGAATTAGAAGTTCCTTAATTGTTCATCCTAATAAGAAATTCGAAATAATTGATTATAAAGCAGATGATAAGTCAATTGCCTTGAAGAAACCCAAAGATCGTGTTCCAAACACTGTCCAGGTTGATATATCATGAATGATGAAGGTTCCATGATCATCTAGGACCCTCCCACCTAGAATTTCATCCCCATACACCCCATATCCCTATCCAATCTCTCCATAGCCCTCGGCAGCTCTATCTCCAGGTCATCAGAAAGGCCTGCATTCGTTGCGAAAAGCCAAGCAGGCATCAGAATAGCACGTGGAGTGGCCCTCGAGTGGGGCCGAAGAGGCCTGGGCTCTCTCCCGCGCCAGGACATCCGAGTCGCAGGGCTGCTGTTGGCGACGAGGTCATTGGTTACAATGAACCCGTCGTTCCATTTTCCTAATCGGCCGAGTGTATGTAGCGCAGGCCTCGGCGGCCTGCTACGTCAGAGGTAGAAACAACAGCTCCTCTCTGTGGGGTAGCTAGCTCCGTCTCCGCGGAGGAAGAAAGACGTAGGAATCAACGTTGGTCGGCGTTCTCTGCCAGAGG